>BMAW01080485.1:74397-170070 GCA_019974015.1 Nephila pilipes
TGATGTGCTTCGTTCAGTTACGTATTGCTTTGTCGCAACGTTGGCTTATCAGTCGTAGTAATGAGTATGCGGCTAGAGGAATTTCATTACCAATATTCTAAGAAAAGTATCATTTTAACCGCAGACACACAAAGTAGTCACATTATTATCTACAATCTAAAATATTATTAGAGAATATAAGTGTTATATAATCGAAATCTTAAGTGATTTGTCCGACAATTTACCTATCTTTATTTTGACACAAATTAATTTAATGTCATAAAAGTGATATGATTAAGATAATTTAAAAGAGTTCATTAAAGTTGCTAGATATGTTTCATAGCAAATATTGTTTATTATCTCTATAGAAACGAATGAAGAGATGTAATGATAAGCCTTCACTGTTTTAATGCCTCTTTAGTGCTAAATTAGTAAAAATATTTTAAAATGCCCATTTGCTAATTTTGTGTATTCAAGAATATATCGAACATTTATTAATATCTTTCAAAATCTGTGAAGTATATTAAATGTCAATTTATAATAGTTTTAAGACTCATTTTCATTAATATACAATATCATGAAATTATAACCAATTTTTAACGACTGCCGAATAGCATTTGCAATTTATTATATGACTTTTGGTTCAAAACCATAGTTTTGTATATTTAATTAGATCAAGGATAGTTTGGTAGATAATTTGAAAAACAATAAAAACCCGTTAAGCATAAAAATATATTGCACTGCAATTAACAAAACATTAATTACATTTACTGTAATTATTTTACGATTTATACTTCGTGTATTTATATTTTGTATTTATTTCTCTCGTTATGATAACTATGAAAATTAGTCAGAGTTAATTTTTGTTTAATTACTTTCTTTTGGAAATTTCCATAATATATAATAGTAAGTTAGATTTACATATAAATTTATTCAATTTGTCATTACTTACATTGTTTGTAATTTTTATGGAACAAGTATACATTTTAATCAATAGCGCAGCAATTATTTCTTACGTATTGCTCTATTTTCCAATTATTGAGAATACTCCTTAATATGTTTTATTAAGTATTAGTGTTCAGATTACACAAATAATGTGTATATATATACATATAATACTAATAACTTATTTTAAATATTTTAAATTGGTACTATATAATTAAGTTTCAAAACTTGTTGAACCTATTTCTTTTAATTAATTATTTTAGCGGAGAGGACCATTCCACACGGCGGGAGGTACAACACCGCTGTTGAATAAAAGTAACAAGATCAGTCAATACGTAAGATTAGGAGAGTAAAAGCAATGTGTAATAAGTAATATAACAAAGTTTTCACAATAACGTCATAGAACGCCATGGAATGAATGGAGAATTTCGAGGGAATTTTAATTGTGGTATAAAGTCTGGTGAGGATCCACAGGACTGAAGCTGTGGGATCTTAACTAATTCTTAGAATTTTCAACAACGCGTTAACGCATAAAATTAAAGTTTAAAATTGATAAAGATGTATATCCTGAGGAAATAAGAATGAACTCTTTACTAAAATGAAGAATGGGAAAATTAGGAGAAATTAATATAGATCAAAGGTAAATCATTACACACATATATTACTTTTATGGATGTTAAATATTATTATCAACGTTTCGTATTCAGTATTTTACATTTCGTTAATCATATATTAACAATTGTAATATTACAAACATTGCACAGATAGCTCAAATTACTTTTAGAAATATTTGTATTAAAGGAAATTTCTTTCAATATATTTGAATTGGTACTTAAGAGTGTAATTCTTGTGATTTCATAATTTCAGAAAATGCAATATTATTTGAATATAAGTTTTAAAATTATCATTTATTAATTACACTTTAATTTTGTTACTTTTAGTTATAAGTTCTTGCAGCATTATTTACTGGGCGTAATACATTTTCAAGTATGAAAATAAATGCATGTAATATTGAAGCGCAGAATATAAATAAACACAATAATTATTCACTAAAGATTCAATCTGGCAAGAAAATATCCGCTGTTCATTTGTTACTCTATTTTTAATAACAATCCTGAAATCATTTTAATAATAAGTACTTAGTTGTGGTCGGTTATCACATTTTGCTTATATAAACATATTTTCACGTAAGATTATAAATTATTATCTAAGAGAATACTAAGTACCTTCCGATGCTAATTAAAAATGAATCATTTAAGTGAGGAAATGTGTTTAAGGTTCTAATTATTTTTGTCTCATTTAGGTAGAATCTGAACACCTAGCCAAACATTTAAAACAAACAAAAGAAACACAACCAAATTATAATATACTTCCATTTTGCCAAAATTGAACTTCTTGATTAAGAAACGATTATCAATAAACTGCATCATAAATATTAAAAATAGCATTTGCTTCAAAATATCAAATCTTGTGAGTTACATTGCATCAAGCTTCATATTTACGTGAAAATGAAGAAACTCTAATTTCTAGTAGTTGCAAAGTTTAAAACAATTCTTTTCAGAAATGGGTTGAAACAAGTGGAAAATGACTTGTTGCTTGTTCGTGAAATAAACCTTGGGTAAAGAAATAGTTCTCTTCCCTCTCTTGTAGTCGGAAATGCAAGTTTTGACAAGTAAGGAAAGTGTAAATATACTTTTGAGGGAAGGTACGTTGAATGAAAAAGAAAATCTCATCGCTGTTATAAAATAGAAAGATGATAAAATTTGGTTATTTCCGCCTTTATATTGAAAAGATAAGTAACGTTATACAGTTGTTAAATGTTGCAAAGGCCTCTTGCTCTGTTCTTGTTTCATTTAATTTGTGTTTTAACAGTATGGTAAGTTAGGTCTGTTATTAACAGTACTAGTTCTGAAACAAGATTAGTTTAATTGGTTAAATCAAACAAATAATAGTTAACACATCAATCAATAACTCCCGGAACCAACCCAGAGATGGCGCTCGTAGTAAACCAGTAACCAAGGTCTTTCTAAGAGTGCTAACCTTTGCTTAGTGTCAAATTTTTAAGTCGATCGGACCAGAAACTGCTGGGTATCGAGGTTGAGGTAAAGTCGTTTTCAGTTTGTTTAAAATGGAAAAACCGAGTTCGTGTTCCTGATAAAACGTGTTTGCATGTTAAAGCTTACCGTTCAAGCGAAACAATGGATTGAAAATGTTGCGGACTCTTGTCGTAAAAGCTTATTGTTGTCGGTGGTTTGTCGGTTCAACGTCGCACCGATGACGCGGAACGCTCGGGTAGACCTGTGGAAGCCGTTCACCGGAAAATGTGGTGAAGTGAGCAAAAATTATAATGAAAGATCGTAAAGTGAAGCTCGTGGTGCTGAGATGCCCACAGATATCATATGGAAGTGTATTTACTATCCTTCCTTGAAAATTGAGCATGAAAAGGTTTTCAGAGTGGGTGCCGTTGCTTTCGATGGAACAAAACATGTAACGAGTCGATGATTGAAAGCTGTTTATCGCTATTTACTCGCAACAAGAAGATTTCTTGCGAAAAATTTGTTTGGGAGGAAAAATTTTTGGGAGAAAAATTTGGAAAAGCGTTGGAACGTTGCTATCCACCTAAAGGTGATTAACAAAAGGTGTTATGTTGATGAATAAAAAAAAAATTGCAAAAAAAATGTTGTTTTCAATGTTAGTCTCGGGAGTTATTGTTGATGTGTTATTTTTCAGCTATTATTAATATTTGTGGTTAATGTTACTATTACAATTTATTAAGATGCTCTATTAAAGAAAAAAAATATTTCAAGATAACGTTTGACACGACTATGAGTTCAAATTACATGAAGAAAAAACAAGAAAAATCCTGAATCAACAACTGAAACTAAGCCATATCTACATTTATCCCTCCATATGTCCTAGAATTATGAAGTCAGCACACATTTGGCTAAGATTATGCTGACCTGCAATAGAGATGGATGTATTTCCCATCGAAAAAAAACTTCAATATTTTATGAATTAGTATTATATAAGTTCTTAAGACACACGATAAAATAACTCTCTGAGGAAGTTAAGGTAATGATGCATAGTCTGTTCATCAATACTTCTACGTCAGTTTTCATTCAAGCGAGATTTCCAAGCACGTTACTAGCATCCCTAAACTGGTTAAACAGTGAAATTCATTTAAACTGCACCCAAAAAATCGTCAAGAGCAAATAAGCACTTAGAATCTTTTCTCTACATTTGTTGTGATTGTATGCATTCAAATATATCTTTTCATTTATTATTGTATGAAATACGAATTTTTGTTCCTTATACTATTATTTTCTTTTGAAACGAAATACACACACACACATATATATATATATATATATATATATATAATTATTAATATTATTATTATTTTACTTTAATATCAAATACATGCGAATATGAATTCATTAAGGAAAATACAAAACTTTTCAAATGTGATATTTAAATTTTGATTTTAAGTTATTGATGAACAAAATTTGATATGACTACATTAATTTCATTTCATATTCATAATTTCTTCAGACAAATAATCCTTAGTTATATCTGTTGAGCTAATACTCAATTTTAAACCAATTAATTATTAAAGTCGTATTTCAACTTATTGCTGAAGCATGGTAAACTGTTAACGATAATTCGCTAAGCGATGTTCATGTTATTAAATAACTTTTAAGACATTTTCGATAAATTCCAAATCACATTTAACAAGTAAGACTCAAACAAAATCAGGAAACATTTTACTTAATTACGATTTGTTAAATTGTTCGCAAAATAAATGACACTTTTATTTTATATTATAAATCAAAACAGCTTTTCTGTTCATTCAATAAAAGTTCGAGATCCTAATAGAACCTAACTATATCGTATTTCTATCAGTTGGCGTGGTGTGGATGTTAGGAGAGAGGTTGCCAGCTCAGGTGTCGTCCTCGTCACTTGACCATGGTTCAAAATTAAGAGGTCTGTCTCCAATAGCCCTCGTGTTGCTTCTAGTATGAAGTTAATAAAAAACTAAAAAAAAATTCTACTAATGCAGTCTAACCATAAACATCACTGCTATTGGTATGTAGACGGTAGTCAAAACAAGGGAAATACATAATTAAGAAGATTTAAAAATAAAAAAAATTCGCATAATTTTTTGTGTGATATAGCTGTCGCTGTTCTTATGTACACGAATCTATAACAACTTAAAATTTACAGGAAAGACATAATTTTTGTGATATTCTAAACTGTCAGACCTCAGTAATTTTCAAAAAGGCATGGTTATCTGTAATCATCTAGTAAGGGTTTCCTTGTCTAAGACAAAGGGTATAGCAAAGTACATCATCAGCTGATTTGAAGAGTGCGAGGATTAAAGGAAATAGCTACTTTGATGCCCTCGATCACTATATATATATATATAAATTTGAATATTTGTGGGAGTATCTTGAGTAACGAACTAGATGATGTTTTACTTAAACTTCGTCAAAATCGGAAGATACTTTAGTGGAGGGATGATATAAAATACTATTATCTTGTGTAAGGTATCTACATACATATCTATTTCTAGTCAAATTGTTGCTGTTATTAACGCTCATAGTGATCAGCACCATATTAATAGAGATAATAATTTAGAATTCAAAAATTTCCATTATTTTGTCTACCACCTGTATGTTTCGCTTAATTTACGAGAGCTAAACTTCATCATCGTTATGACAATATACAAGGAACTCTGTAATGTATCAATTAAAATTAAGTTTGTTGCATTCTGTTCAGGTAATACCACTTGAAAACTGAGTGGTCATGAGCTTACAGTTAAAGACTTTCAAGTCAATCAGCGAATTTGAGTTTCTCCAAAGATCCTACTTGCTGGATAATGGGGTTTGTTTTTTAGGAAATCTGTGTTAGATCACAAAGTTCTGGCATAATGTGGGATTGCAAGATTCGAAAGTAAGGTACCAAATTTAAAATCATCTTCTTTAATTGGTCATTGTTCAAAATTATAAAGTCTGTCATCATTAGCTCTCCAATGATGTTCATACAAACTAAACTAAACCACTTGAAAATACATAAGAAACATTTCCAATTCTCAACAAACTGAATTTTACTTCTGAACTTTCCTACAATAATCTGGTGGCATTGTCGATGCAAGCCGGAAATTAGATTTCTCTTAAAATTTATTGTATTTTTTACAATCGCTAACTTTCCAAATATATCTTCTGTACCTGAAAAAGACCATGGTAGCCTAATGGTATAGTCGCGGACTCGCGGTTGGAGGTATTCATCGAGTAGTGGTTTAGAGCCCTTCTGCCATTAAACATAATCCATGTAGCCGCGGCTGATGAACATTAAATCATCGAGGCTCAAAGTCCTCCCGTAGACTTGGTGTAAAAGTTAGGAGAGTAGGGTGCCAGCTCATGTGTCGTCCTCGTCACTTGATCCAGGTACAAAATTACGAAGTTCGTTGCTAATAACCCTCGTGTTGCTTTTAGTGCTACGTTATTAAAACAATAAATCAATCAGCACCTGAAAAAGTGCATTGGATTTTTGATAGACCGTTTGAAGATATCTATAACAGGTAAACGTTGCATGGCATAGAAAAAAAAGGAACTGCATGTTAAAAATACAATCGGATAGCAAAATCCTCACGTGATACTGATGAGTTTCGGAAGAGAGGTTATAACTTAGACGTTGACCACCTAATTTCGTTAAACACACTCTAAAAATTAATTCATCGGTCGCTATCTCAGCTCCATCTTTAACTGACATGCTAATCCTTCCAAAATCTAGTTGAAACTAGATTTTCTAGAGGTCAATAATCCTAAACAAAGTACCTAATTAAAACAGTCTGAAATACAATAGTTTCCAGAATTCAAATTGCTAAGAAAATGGCGTTGACTTAAATAATTTATTTTTTTTACACTTTTTATAAGTATTATCTTACTTCGAATTTTAGAACTTTAATTTACTTTAAGATGACATTAATTTTTTATCAAGCGATTAAACTTCTAAATAATTAGAAAACCTATACACTTTTTTAGCGAATCAAATAAGCTGTGAATATTCAACAGAATGTAATTAAAAATCAACTACAAAAGCTAATTATTTTCGCATTTTTAATTTAAAAACTAGGAACAAATTACGGACAATGCATATGCATGAAACAAATAAAACAAAGGAGGAGGTCTGAGTAAAAAAGTAGTGCATATAGTTAAAGAATACAATAATTAAATGTACTTAAGAGTGTTACATTTTATTTAAATTCTTTGGCAGTAAGGGAGACAATTTCTTTTCGTCTGTTTAAAATTTTGCTCCTCTTGATTTATATAGGTAATTACTTTAATGTTATTTAATTATTACATCCAGAAAAGTACACTTTCAATTTTGTTCTGTATATTTTCCTTTTGTAAAAATAACCTTACAGTCCTTAATTCGATAAAGAAAAATAACATGTGACATTTTAGATGTGTTATATAAGGCTAAATAAGAAGTGAATTAAAATAATACATTTCAAAATTGAAATTCAAAGATAAATATACAATAAATATGCAAAACAAACAATTAATTCGAAAAACTATTATTTAAATTACACAAAATTAATAAAACATACTACTGGACATTGAAATTGCTACATCAGGAAGAAATGCAAATAACAAAGTCATATTTATTGGACAAATATATTATCATGAAAATAAGTGATTAAATTTTCAGGAAATTTGGTAGAATAGATACTGAGAAATTAGTATTCAGAATAACCACCTCAGGCAGCAATAACAGCTCTTATAAGCCTGGGCATTGTGTCAAACAAAGATTGAATGGCATGTACAGGTACAGCTGCCTGTGCAGCTGCAACGCGATGCCATAGTTTATTGATTATAGTGACTGTTACATGGTTACGAGCTAGCCATCTCTATTGACCAGACTTTTCTATTGGTGAAAGATCTTGAAAACGTGCTGGGCAGGGCAGCAGCCAAAATTTTCCGTATCAAGGAAGGTCCATGCAATACCAGCATTAGGCAGTCGTGCATTAACCTACTATAAATGTAACATTTCGCAGGGATCAAAAAAGGGTAGAGTCATGGGCATTAACATACCATAAATTTAAAGGCCACTGTTTAAAGTGTCATCAATGAAAACAAGAAGTTGCCTAGACGTGTATCTAATGGCACTCCATACCATTACTACAGATGATGAATCATAATGAAATTGTCAGATGCACACTGGCAATGTGCGTTTTTCACGATGCTGCAAAAAGTGGATACGACCATCATAATGCTGTAAACAGAACCTGGATTCTTCTGAAAAGACGACGCCATGTCATTGTTGCGACCAGGTTCATCGTTGATAACACCCTCGTGGGCGCACCTATCTGTGATGTAGCGTCAAGAGTAACCAAAGCCCTGGTTGCCTAGCTGACACTCCATTCTACAGTAAACATCTTTGAACTGTTCTTGCAGACACTTGGAGTCAAACAAAGGATCCCATTTCTTGATGCATAGCTTGCGAAGTGGCTGTACGATCTCTTAAGGCCATGCGGATAACATGTCTGTCTTCTCGGCTGTTAGTAATATCGGGCCGTTGAGATGCAGCACGTCGTTTCGTTTGATTATCCTGAACATATCGATTCAATATTATGCAAGCAGTCATGGGATCTAGACCGACACAAGAGCAATACTACGATACGATAGACCACAATCTTAGTAGTAATTCGACTATTATCAAACTCAAAAATATGCTGGTAAGCATTTCTCCTTCCTACACGAGGCATCACAACTTTTTACCAGGCAGCAACGTTCAAATGAGAAACCGACCGTAAGATACCTACATTTAAACACATTCACCGGAGCGTGCTTTTCATTAATGCTTTGAAAAGCTAATTATTTTCTTATCACATCTTCTTCAAGTCGTGCAAATTTTGCGTATGTAGCGTATCATCTTCTTCGTGTAGAAGTTTTAATGGCCAATAATGCACAAATAAATGTACAATTAATTATTTATTTTATTAAATTTACAATTATTTTATTCCACGCCTTAAGTAAACAAAGCATTTCAATCGATATCCTAAATTTAGTTTATTTTTGCTTATTATATATTTTTTTAGGTAAAGAAAATGGAGATTAAGCTTAAAATAAATGCATATTTATGAATATACGAGTACTTTTACTGTGTTACATATTTGTATGGGACACTATACGCTGTTAACGGAAAAAATTATAATTCATAGTTTTTAAAATTTCAAATTAACCAGTAGTAAGCCTCAATTCTGAAACAAATTAGAAAACTTTACACTGAAGTGTACATATATATACATACATACATACATACATATATATATATATATATATATATATATATATATGTGTGTGTGTGTGTGTGTGTGTGTGTGTGTGTAACATTTAACTTTAAGGATACTTAGTACCTTTGCACCTTCAAAAATTCGATTTTTCAAATTTGTATTTGAAAAATAGTGTTGAATGTTAGGAGCATTTTAAAGCAAAGTGGCTTGTTCTATGTAATGCAATGTAAACAAACCTCTTTTTCTCAGTTTGTTATTTTCACACTTTCCCACAGGATTAAAAGAAATATTTTGCATGTAGAGCTTTAAAATTTTACATGAGTGTTGTACTTGTAGATCTTTATTCTGTGAACCTCAATTTTGCTAATAAGATGATTAGATTTTATTTTATAACATGATACATGAAAAAAAAGTTACTAAATACAAACTTGATAACTTTTGTAATTTTTCAATTTTTTTCAATGTAAGATAAATTTAAAATAGGAGATTCACAGAATAAGGACATTATTTAGCTTTAATTTGGTATCAGAATTATGGTTCTACAGTACATCCTTCAAAATTTATCTTGTGGGTAACGTAAGGTAAGCTAATTTATTTTTTAAATTTTTGCACGCATATTTCTTGTTGTATAAGAAAATATATATTAATTTAACAAAAAAACGTGACCCAATATTTTAAACTATACACTTTATTACACAAACTGTCAAAGTTTCATATTGAAATCAGCAAAAATTGTTGATTTATGAAGAATCGAAAAAAGAGAGAGAGAGAGAGAGAGTTTGTCAAAATGTTCTACTTTTGATTTCGAAAGGTACTAAGTCCCCTTAAGCCAAAAATTTAAATTAATTTGCGTTTAGAGAAGCAAAGAATATTTTCATTGGCCATATTTCCGTTTAGTTTATTTGAAGTAAATTTGTTTCCATTTAATAAATACAAAAAAGATGGGGGAAGGGGGAATAAAGAACTGTTTTTATAGCTTTTAAATTACAAATGGAAATGTTTCGAAGAACAGATTTATTTTGAAACAAAGGTCGTTGCATAATTTTTAAAGGAATTTAATTAATTTTGCAGATGAAACGTCTATAGTTTGAGTCATAGTATATATATATTCACACACACGTAAACAAATGTATTATTGCATGCTGTTTTAAAAGATAATTGATATTTCAAATTTAATAAGACTTATCAGTTTTAATACTCTTTTTTACACTACAACATTCTTTTGATCAGTTTGAAACAGTTTGAGAAATATTTTGAAACAATAATTTTTTTTACTGAGAAGAGTAAATCCCGTTTCATAACAAGAAATTTGTTTTTTCTTGAAAAAATTGGAATTAGTTTTCAAACGAAAAAAATAATTTTTAATTTATAGACTATAACTCCACAGTAAAATATCGAGGCAATTACTATGAGTGAATGACAAAACTTGTAGAAGAGATTAAAATTACACATTTCCCCCTTCAGATTATTTTTACGAACATCAAACAAAAGGTAAGAAAAAATGTTTGGATGGAAAGAATAAATAAATTTATAATAAATGAAAAAGAAGGGATTTGTATTACCGATATACATATTTATTCGGTAAAAATATTCAAATAACAACTTGTCAAGATTTTTAATCAAACAAATATTTCTAATTCAACATTTGATTTTCTAGTAATAATCTACAGAACAAACAATATCAATTCTTAATTTCATTAGCATATTGTGTCCTTTAATTTATTATTTTCTTATTAAATTCTCAGTCTCTTATTAAATCTAGTTCTTTAAACTGATTGAATCAATTAAATATCCAGGTGTTTGTATAAGAAATTATGTTTAAGAAAATTTATATAATAAAATGATCATAAGTCCACAGACATTTTTGAATGTATGTAAAATTGGAGGTTAAACACATTTGAACGAATTATTCAAAAACATATTTATATTGCTTTTATCTGATATAAAAATCACTAGCAGCGTTATTTAAAATGATTAACATAGAAGTAAAACAAATAAAATTAAGTTCCTGTATGTTTCTTAAACATTTCTTTTCAATAACCAATCAAAACGTTTATTAAATTAGTTTGGGATAATTGTTTTAGAATATGATTAATAACAGAAAAGTTCATATTCTAAATCTTAACCTTATTCCTAATTTTCCAGTTCTAATTCTAAACATTAATTCTTTATTCTAAATCTTAACAATCGTTTGTTCCAAAGTTTGTTTTTAAATTGTAATAAAATATTTCATGTTAAAGAGCTTCTAGTAAAGTTTTATCAGATATTCTTCTAAAATTTTCTTTCTAGTAAAGACGCTATTTTTCTATTAAGTGCCGTTCATTTTTTTTATCTGTACTATAAATCATTTTATTTCTATTAAAATTGCTCTAGTAACAATTTTTGAATATGTTTTTTTCTGCATAAAACTAATTCAATTTATCCTAAATGTGCATTTCTAGGAAATAGAACATTTCTTAAATATTTTTATTCATAACAAATAAACTGTTAACAATACAAATTTATTCTGTATTATTACAGGGTAAATATATTTTGTAATAAATTTTAAATTTGTGAGAAGAACTAAAATCGACTTTCCAAACAATTTATATAGAACACGTTGAGAAACAAATTGTCTAATTTTTATTTTTTGTTTCTTGTTACCTCTTGTCTATATATCTGAACAAACAATTTCTACAAATTGTCTAAATTTTTTTACAAACTCTGTAAATGTTTTGAATAAAATCAAATTCTCGTCCTTCCTTATTCTTTAAGTGGCTTATAAGCCATAAGAAAAAGTAAATTTAAAATTGTAGTTTAAACGTTTAACAAGGATATTGTAGCTGATTTTACGAGTAATCAAACCTTCGTAGATGGGGAATAAACGTAGAGATTTGGGCTAGATCTTCATTTCAGGCTTCATTAAAGGTCGTTAAGTACTGTTATCTTGCGCGATAAACGGACAGTTTTCAGGTGACCCAATTTGGGGTTTCAATTGAAGTTCTGATTTAGATGTTACCTTGGAAGTTTATTTCTATTCATTTGAAACTTACAAATGGCGTGTTTTCTTCCTTAAACTAATGTTAGCAAATATAATCTAGGATTATATATCGACGAATTGGGTTGATTTAATTTCGGCAATTTGAGGGAGAATGTTTGAGATAAAAAAATTTATGCGATGTTATGATCTTTCCAGAAAATTGTTTCAGGGAGAAGAATAATGAATTTATGGTATTTTCTAAAGATTCATTCATTTTAGGGACGTCATAAATGTTTCATGAATAACTATTGGTAGATATTTGAATATGGGATTAGTGAGGAATTTCAAAACAGTAAAATACTTGAATTGGACTCAAATATGTAATAAAAGCAGATATACCTCCTCTGATAATCATTTATTTATTCTTGAATTGAAGAATATGGGAATACAATTTAAATTTTGTTTTATAAGTAACTGGTATGAAAACTCGGATTAGTTAATAGTATTTTGTGAAGTTCTGCAGAGCTTTCTTTGTTTAACTTGAAATCAGATAACTACACTCTAACAAATGCTAACAGCTAAATAGTTATTTTTATTTAAATCAACTGTAATGTAATCCCTTATCTTATGAGGTATCATAAAATTAAGCATCTACCTGAGGGGAGGACACAATCACTGTAACATAAGATGGAAAAATAAATGAAAGTTGCAATTCAAACCGATGCAAGATATAATAACTAAATCTATACATCTAGACTAAAGTTTCTTATTTAAATAAACTATATTACAATATTTCAGCTTAAAAGGTATCACTAAATTAAGTACACACTTGGGGGGACAAGATAACTCTAACATATGAAAAGAAAATAAATGCAAGTCACAGTTGAAACAGATACTAGATCTAATGAAAACATCTAATTTAAAACTAGATTTACAACGCGCTCCGGAACTTATGGTAAAAGTATACTAAGGGAAATAGAAAACATCAAAAAGCAATTTTCACCATACCATGCATAGGCATAGAGAAAGTGGTGAACTGCTAAACGGCACTGTAATGAAAGTATAAAGTGCGAATTTTCTTACACATCGTGATTTCAACCATGGATGTCAGGAGACATGGATCCATGGTAAAAATGACAATGTGTAAGAAAACACGTACTTTATACTTTCCACTACAGTTCCAACTAGTGGTTCACGAATTGCTCTCCGCCTATGCATTGCATGGTGAAAATTGGTTGTTTAGATGTTTGCTATCACCCTTTAAATCTTTGCCTCTGAGTTTCGAAACACCCGGTATTTCAAATCAAATTCACCCATCAGATGTTGTATAAAATGAAGTGTATTAACATTTCCATTCATAAAAATTCAACTATATAAAGATGGGAAATGCAATTCACTTGGTTTCTTTATATGTTTGCATAAGCTAACTCCTCGAAATGAACGTGTGTTAGCTTAAAGAAATATGATCAGCAGAATAGATTTAAATTCCTTTATTACAACCTCGGGTTTTGCGTTTCTTCGATTAAAGCTGATTTGATCTAACGTTGGCATCTTGTTTTACAAAACTTCACTTTATAATTTTTGATATTCGCCATGTTTCTTATTACTCATATTATGGATTAATTTATTACGTGCACTCATGTCAGAAGGACTAAGCAGAAAATAAAATTGAATTGGATATATATGTACACTAATTTAGCAATACATTTGAGAATGAGTGTATTATTATGTATGATACACAATACTTATAAGTATGCAGTGTACATACATAATAGGCCAAACAAACTTATTTACATGTGTTTCCTTGGTAAATCAAGAAATTCATAAGAACCAAGGCCTTCATAAAAATTAACTTTACATTTCTATGTTTATATGTTTATGTGTTACGTAACACACATAATATTATGCAAATTAATATAAGAATAGCTTAAAATTAAAATAAAATTTGCTTACTTTTGTTCACGTGTTCCCATATCTTTACAAAAATACGTATTAAAAGGATCTCATTTAATGCTATTTCATTCAGTGTCTTGTCATCTAAGAACACATCCTAATTGTGAATGCTTATAAAAGTCGCATTGAGCAGCAACATAAGAGCTATTGACGGTGGACCTCGTAATTTTGAATCTTGGTCAAGTGATAAAAATGGCACCTCGTTTATCAAAATTCCACACCATGCCAACGGGAAGACTTGAAACTTTTACATATTTAATGTCCATCAGCCCCGCTACAGGGTGGGTCTTTAATGGTAACAGGGAACGAACCTACGATTCGACGAAAACAACGACGCCTAACCACTAGGCTACCGACGCCAAAGGAACGCATCATAAGCCCTAAACGAGGCTTTATTGTACTAATAAAATAAAAATGCATTAAAAGTAAGAGGGAATCTTAGAGCTTAATTATGTATTTCAACGAATATTTTAACATCATTCATATAACCTTTACTTTTGTACTGTATGTATTAAAAACCAATAAAATAAACTTTTTTTTTATTAAAATTTAAGTTTTCTACGTCAATAATTCCAATGTTTCAGAAGTTTATTGTGAAATTTTTGTCAACCATGCAGGATATATATAAATAAAGTGGATACCAAAAGTAACATTATTCAACTTTTAAAATGTGAATGAAAATGATGTTTTTTTTTCTTTTTTTTTAATGTAAAAAAAGTATTCTCTACTAAATCACTTAGACTTTTTGAATTCCAAAAGTGATAAGTTGCGTGTGAAAGTTGGAAATGCGAAATGAATAAGAACTTTTATGGGTAGATGGTTGAATAAAGTTTAATTTATGGAGAAGTGGTATAAAGAAACTGGTATAAAGAGATTCAAAAGTGTTCTAAATTTTAAAGGAAAATGGCAATTGATGTCAAAAACATGGTTGCCTTATTTTTAAATACCTAATTATAGAGAAATATATATGTCTTATTTCTAGGATTTTGTTAAATCTTACACTCATTTAACTGAATTCTTTTTTTTAAGTAACTAGCCGTGTTGAGCTGTAATATTTAGATGTAATATATAAAACCTATTATGTATAATGGTGGACTAATCACGTTTTTCTGATACCTTTGGGACTCTTTATTAACTCAACGTAAATTAATTAGAATAAATATATGTAATAAACTTTTAGTGAGAAACGAATATGTAAGATAAAACGAAATTAGTGGATGAGAAGTAGGAGTGAGAAGAAATTGAATGTTGCCCGCGGAATATACATGTACGAGTGTGAATCTAATTTGATATTGCTGGATCAAA
The DNA here is from genome assembly GCA_019974015.1 of Nephila pilipes. Classification (NCBI taxonomy): domain Eukaryota; kingdom Metazoa; phylum Arthropoda; class Arachnida; order Araneae; family Nephilidae; genus Nephila; species Nephila pilipes. The sequence continues at coordinate 89,838 of BMAW01080485.1, forward strand.
CATCTTACTCTGCTTGTAAAATATGAAGATTAAAGCTTTCCTATAGCTTCAAAATCTTTTGCTCGAACCCGAGAAGCGAGGTAAGCTTGATATTTAATATTTTTACAAGACTCGTTAGTAAACATGTTGAGATATCCTCAACTTAAAACATTTCCCTTAAAACATTTTTGATATTTAATTTTTGAACAATATGCAAATGAAAATGAAATAAAAAGGAATTATAATAATATAAATAAATAAATAAATGAAAACAAATAAAAAAGACCGCTTATATGAATTAAGTTTAATGATGAATATTACAATAATAATATGCTCATGATGTTAATAAAAAAATTATTTACTGCATGTGACTCTTAACATTTACATCCCAATTTATTTTGCCATTTATGTTTTCTTAATCAGCGAACTATTTAAGAGTAAGACTTTATCACTGAAAGATTCTCTAAATGAAGAAAAATTGATTTTATTGCTGAAATATAGAATAGATATTATATCTTTACACAATAACACAAGGATGAAATAAAATTCTTTATTTTACATGTTAAGATAGAAGTGTAAATGAAAAAATAAGATAGCGAATGTAAAAGAGAGGTTTAGGCTTTTAAGAAATGAAGATGATGTAGTATTGACTGGCCGTCGTATCATAAACAACACATTTTTTCTTATTTATTTATTTTTAGATTTATTATACTGGTTAAGATTCTATCTTTAGTGCTCCTAAAAACTGGAATGACTTGTGTATGTCGAAGAAAGTCATTCTACTAAGCGATTGGAATGGAGTCTGAATTTTCTTAGTGAATATTTTAAATCAATTTATAACAAAATAGCTTAGTTTCTTCAGAATTATTCAATGTATTCCAAAACGTTTAGCGCAGATTGTCTAGTCAGATCATGGACTTTTCGATAAATCGCTTGCTAAATTTTCTATTGCATAAATCTCTATAATGCGTATGACATATCCATAGTTAAACAGAGACAACTAAAAGGATTTATATTTGAATAATTCTTATAAATTTTTGTTACAATTTTATTTGTATGAATTATTTGCAACACTACGCTAAACTGGCCTTTTAATTGAATTTTTTCTATGAATCACGTCCAATTTTTGCGAATATCCTGAAATCATTTGTATATCTATACTTAACAATATTTTATAAGTAAATATATACTTTTATGGTCAAATAGATACACAAAATTTACCGAGAATGTTCATCGATATCTTATGCCCGAAACAATAGTACCATTTCACGTGAGAAATTATTTCTTATTTCTCATCAAAAGTAGCATTTATGAAGATATTTCTTTCAAAATCGGTACTATTTTTAAAAGTTATAACATTGTATCATATAAAACAAGGGTCTCATACTCATTTCCAGACACAGGTATAATTTCTAACAAGAAAAAAATACATGTGAACTGAACTATAAGTAATTTAAGTGGCAGTTATTCTATATAAAAGCTTTTATTTAAATTGTCTTGTTCATATGCTTTAATGTTCTTCCAATCAAAAATTTGAACTCGAATTTTAACCCACATATTATCATCCGATCGAATTGAAATTTTGAGTACTGGTACGATTCCGATTACAATCATTACTATGGTATGATCAAGAAGTAGCGAATTTCGGGGAGGAGCTGGGTACATGTACCTTATACTTATCTTGTTCTCGAATTTAAGCTCACTTCCTATCATCCGATCAAGCTGAAATTTTGCAGAAACTCAACTTCGGTGACAATATATTGGTATATAATGCTCAATCAATGACGGAGTTCAGAGGATGTGCTGGGTCTTGCAATTTGTATTCGAATTTTAACCTATTTCAATCCAGTTAAAACTTTGCATATACGCTTTGCATTTACTGAAATTTTACTCACATGCATGATTCACATAATTGCATTTTAGTCTTAAATTTACAGATTAAAATGAATTGAATAAATATAAGTAAAAAAATTTAAACAAGCTTTTATTTAAAGATGGACTAAAATTTATAAAAATTACTTTTTAATAAGTAAAATAATATATAATTTATAAGATCTGAAGGCCTTATGCTTCTTTTGGTGTCATATATAATAAATTTGGTGTCATATATATAATATTTGGTGTCATATAAGTAAATCTCAACGGCATTTAATTTATCTGTACTTACCTTGGTACCTTTGTTAAGCGCCTCAAGCTTTTTTTAAATTATACATTATTTTATATTTAAAAAAATGTTTTAAGCCTTTACGTCCCTCTTCACAATAAAGCTTGATTGGAAAATTACTTACGTTTATTTTATAATTTACTTTCGTTGCATATATATAGTTCCTTGTGATTTGTATCATTTTGTTTATGTTGTTCATTGAGACTTTTTATGTTATGTAACACTGGTACACTAATTGTATCATGTTATGGGCAATCTAGTGGAACACAGACACATTTCACTAGATTTCACTTAAACATGAACTCACACACTTATAGGCCACAGTTCATAACAGTAATAAATTAACTGTATATATGGAAGACACAAATCCTAACACACGCCAGATCCAACCACCCTTATAGAGCTGTTGTTCGATTCCTTACACTTACAATACATACAATTACATTTAAGAATATACTGATATGTCACACTAATAACATTATTAAGTATTAAAAAGATTATTTTATATTTAACGTCGCAACAAAAATATTCCTCTATTGATATTTCTCTAAGAAATACCAATGTTCTTGAGCAATTTTTTGTTCAGTTTTATTACAACCCGGTTTCGATAAATAAATCCTGAATACTAGAACCTAAAATAGACCAGTCATCATTAACGCAAATTATGTTTTTCAAAAAATTACAGTTTAGAGTCATCGCAAATTTATAAGAAAAAGTGAAGTTTTCTTAATACAACTGAAAATTTTAAACAAAAAAAACTTCAGTGCAGTGAACGATCACATTTTTCATAAGGCTCAGTTCGCTCAACACTTCAGATTTAGTCACAAATTTTCAGCTGAATTGAAAAAAAATTGTCACTGTTTCTTATTTGTGGTGATAAACTGTCATATGCATTTAATTTCATACTGGTTTAAATTTTTTTTTTTTACTTTTAATCCTTTTTTTACTCTTTTCCATCATAGAATAGTTTGTTTGTTTTTATATTTATTTCCTTTTGTACTTTTTCGGTTTTTTTTTTCCTTCAAAAACTGATTTAGTAAAAATAAAAAATAAAATAATAATAATAATAGTTAAAAAGTATTTGTAGTCTTATAATTGAATATTGCATTGTCATTAAAACTGAGCTTGTGCACAAAAGTTCAAGATTTTAGTTTATCGGAAAGTGAGTAAAAAAATTGATGAAAAAATTTGGTCGAAACTGATATAAGGTAATAATAAATTTTGGAAAAATATATATTATTCTTGAACTTTTAACCTATCACACAAGGAATAATTGCACAAATAAATAAGCATTACGTAATTGAACATATTATTCTTGTTCTCCGGAAACGGAAAGCTTAATGTTAAACGAACCAAGCAGTAGAAAATTAAAGGTATTGCGTATATTATTATCACAGATATATCGGTAAAAGTTTCACTGCTACTGGTGAAAGGACGATTAGTAATAGTTCACTGTTGAATGTTGCGGTTGTTATCAATAATTTAGAGTACTTAGAGGTTTTAAAAATTAAGCTACTTAATGTAAGTAAAAATTTTGTTACATATAGTTATGTTGACTGGGCTGCCAGTATAATCGCTGTAGGCCCACGGGCAGGAATTTGACATGCATGATATTAGAAATTATACAGTCGTTACGACTTTGAATAACATATTAATCATTCAAATAAAAGAGTTGTAAGGAAATTTTGGAAAAAGTGTATGTATTTTATGTATAGTTTTAAATTTGAACATTGTTTTAACTGGTTTTACTTCTTAAAATCTAATAAATTTAAAAATATACACACTTTTATTATGTATTTTTACCGAAAGAGTAATAATTTTTATTCATTTCATAACAAAAATTATATTATTTTAATGCATTTTATTCAGTTTACAATATAGTACTCATTTGTGGTAATCGTATCAAATAAATTACGATATCAGTCTTCAAATTTTGTAACTTAGAACCCTCTTAAAGAAAGTTTCAATATCAAGGTAAAAAAAAATTCAATGCCTTGATTGACCACTTAAGCTACATTTAGTAAAACAAAAAGAAAAATTGATTACTACACATAAAAGGCTTAGGGCGGAACATACTTAAAGCCCTCTCAATCAAAACTTTCTGATCTTTCATTACCGACTAGATGATCGATATTGCATTGATGATAAGGTAGTCACAAATGAAGCCCCAAAATAGATCGTGAGAGCCTTGTTAGAGCACTCTATAGCTTCCAACGAAACCTTAAGGTACTGAAGCATCTTAGATTCTCTTAAAATGTGTAATAATGTAAATTTATGTATGTGATTTCTTAATTATGATTATTTTTATGAAAAAAGCGATTAAATGTCTCAAATAAATGCGCAGAAAGGCTTTTCTGGTAAACATTGAAAAGAAAATTTATATTTGTAACTAACTTTCTTGAAAGCTTAGAGTCAGTTTTCCGATTAAATATTTGAAGCCTAAAAGAAACGCATTCTTCCAGAAAACTGTTTAAGTAGAAATTAGCTCATATTTACGTCGAACTGTTGAAGTAAATAAAGAAAATTTTATTACCGAGATCTTGTCAATTGAGTTGGGATAGTTGAAACTTCTGTCAGTTTAACATTTTGGATAGGGCTTGTGAAGAAGTTTTAATAAGGAAACCAGTTATATCCATCTTCATGTATCAATGTTACTTTTTTTTTTCTTTTATACACATTAACGCGCTTAACTCTGTTTTCATCATGTATATGGAAATTATCTCAAGCAAGTAGTACCTGCCATCATGTGTAATGTTTATCTATTTATAAAATATTATGAAATTTTAAATAGTGAGGCACATTTATTACACCCTGGTATTAATTTCATTTCCTTTCATTCTAAATATGCAGGTTTTTTTTAGTTTAGTTTAGTTTAATTTTTATTAACGTCGCACTAGAAGCAACACGAAGGCTATTGGAGACTGACCTCGTAATTTTGAAACACGGTCAAGTGACGAGGACGACACCTGAGCTGGCACCCCCTCTCCTAACTTCCACACCACGCCAATCTAACTTCCACAGCCACAAACTAATGCATTGTGGAAATCAATGAAATAAAATTACTTTTGTTCCACTCAATGATTATTCAAAAGTCAATCTCTAACCTACTGTATCTATAAGAAAGTCCCTATAGGCACATGAAGGCCTATAGTCCTTAAAATTAATATAATAAAGATTATTTATCTGAAATGAACCAATCTAGTTCGAATCCTCAGTATTGAATTACATACGGATTCGAAAATTTGACCCTTTGTAGATAAACTCTATGTTCCCTCCTAAAACTCTTTACTCAATGTACGAGTAATACAAATGTCCCCCATTAATAATTCACACAGCTCACTATCTCTACCACCATCTAACTTCGTAATATATATTATTCGCTGTTTATAAATATAATTCCTCAAACCTATTCCTTCTCTTGAATATTCTAATCTAATTTACATAAGTCACGTTTCGGCCATTTTGGGAGATATTTTCACTTCAAACAATATCATATTAAAGTCTACAAAGTAGTAATTGAAAGGAAAAACGCAGTAGAGTCACCATTATATACATAATTATGATTAATTAATTCTGAATCTGAGTAAGCTGAATACATTTTCATGTGCTTAAATATGAGAGCTATAATAAAACAATGTATTTCTGCTATCCTATATACATATTCCCTTGTAATCAGTCCATGCTATCCAGCCGAAACGTATGGGGAGTGGTTTTGGATTGCCTTTGTAATATACTGTGGTCGATGAACTTTAATTTCTGGTCGGTAAGAATATTAAGCTGTCATAAAGGCCCATTTACTCTTAAGAAAACTGAGCTATGATCCTATCTTGTAGGCCTTCTCAGTTCACATTGTGGTATTTTTGATACCTAATTGTACGGCTATATTAAATATTAATTACTGTTAATCATTTTAATTATGACAAGAAAGTTAATGACCCCTTGTCGAAGGTGTAACAGGAGTGATATGATTGTCATTTCCTCTAATCTCTGACAACTTACTTGCGTCTTGTAACAATAGAATAAAAGAAGCTAAGAGTTAAACTAGTTGCGTCATTAAAATGGATAATAACTTAAATCTTGTATTTCCTTCCGTCAAATTTGAGTGGCATAATTCATTAATTAATGGAAAAAACTTTTTTTGGGTATAATTACTTAGTATAAAACAAAACTTTGAGTTTATAAGCATTTTAAATATACGTTTGGTACTAAAAAAAGTAAGAAAACTGGGATCCTTCACATCTTGGAAGAATTTGATTTTTTATTCACTTCTAACTCTTCTAATCGCAATTTGTGAATAAAAAATTCACTGCCTAGTTTCACCATAGATATAGTATAAATTTACAGTTAAAAAAACTTCATTGCTCTTATTTTTCACGTGTACCCATTTCATTTAGCTGAAGCTTATTTTAGTTGAGACACTTTAATAATATATGGAATGAGTTTTTTATATGTGTGAAAAACTATGATAACATAAGTGCATGATCTACGTTGAGTAGTCAATATTATCAGATGTGTGAACTGTTGCGATATAATTTTTATGATTAAACGTAATTTAATTATATGTATGTAAATTAGAATAAATTTATAAACTCCCATTATAAATTATAAGCATAACGCTTTTTTGTCTTTTCCAATTGAAGATACGTAAGAACAGGACAAACACCTTATTGCCTATCAAAGAACATGCAAGATCGTTCTTTCTCGAATCCCTCTTAACTCAGTTAATCCTGGTTTGCATTCAAGTAAAAAAATCTTAGCTTACCTAATCACTCATTCAAATTCAGGCCTCTTCTTGATTTTAGCAGATTCGACTTCCATTATTTTGATCATAGAGATCACTTCTGACTACTTTTAATTAATTACAATCATTCACTCCAATTTACAAATTTACAATATCAATTAGATTGTCGTTATCACCTAATTCCCTTCTCTCTCTCTCTCTCTCTCTCTCTATATATATATATATATATATATATATATATATCTTCTTTCAATTTTATTTCGCTTATATATCACTACCCTTAATTTAATTCATTTCACTTCACATCTTGTCTAGTTTACTTGATCACGTTTCATTTTCATTGGGAAGGAATTATAACTTTCTGCGATTCAAATTACTAAAAATTCCTCAAGTTTAGTACAAAGAAACTCTCGAATAGCCGACATCATTACCAAAAGTTCAAGTTATATATATATTTTGATTATTAATTTTTCTAATTCCCCTTAATTTTTAGGAATATCATTCAGAATCGAATTTGACTTTTCAGATTTCATTCTCAATGTATCTAAGAAGCTTCTGATTATAAATTTAGTTTTTGAACTAATTTACCGTATCTTAAAGTGTACAATGAACCCTCGTGTATAAGAAGCACTCTCAGATCTTAGGCTTAATATTTGTAAGATATTTTGTAGCGTATCTCTGCTACAAAATATTTTACAAACCTATCTATCATCTTAGTTATTTATCTAAAATCGCTATCTTAACTACAAGCTCAAATATATTAATTAAAATAGTCACCCAATTAAAGTTCAAAAATTTAACCCAAGTAATCTTCAAAGCGTTATTTATTATTTGCTCTAAAAATTGACGAATGCTCTCTATTAGTTCACAGACAATCAACACGATTACTCTAACCACTTTTATAATTTTCAAATGTTACTATCACCCAGGTATTAGGGTCCGATAAGGCAAACTAATACTTTATCAGTAGCTCCAATCAATCTGCGTTGGGTCCTAGTTCCTTTTAGATCATATAAGCACGTACGTAATTCAGGTGCGCACAGTTCAATTCCTTTACACTCATGCTATCTTTCTACTTACCTCATATTCAATTCTTCGTCGCTTTGAGCAACTTCTTTATAACGATTCACTATACTTTTAATTTTTACCACATTTGTGTAATCATATTTCATTTGGTTGAAAAGGAGCTGGGAACTAAAATATAAAGTCAAAAATTAATCCATGTTAGTAAAGGGAATGTTCGCGAATAGCCCGAATTTCAAGTTTTCATCAGAGATATTTTTTAAGGTAAAATGTATAAAAAAAATTAAAATTTTATTCATTATAGAAATATCTAAATTGCTTATCAGATACACGAATGTTGGGCTTACGGTCTGTTGTTAGCGGGGTTGCAAGTTATTAATTGATTGATTTGTTTTGATAGGAGTATTTATAATGCGAGGGATATCCAGAAAGTAAGAGTACTAAGTTTCTTTTTAGGGGGACTTATTTTTTAAAAAATTACGACTACACAAACGAAAAGGGGATTTATTTTTTAAAAAATTACGACTACATACAAGTACATTAATCACTATTTTTCGATTTAATCGTCTACCTGCACATTGCAATTTGTGACACAAAGAAAGACCTTTCTTATACCTTAGTGTAAAAAGTTTCTCGCCACGTATTTGGCTTATTGTTTAAGAACACACCGAACCACACCAGAGGTCAACATTTTTTCCACCCATAAACCATATCAGAGAGGTGAAAAGAGGAAAATAGGAAGACACCAGACCAGAAGGTACCAGTGCGAGGGTTGGTTGATTATGTCCCAACCAAATGAGTCCAGAAGTTGATGACTGTGTGGAAACAGGCATTGACACACAACAAACACACTTTCTTCCCATTCTTTTGCTCTGTAAGGATCTCCGTAATTTTTTTAAAATTTATCAGTACCACTCTCCAGTAATTGCTTCCCCTAATACAAACAATTCATTGAGGAAAACCCTTTATGGTCCCAAACGACAAAGGTTATAATTGTTCGGGATGAAACAATGGTTTTGAACATTTTCTGTTAGTTTTAAGCTCACGAAACCACATGTACAAATAAGTACAGTTCACGACAATATCCCCGCCAACAATTTGTATTTCATTCAAAATCTGGATGGGTGAATTTCTATTCTCGAAGAGAAAATTTATAACGCTCTTCAACACGCAACTGATGAGATTTGGTATCGAAACACTCATTTCAACAGGGCGCTACAGTAAAAGTTTTCAACCAACTGGGGCGAATGAACTTGCATTCTACTCTCAAAATCTTTATCTTTTTTAGCACGTTGAAGTCAACTTATTTGAAAAAAAAATCATTGTTTAATGTCAGATGCTCAGTGAATGAGCGAGTGATGGTGAAAGTTAATGGCGAAAAAGCCAGATGTCTATATTGTGGCAAACGAGGTGTAAATCTGATCGCAATTTTTGAAAAAAAAGTAGGGAAAAAAAGAGAAAAGAATTGGTTGACAAAAAGAAGAGTTAAAAATCCAAAAGGATTGCTAGGATATATCGAGGGCATGTTTACCACAAGCCGTAAGCCCCACGGGAAAGAAAAAAAATATCATTAGTGCCTCGAGATTCTGATTCCCATACCAACCTAATGAAGGGAAGTTCCTGAGGGCACAAAGTGTAACTGTGATCTGGACGTTTGAAAAAAAAATAGAAAAAATATATATTAGTTGACACATAACAACAAAGATTTAAAATAGAGATGGATCTCTGGGGTATCTCGGAAGTGTGTCAACTGAGTTTACCAAAGATCGTAACCCCTATAGAAAAGAATCAGATCACTAGGGTGCTTCGGGTGAAGGATGCCTGTACTTACAAGAAGATGGTAAGCCCCGAGGGAGTCAGAGGCTTAGTATTTTTGCTTTCTGGACATCCCTCGAACTATCCATGCGTTGCATCTATCTCCCATATTTTGGGGACCGAATATTTGGCAAAAAATATTCCTTACATAATACGTTGAAATTCACTGTATTTAATATATAGTACAAAATTTATTTTCTTTAAGTGTTACATGAATTGTTTTGAGTTATTCATTTAAATAAACTGCTCTTCTTTCTCTCATGAATATCTTTAATTTTCTTCCTACAGGCTGACGATTCGAGCAAGTTGCCCGATGAAATTAGAAAACTTTCCCATGGATGTACAGCGATGTCCACTGCACATTGGAAGCTGTAAGTTGAAAAAAATTCCAAAATAAAATAATGATGAAACATACATGCTTTATGAACTTTTTATCTTTTTGTATTTTCAAACATCATATGACATCATATTAAGAAGGAAAAAATAGAAAGAACAATATTAAGGCATTTACTTGAAAAACTGCCAAATTTAATTCAAAATCTCTCTCTCTCAATATATATTCTACTATTTGATAATGAATCTTACTTTTACAATGGATCATAATAAGAGCAACGAACAATACATTTATTTACTATCTAATTAATTTCAAAAACTAATTTGAATTAAGACAAGTGTTGTATGGTTAAAATATACTATAATTTGTAACTTTTTTTTTCATTTTGTTGATATGTACGTATATAGAGATGCAAGAATTTAACAGAATAGTTTAGCGAGACATATTAAATATATTGTAAAGGGTTAGGATAGATTCATATAATGTGGATATTATTTGTGAGATTATTAGTATTTTAAATTTAACAATCGGTTTTTTAATTGTATTTGTATTTTCTAATTATATATGATTTTTTCTTTTCAAACCAGATTAAGGTTATATCTGATTATAATGCAAATATAATGCAGATATGGAAAAAAAATATTTAGACCGCGGATAGAGATTCCTCAGATTCATTATAATTTGGGTATTTGAGAGAAAGGTGGGTACCTCCCACATATGTACACTTCCCACTCATCCGTCTCTTTTCTCATTTAGAATTACGAGTACAAAGTGTTTATTGCACAGTATAGTGTTCAGAGAGTGGTAATGTTTTAACTGTGAATAATCAAGCTAAATTTTGATCAATCATTTATTTTAAATATTAATTAGCGCTTAATATGGAAGGGAAGTAGTGTTAACGAGTTTAGTTTAGTTTTGTTTAGTAACATCATACTTTGAAGCAACACGAGGGTTATTAGAGACGAACATCGTAATTTGGAACTCCAATCAAGTTACGAGGACACCTGAATTAGAACCTTCCTCTGCAAACTGCCACAGTATGCTAATTGGTCAATAGAGATAGTACATTTCTGTTTTTTGTAGAATAATAATTAGGGATGCACGAACCTGTTTAGGACTTAACTAGGTCAACAAGTTTAAAGAATCATAATAATGGTCAAAGTGAAACCTTTCAAGGGGTTTCATCTTCATTTTTCCAGAAATACTCTCAAAAACAAGAAAATAACAGAGAAAAGGAATAAGTTGAAGAGACGGAGTAGAAAGAATAATGATGAAGATGTAGAAGAAAAAGTAGACTGAATCTTCGCGTACTCGCTTTTTAAAGATGAAGCCAAAATATATTCCCCTACTTCCAAAGGGGCTTCCAGAAAGGAAATTATTGCCAGGAATTCTCAGAGGATTAAGTGGGCGTTGAACCAGATTTATAACCGTATGAGCATGAAATTAGCTTAGGATAAAATATTCCCGAATGTATGAAAAGAGACCGTTTGTTCTTTGCATCATAACAATATTTTCGGTTTGTCCAATAAGTATCAAAACTGATTTTTCCCATTCAATGAGAAGAGTAGGGTAATGTTTATATGTGGAAGGGGTAGAAGGGGATGAAACGTAAGAGCTAGGAGACATGTTCCAGTTGTCTCCGAGTGCTTAGAGTGTGCGATTCTCTTCCAAAGTGAAACTGAGTTTAGATCTTTTGTCGAGGGTGAAAATGTCGCAAAGTGTCGAATATCACCCGACCATCTAATTTTGTGTTAAATTGAAAGAATCTGCAACGGAACTGAAAGAATCTGCAACATTTGATAAATTTATTTCATGCCAAGAATACATGTTTTTGAGTGGAGCATAGAATTCAAAGATGTCAGGAAAGACGTCAATGTCCTTGTTTTCATCGATGCAAAAGATGTGGTCCATAAGGAGTTTGTGCTTGGGGGACAAACAGTGAACAATTAACTACTCTCAGAACTGCTCGGACGCTTAAGAATATTTTATCCAGAGATACTAGTGTGTTATTATATATATTACTTAGCAAATATTCTCTTATGTTTTTCATGAACACATTAATAGAAGCTCAATAATGTCTTCCATTGATGTACTGAACCCATTTCTTAATTTTGATTGTTGATTAATTCAAAATGTTTTAGATAGGTCTTAGATAAATTTGAAACTAGCAATGGTTTTATATCTTATAAAATCACTAAAATGACCTTTCATGACTAGCATAAAATATTGCATAAATTCAAAATAAGAAGTTCTGAAATTAGTATTGAATTTGTTTCAGAAATGATCACGTATTTTTTTTTTACATTCATGGGGCAACGGTAGCCTAGTGGTCATAGTCACTAAATTGCGTCCGGTGTTGTTTTTGAAGGGTTGTGGGTTCGAGCCCTGATGCCACTAAATACTCGCCATGTAATTGAGCTGATATACGCTAAGCTATCGAGATTCCATGTTTTCACATTAGTGTGGTGTGGAAGTGTAGAGAAGGAGGTGCCATCTCAGGTTTCGCGTTCGTCTCTTGACCGAAATTCAAAATTACGAGGTCCGTCGCTAATAGTCCTCGTGTTGTTTCTCAGCATGACGTTGATAAACAATCACCATTACATCACTTGATTACATACATTCTGGCGTTTCGCCAAGTAATCATTAGATGACAGCATATATTTCGGGATTACAAATAGGCATTTCTGTTTTATAGTCACTAACACTCTAACTTTAAGTTGCTAATAAAAATTCGTAATAACTATAGCTTTGCATATCATCGACTTATATATTTTTTACAGTTGGATATTCCGACAGAGACATACAGTATAAATGGAACCCAGCAAGAAGTGTTGTGATTGCTTCGGACATGAAGTTGTCCATGTTTGATGTTACGGATACACCAGCTGGAAACTTTACTGAGAATCACAGAAAAGGTTAGTATACATTAATTTGCAATAAAATTTGTAATAAAAAGGTCTCACACGCAAATATATATAAAACATTTTTATACGTATCCTCCAATTCTTAGAATGCCTTTTGGAAGACCGAAGTATGTAATAAAATGTGTCTACTATTACGATGATGGATTGAAAAATAAGGCCTCCATAACCATAACTCTTTTACTTGCTAATCGATTTCCAAAATCCTTGTTGTATATCAAAGCTGAATGATTTTTCTGTGAAATACATCATTCACCTTTCTAGAGACAGTCTCTATCTATTTCTATGATTTTGCACCGGTGCGGGATTAATCGAGTGATTCAGAGGTTGTTGTCGACACTAAGATTTGATAGCAGTTTTCATCTAGTTGTCAGAAGGAAATGGATTTCTCTTAAGACCCTCGATCATCTTCTAAAAGAGGTGAAAATCGCAAGGTTGAGATCAATGACGCCTCATTGCTTTAGACTCATCTCCATGTGTGTCGCTATCTTCTTCAGTTCTCAGTACACTAGTGACACTCGAAAACTAAGAAAGAAAACACAGAACATAGGAAACACATATGAGTTTCAAATACAAGTACAATACAGGTTTTGAAAACCGGTGAAAAAATAGAAAAATTACGACTATGGAAGCTTTATTTTTCAATAAAATCTCGTATAGACCTTTCGGCCTTTAATCTCTAATCTGATGTCCATGGATAAGTTGTTTCGGCCTGTTACTTGCTCAGAAATTAAAGTTAAATATAATATACTTTAAAAGTTTTTGTTTCTTAAAAATTAAGATTAAAGATTAAATGAAGTAAAAGCTACAAAAATATTAAAATTTATAAAAAGCTGGATAAAATAATAGAAAACATTAAAGTACAAGTCTTGGTTAAAATTAATTTTGTGTGAGGAGAAAAATTTATATGACTAGCCAATCCGGGAGCTGCTTCTCATGCTGGTGAAGAACCAGGGATGAAAAACGTTTTTTAATATATTTGAGAAGCCGGCTTGAAAACTAACTATCCTTTTGGCTGATATCGTTGCTCCGAAAGGAAGGAACGTTTGCATTGTATAACTGAAAATTTCTTTAAAATTTGGAATATAGAATAAAATAATGGTAGTTAATAAGTAAGGTTTCTGAAATCGGCGTGTGTAGCTATTTTTAAAGTGAAAATGTGGACTGCTCCAAATTCGGAAAAACTACAATAAAGGGGTGAAAATCGCTCGTACTTGATTGTATATTTGAAAGAACATGTGGGAATTGACCCGAAGTCTAAGGGCATAAGACACTAAAATATAGTAAGAATAAAATTACCGAATTTAATTAGTTGAAAAAGGGCGTATACACTGCATCATTTATTATTTACTGGGCAAAGACATGTATCTAACGTCAGATATTTTTTGTTCTAATTCTTATTTTGCTCACGTAAGCTCATAGGGACTCATAGTACATTAAGTGTCGTGGTATGATTGGTGAATGAGATATTAGTTCAGGTTCCATCATCGACATCTGAATATAAGTCGAAATAAAGAAGTTTGTCACCAATAGCCTGTTGATCTTGAAATATATTAATACAAATCAGCCTCCCAAAAATTAGGGTTTGTGATTAATTTTCACAACGATTACTAGGTGATTTCCAAAATTAGTATTTTCTATTACTTTATAAACACATGAAATTCATATTTTATTTCTGCGATGTCTGGTTTGCTGAAGTTCAGTGATACATTTTTGTAATGAATTTGTTACATTATCAAATTCAATATTAATTTTACATTTTTGAATCTTAAAAATAGTGTGTATTTGTAAAATTTCTCCTTCTAAAGTTTTTTTTGTAAGCAAATGAACACACCTTGATTTTAGAGCTAAGAATCAAATTGAAAAGTGTAAAAGTACAGATACAGATATTTTTTATACAAAATCGAACTTTTCATTTAGAAGAACATAACATTATCTCGAATATAGTTTTGACGGCGGAAGTTTCTCTTTAATGCTATTTTGATACTTGCTATTAAAAGTAATTGCCAATTAAGAAACGAAAGAAAAAATCTAACTTCGAAATTACGAAGAGAGAAACTACCGATGTGGCTAATTATTGTAGATTTAGGTGTTTATAGATAACCAGAAAAAAAACACTTAACGCTTAAAAAACGTGTTTATTAATATCTTCGTAATCCAAATTCCTTAATAAAGGATGGAAAAGAATTTTTTTATCCAATCTATAAAACATTACGCAAAGAAGTTATACGAAATGAAAGCTTAATAAGAGAAGCGCAATACTTCTTAATTATTATAAAATCTAAGTTGCATCTTTTTTCCCCCTCCTCAAAGCTTTTTTACGGAGTTTCAACATTTACTGTAAACGCAAACACATATATTTTTAAGCGTCATCAATATGCTGCGTAAAATTTGACCACAATATAAACAAAAATCTTTTGTTGCCTAAAATGTAATAAAACAGCTATGTATTGTTGAACAAATTCTTACAAATTATTCTTATACTTTAAAATTAGTTAAAATATTTCAAAAGTTTCTACAATGCCAAAAAAACACATCTTGTAGATTGCGTAAATATTTACTATCCTTTCTGAACTATATTAAACGCCATCGCTATAAAATATAGCTTCCGTGGAGGATCAGGATACAGACTCGATTGAAATCAATTGGGTCTGAAAATAGAAGAAAAATATCCTATACTTGCCTGAATTCTATTGAAAATAGTGTCGTTTATTGAAGTAAGGATGGAATATATAATGAAATATTGCTTCAACTTCTGAGAAACTCTGAAAATGAAGCAAAATTGCCATTTTCGAGATTAAAAGAACTGATCCTAGATTCTGATAGTTTGAAAGGACTTGATTGAAATTCAAAAAGTTTTCTCAACTGCCGATCAAATAGGGTTAAGTTGCATCAATAACATTCCAGGACCGTTTCTTTGTCAATTGATTAGTATGCCATCGATTTTTCAGTTAAACGATGGAAGGCGGCTTAAAAGAAAGTTTCTTAACTGGTACAACCTTACTTGATATTGTGTTCCTTAATGGAATTTTTAACTTAAAGGACAAATGAAGCTTTTAATAATTAAGAATCAATTACCTCCACTTTCGGTACGTGATACTAATTTGAGTTCTAACTGTGCATTATGGCAAGAAGTACAAAAAGGGCTTTTAAGAGTTTTTATTTCGCTTGATTTAAAAAAAAAATTTCAATCTTGTAATTTTAATATTTGAAAACTTCTCAAAAAATTAATTCATGGAGTTGAGCTATACAGCTGCCATTAAATTATGAGAAAACTACTATTAGTTTAATTATTTATTATTAATTATGATTAATCAGTAAATATTAAAATAATTAAAACTTTTTAATTTAAAAACAGTTATTAAAATATATTAATTTTTTAAGAAAACTGATTTTTTGTAATTATTTTTGAGAAAATATATTACTTTTTAAATTTATAAAAATAAGTTAAATTATTACCGGCATTATCTTAAGTAATTTTTAAAAATTGCTGACATCATTCTGATTATTTTATTAATTTATTTTATACTCATTTGACTGATTTCAAACAGTTCTCTTATAATGGAATAATAGAAAAATTATAGTAAGCTTATCTTTTCAAATGATAATCCATTGGAGCAAACCCATGTTACATATGAATAAATAATGAATTGTAAAATAAGTTTGAGAAGGAAATATACAAAAATTTCGATAAAATTTTTAATGTACATCTATATTTTGTGTTTTAATGTTATGAAGTTAATTTGTTCAACTCTTTTGAGAAATCTCAAAATACATACAGTACAAAAAAATTTAAAAAATGATTACCCATTTTCCCAAAAGGCTTCATGAAAAATTTTATACCTGATTTATCACATAAAATTGTCGATTAAGAGATATTTCTCGAAATTGACAAAAATGTTAAGCAATGCCTTTTCAGTGGTAGTTTAATTATTAAATTTATATATAGATCGAAAAATTTGAGCTACGCTTGATTTTTAATGAGATTCAGAGTATAACATTTGTGATTTTTTATATAATTAATCTGCAGGTTTTCCTTCTCTGTAACTTTTTTTTGTCTTTTAGGGTTCTTTTAGCGTATTAACAATATTATTTAAATCTATGCATTATTTAAATACTTCAACTGCAATATCCCATTATTTATATACATGTAATAATTAAACTCATTTGGAGTTATAAAGGTATAATATGAGATAACAAATTTTCTAAGATAATGCACACTTGATTTCTAGGAAATACAGAAGATAAAACATTCCTGTTTCAGTTGCTGAAAAACAAATGTATTTTCCGTATGAGATACGAATAACATTATATCCATAATCCTCAGCCAAGTTTCCAAAGTTTAAAGTACATAAAATACGTTACAAAAACTATATTTCATCTGATTAGAATTAAAAATATTTAAATTACAGTTTCAATATAAAAGAGACAGAGGATATTTCACGTAATTTATTGACTAATATTGTTTATCGTCCGTTCTAAACAGTTGTCCCCCCGCAGTGCTTTTCTGTGCTCACCAAAGAAGTGGAAGTCACTTTGAGAAGGAAATGAACTATAGGCTGGTAGGGGTATTTTTGGACCCCCATCTTATCCCCCGCAGTGTTTTTCTGTACTCCCCGTAGATGTGGAAGTCACAAGGGGAAAGAAATGAAATAAGGGTGTTTGGGGGTGTTTCTGGATTTCCCCTTGACCTTCTGCAAAAGTTCATTTGTTATGCTGATCGTATGTGATCTATCATTATGGAACAACGGGATGACACTACGAGAAAGCTTACCGGAACATTTCGATTCGATTGCCTTTCTGAACTTCAATAACGTTCAACATCACCACTGAGCATTGACCATAACCCAGTAATCCAGGAATTAAATTAAGAATGGTCCCTTGCGGTCGACGAAGAACGAAAACATTGGAATGAATGGGTATGGCCGCTGCTTGTTTCTCATCATTTTCCTATTTCATGCCGGACACGTAACGGAAAGTGTGAGTAAACGCTCACGAATCGTTTTCACTACACCATCAACTACATTTCAGGCTCATTTTCATATTTCTAAAGACCATAAATTTGGTACTATATCATCTGCCTCGTTACTTGTACAATGTACTTAATAAAAATAAATAATCTTTTTCTAGATGTCTGTTTTCTCTCAAATGTCTAACTACTGCATGTTAAAAGTTACAAAAGTATCGAGTTCCAACTTTAATTTGCGGAACGTGAAATCCCATTTTATGTATGCCGAATTCCCAATGAAACGTTAAATGAATTTCTGAAATGTTTGTCATGCCTATACTCGTACAGTAATTTTTAGCTTTAATAAGATTTTCTGATGTTCCAAAAAAGTTAATGATATCTTATAATAAAGAAATTTTATTGTTCTGTTTATATTCATATGAGATGGTATTTTAATCGGACTATTTTAAGGTTGGCCTGTTTAAAGAATATTCTATGTAGTGTTGATTATCAACTGATTGTCAGAAAAGTTGTTTAATGATAATAAGATGTATTGTTGGGCAAACTGGAGCAAATATGCTTGGGGTGTAAAAATGTGCTGTGACAAAACTTAAACATTGATTTTCTCTTTAAGATATAGTATAGATATATAAGCATACGAGTATTCAGTCTCGAACAGAATTTTTTTACCGCTGAAAAAATAATAGAAGTAACTAAGTGCTTAAAGAATGATATAATGCCATACTGTTAGACATGTCTATTTGAATTCTGTTGATTAACACAACAAAAGTATTATACCTGTATTTGGAATTGCAATATCAGTAATTCTATTCACTTGTTTATTTTTAATTTAAGAATTTTATCCTCAAAATGTTACAGGTGACTTTACATTGTTTTTACCAGTAATCTGGTAAATTATGCACACATAACTGTGATAAACGTTATGCACGAAAAATAATTGTAATGCTGATCAAAATAAAACAAAAATACATCATACACAAATTATCAATAAAATTTTTAAAAAAGAACTGGAGTATTTTCTACCGGAAAATATAAGGAGAAATTGTATTTGAATAGTATGCGATTCTTAATAATTATTTAACTAACAAGCGTGGAAGCGCATTTTTTATGGATAGATGGGGTAGATGGATTTCTTATTAACGTCCCACTGAGAATCACCATAAGGACTATTGGCGACGGGCCTCATAATTCTGAACCTCAATCACACACAAATAACGAGGATGATACCTGAGCTGGACCTCTCCTTCAAACTTCCACACCGCGCTAATTTCTATAACGGGATTATTTTACATATAAATTATATTTCAATTACGAGACCAAAAGGTGTATGCCTATTTATGAGCTTATTTTTTAAAACATGTTGGTATTAAAAATCACATATTTGATTATGTATCATATAGTTGGTTTCATTGTGGAAAATTATTCACGTGTAAGTTCAACTTATAATTTGATAAATTTTATCTATGCAATTTATATCGAAAATGCAATTTATTTTCATATACTTCTGTTACAGTATACAAGAATAAAATAAAATGTCGTTTTACTATGAATTTTTATTTTATATTCAAGGTCTAAAGATGTCCAGGTAATATACAGGTATATTGATTTTGTTTAAAAATTTTTCCGAAATACCAATAATTGAAAAAGTCGATAAATTTTGCAATCACTACTTTATATATATGTTTGCAATTATATTGAAGAGGAGTAATGGTTAAATAAATGTGCGTCTCCCATGCTCTAATATTCTTAAATGCGATATTTAAGAATATTAGAGTACGAGAGAAGCACATCACACATTTGAAGATATTTTATTACAATAAATATTTTTAATTAGCCTTGTATACATACATATAACATAGAAAAAATAACAATTGGCACAAATCCCTTATATTCTTAAATGGAAATCAGTCATTTTACTATATTCTTTGCAATAGATATTTCTCTAAGCCTGTGATCTTCAAACTGTGTTCCAGGAAACCTCAGGATTCCGAGAGTCAAAATAAGGAAAAGAAAAGAAAATTAAAATCCTTCAGATTAGTTGACTAATTTGCGTGAGGGCTGCCAACGTCCGTAATGTGACTTCAGCAGTGACGCACGTGAAAAAGAATCTCCGGGTTCTCCTTTATTCAGTCGATATGTATGCAATAGATTGAAAGAAAGATTCATGTTTGCTGTATGATCGCTGTTATGAAAAATCGAGTTCCATTATGGGCTCTCTGTGAAAAAACTTTTTTTTAACCCTTTCACTACCGGAAGGAAAAGAACGAAGTGCTTCTCTGGGCCCGCGGCTTCTTACCATGGAGTGTCAAACTGTGCCCAGACGATTTTAGATATTAAGCCTTATTTGCGAAAAAAATTCCTTTAAAATCGGCTATTAATTAGAATATTTTGGTTTTAACATATGTTATTTAAAATGTATTAAACTTAATATCAACGAAAGAAAAACAGATTTAATCGAAAATTGTATGTTTTATACATAAAATTATTACATAAAAAATCATATCTTTTATGAAAATACAAAATATACTTACATTTGTTATATAAATTCTATGGTGTAATGATGTACCATTACATGGAATATTAAGATATAAAAATGAATCTTATTTTGCTGTATGGTATATTTATAAAAAAATTCTTCAATGCACAGTCCAACCTCACATATATTACATACTTTGTCAACTTTTAACGCTTCACGCAAGATTTTGAGCTAAGGGCACATCTTCGTCCTTTTTTTTTTTTTTTTCATTTAATGGCTATGTACAGATTTGGATTATTTTCGCTAATATCACTGTCAGATTCATTCATTAAGTCGCAAATCTCAGTATCCAATAAACACTTTATTTTCATCATGACTGTCGCTACAAATAAAAACCGACCGAATGAAACGAACAGTTGAGAGCATCTGCCATCAAAAGCCCTAACCCCGTAAAAATCCATAAATTCTCATTCGAAATTTTCGGAAGCAAACAAGAAAGAAAAAAGCAAGCCGAAAGCAAATGCTCCCTTTCAATCATGTCATTACAGTTAAAGAGCCACGTCGCATCACGTGTTTTTAACAATTACTCCCCTCCTGATAGCCAGAAGTGAAATCTAAGCCCATATCACCAAGATCAATACTCCAAATAACCTATCTATATAGATATTACGGTATTGTAACGCCATATAGTAACATTAAAAAAATAAAATAAAACGTTCTCATCAAACGCGAGCATATCGCATGTGATACGCTGGGAGTGAACGGGTTGTATGTGACAACAAAAGTAAATTATGGAAACAAATTAAATACAGGGTATGAAATGTGACTGCAAATAACAAGAATTTGACAGTTTGTGTAACAAAATGCAAGCAAAACCCAGTCACTAAATATATTGCAAAGGTAGGTGACAAATGCAGCACGAATTAATGCTGTTAATGTGTAAATTAAATTAGTTTTACGTTAAACATTTATATGTGTAATAAAAATATGATATTTTTTAAAATTGTTTTTACATAAAACACCATCAGTATACACTTTAAATTATATTTTAAGACAAATTTTTATAAAGGTGTGATGGGTTTCCCCGGAAAAATTCTTACAGTTATAAGGGTTCAGCAAGCTGACAATGTTTAAAGATCACTACTCTAAGCTAACTCATTATGAGTTGACTAACAAACTAATGCTTTTTAGGGTTTGGTTTGTATCAGGAAAGATTAATGGTTAGATTAACATCATGGTTGAGATAATCCATTATTATTTTTATCCCTCTGTTACTTTTTTTTATATTTTTTTTGAGGATCTATAGAGACGAGTCTTTGTTTGGATAATTCTACTTTATATGTGTTGCAGTTTCTTATGTTTCTTTTCTAACAGTGCTGTACCTTTTATGTTTTTTGATCTATTGAATTTTTATGCTTATAATTTAATGTTCGCACATGAACTCTCTTGGGGTACTCAAGATAATTGAATATTTCGTAATACATAAGTCGTATTTTTAGTTTCTTAACTTTTCTCAAATATAAATTTAAAATTTTTAATGCTAAAAAGGGGGGCAGGATTCACTGAGTTTAAATTCAATACTTTATATAGGGCCATAAATGTTGCTTAACACTTCTTACGTCTGGACGCCATTTCGTTTCTTGAACGTTTAGAGTTTCAGTTTTATGTACTTTTTACTTCTTGCGTCCGGAGAAAAAGTTGCGTAAGTACTCCAATATTCATTCCTAAAATCATGTTCCGGGATATGTCCTTTTTCTGAAAATTGAAGTGAATATCTTCACAACTTAATCACAGCGAATGCAGAGAGATTTATAACGAATTCTTACTATTATATTAGAAATTTCTATAGCTGCGAAAACAGTTAGAAAGAGAAACCTGCAAGTATAGAATTAAAATGCAATTATATTTATTTTAATTTATTAAATTAAATACTTCTTTACAGGTTTAGATATATCAACATAGTATTAATTTGAAAATTAAATCATCGAGTTTTTGTCTCCGTTATGAATATGATAACGTATTTTATAAAACTATTTAAATTGTGTGATTTTTCGAAAAAGTAAAATTAATATTTGG
The DNA here is from genome assembly GCA_019974015.1 of Nephila pilipes. Taxonomy (NCBI): domain Eukaryota; kingdom Metazoa; phylum Arthropoda; class Arachnida; order Araneae; family Nephilidae; genus Nephila; species Nephila pilipes. Next base: position 112,336 of record BMAW01080485.1, read on the forward strand.
TTTTTGAATCCTTTTTTCATGAAACTCTCAAAGTGTCTTTATAAATCATCGATTAAACTAATGTTTGAATAAAAAAGTTTCATAAATGAGAAAATAACACAAATTGCTTTATGGGAAGACTGTTATCACTGATCAACAACTATAAGTTTTTAAGCAATTTACTTTATTTTATTGAAAAATAACTACACATTAACATAAATAATCCAATAATAACTTTTTATCATTCTCTTTGGTAATGAAATTTTTTACAGGCTCTTTTTCTGTGCTGATGGTAAGTTTCCATTTGAAGAGGCATATGGGATACTTTATCATTGAAGTCTATGCTCCTTGCACTATGCTTGTCGTGCTTTCATGGGTCGCATTCTGGATCAATCGTGAAGCAACAGCAGATCGCGTTGCTCTTGGTAAGAGAAATATACTTCATCTAGAAATTTATTATTAATTAAAGTTTTATTAATCAAATTCTAATTAATTTAGTGCACAATGAAAATAATTATCGAGTGATTTGCAAAAAAGGGGATTCAGAAATAATCCCCCCCCAAAAATTTTAAAAAAAAAAAAAAAAAAAAAAAATATAAGGCCAGAAGAAATTTGCTTTATAAAAGTCTATAGTTTTCTATGTTAAAGGAAGGATAAGAAAAAGTTTGGTCGTTTCTCTATTTTCACAGTTAGCTTTTAAGCATTTTGGTTTTATTTCAGTGACATCTGGAGTTAGTTCAACATTGAATTCATTTTTCAAAAGTGATTCATCGTCAGACTATTATTATTTCTTTAAATAAATAAATAGGACATTTTGAAAGGAATATTAATGTTCGTGTGAACTATTGTTTTATTGGCAAACAAATTTTAATTTTACTTTCATTATAATTCTATTTTCCTCTTTACCGAGTCACAGAAACTAACGATTGTTATAAAACACCCAATTTCTTCTAACATGTTAAATGAAATAATTCCATTCAATTAATTGAAAACAAATTCAAATTATGACACATTTTTATGTTTATTATCATTTTTAGTATATACTTATTTCTATAATTCTAAATAGGAATAAATTGGTTGTGAGAATTTTGAATGTTGAAATATCTTTGCAGTTTATCTGCTTCCCAAAATTAAAAAAAAAAAACTGTCATTAATTTATTACTAAGATTTAAACAGATATCTAGTAAATAGTTGGTTATTTATAGAATAAGTATTGTTTTAAAGGTGTTACTTAGTAATAACTGTTCATTAAAAATTTAAAGTCTTAATAATTTGGTAGTTCTAGTCAAAGGAGATTTTTAAATTATCTAAGCAGAATTTTAGGAGAATAAAGCAAATAAAAGTTGTAAATTAAATGGCATTGTAGTTACTTGCAAAATTTCTGAATATAAATTGAAAAAAAACTATCAAAATACAAGGTTGTTTGGCATATCTTTTCATCTAAGAACAGAAAACTTTTCATCATAAGATACATTTGCAAGGACTAGAAAGAAATAGTATTTTATGACACAAATAGTTTGACCTTGAGAAGAATCGGAATGTTCTCGTAATTTGAGAAACTTTATAAAAATAAAGTTAAAATAATGTGCACTTAACGAACTATTAAAGAACTTTCTCTTTAAAGAAGATAAAATTACTTAAACTGAAGTATAACTCAATACCTAAAGTGTGTAAACATATGGTAAAAATGTCTGGAACGAAATCTAAAACTATGTTACAAACTAAGCACATTTGATACTTTCAAAATAAAAGTTTCATTTTTTAGTAAAATTTCTTTGTTTATTGTATTATCAAGTAATGTGTTTATATCACTTTAATTGACTGAAGTTTTTCAAATCGCTAAAGCTTTCTTTGAATACCATAAAAAACCATCTCAGATACACTATTGAAAAAAAATGACAAATCAAAATATGGAAAGATATTCAAATAATATCAATGTTAGTGAAATATTAATTTACTTTAGCAAAAATAATCAGTTTTTTAGCAATTTATGTATAGTTGTTCAAATACTGTGCCAGTTGAAAAGTATGTGCTTAAAGATTAATTTCAGGCTGCAATATTGCTCTGAGATTGTATTGAAGTGCGATATTAAAATTTTTGGAAAGTATTTTGAGAGTGTTAAATTTATGTAATTGATTATATAAAAGTAATTGGAAAGATGCAATCTTACTTAAAGAATTAGTGAAAAGATACTATCTAAAAGAGTTAGTGGAAATATACATTCTTAATGAGTTAGTGGAAGTGATGTATATTTTTTAAGAAAACGATAAATTTATTTATTGAAATCGTAACAATTTCTCAGCTAAACTGTAATTGATTTTCTTATATATCATCAATAAAAATCACACCTTATTCCTATTTGTCAACTTCACTAATGAAAATACTTATGTTATAAATATTCGCAAATTTAAATTTGTTTTAGAATACGTAGCTTGTGTAGTAATAACGATATTTTTGGCTTAACACTGGGAAATGTTTAGAAAATACATAATTTTTTTAAGAGTAAAATTTCAAACATAATCCTATTTGACTTTAAGCGAATTAATTTGAAAGATAACGTGATTGACATTGAATGGATGTGTGATGTCTCCCATTCAAAGAATTTTAAGGTAATTATTTCTCTAAATTAAATAGTAATTAATGTTCAAAATTAAATAATGAGATGTCAGATGAGTAACAACACAGTTTATTAAATATCAAGTTATGAAAAATTAGTAAATGACCTCTCTCACACTGTCTTCTAACCATTCAATGCGCCTAAAATTTAGTTCAGAATGAAGTTCTTGCTTACCAACATACTTGGGTACGAGCAAGTTTAATCAAGGATACTAGAGGTTCGAGTGGGTTTTATCTGGAAGGTCTGTGATCGCCGTCAATTTATTAAACTGCTACTTAAACTATACGCCAACTACTGTCTACTCACTGTCAAATCTATTTTCAATTCCCCTTCACCTTTAAATGTATTTTTTTATATCTTTACACTGCAGTTCTTACGATTGTCTATTTTTCTGAATCGTATTTCATTTTATTGGAAAGGAGATGAAGATATAAATCAGAAAGTAAATTTAGATGTAAGTTAAAGAAAGATATCGGGATATAACCCACGTTACAGGTGCTGTGTGCGCCGCTTTTAAGCACCAAAACTACATTTCACCTTTAACAACGATTTATATAACGGAGAAATTATATGGGGGAAAATATATATCTATCATAAGGGGAAAAAGTTCCTTTTGTATAACCTGTATAAATTTAAATCTTGATGGAAATTTATTTGTAAATATACTGTGAAAAGAGAGGAATTAAGAAAATCAAATGCAATTTTGAATTTGCTTTCTGTTTATTAATTGAGTTGAATAGCTTTTCAATAATTATCCAATAAGCATACATTATTGTCAGAGACATGCTTGCGAATTAGCTTAATAGTACTTGATTCTATAGTTTGTTTTTCGATATCTAAATAGCTGAACGTGTAACCATAATGCAATAATTTCTTTATTAAATTTAAAAATTCTCTTTATTGATATTTCTTCTTCATTGAAAATGAAAGGAACTAATCTAAAGCGCTAATTTATTACAATAAACAAAACTAACAAAAAATTATAAATTTAATTATTTTATTATAGAAAAAAATTAACTTCAGAAATATTATAGATAATATAAGCATTTTATTCAATTAGTATATGTTTTGTGTGTATTTTCATAGGGGTGACTACAGTATTAACGATGACATTCCTTGGTCTGGAGTGCAGAAACAATCTGCCGAAAGTACCCTACTGTACTGCGCTGGACTATTACGTTGCAATAAGTTTCGGTTTCATATTTGCTACCATCATCCAATTTGCTATTGTACATCATTACACTAAAGTAGGCAGTGGTGAGTATTATTTCCCACCAACACCACCGGAATATTCAGGAAACGAAGAAGAGAAGCCAAAATCTCAGAAACCAGATGTTACTTTCCGCTCTTCTGATGCTAACAAGGTGAGGAATAATTATCTAATTTCGAATCAGAATTTTTTCCCCTCTCTCTCATTTAACCTTTTCGTGTTCATCACCCCACATAGTCTACGGTTCATCTCTTTACTGTATTGAAAGCTTCGATCTACAATGTTTTTTTAAAGGAAATGTTTCCGCTTTGTTTAACTGTTAAAACCTGTATTTTGAATCAAGAAGTAGAGTTTACTCCTATAAATTAATATCAATTTAATTGCAATGTTTGAATTTTACTGGTTAAGGCGTGAAATACTTTTTAATTTACACCAGAGTATTTTTTAATGTAGAGTAAAGCAGCAGATGTTTTTTAAATACAATAGTTCTTCTTGATACAAAGCAATCTCCTAAGAACCACACAAAATTGCAACAATTTCTTAAATAGTATTTTACATTGCATAATTTCTAGGGCTGTATAAGAGAAGGAATTCTTACTCGTCATTCTCACTTCAAGTTGGTTGTAGAGGAGCAACAGCCACATTTGGCAAACCTGAGCCAAACACTCGTGAACATTGTAAATCCTTTAATATATTAGCATTTAGTTCCCTTTGTGTCATTTACATTGATTCCAATATTGTACCGCTGTAATGCGAATTGCGATGCTTGGATGATTTTACTAAAAAATTTCTATGTTTTTACTGTAAAAGATTAATTTTTTTGATTTCTTCTGTTGATTATATATTTTAACATATTTCAATGACAGCGTAATTAATGATTACCTCTAAATTCTCTTACAAGATGTAATTCCTGAAGGACAAATACTTAAACTTCTTTTAATGCAGTCCCATTCTATTACATTTTCTTAAAAAAATTATTCGTGATAAAAGTTCGATGTTAATTTGGATTGTTTTATCTGCCACAAATGAAAGGAAAAATTGTGCATATTTACACATTCTGTATGCGGACTGGTACTGCAACTTTATTCACATGATATTATTTTTAAGAATATCTAAAGCATTTTTTGCTTTTCTGAGCTTATACATCTGAACAATTTCATGTTGAACAAACGATAGAAAATGCCTTTCACTTTAATAAATTATTAAATTTTATCGATTAAAAAACCATAAAATTTATTCAAAATATAACATTAAAAAACTCTATATGGAAACGATTTATTAAAAAATGCTTTTAACGTTTTTGCTTCAATTTAAGGAAAAGCGAATTGGATCTATTGACAATTTTAAGGAGTAATAATTGCTGAATTTTTCATTAAAAATAATTTAAATTTAAGACAGTCCTTATGTAATAATAGGAGTTAGAATTTAAATTTAGATCCCATTTTCAAACAGAAAAATATCAGTATTAATATGAGGTCTGTTATTATAATATTGTACCTACTTATCGCGCTATCCGATAAAAGCACAAATTGTTCACTTTAACATACATTTAATAAATTTGATACTGAAATTCGAATGGAAAAAAATGATAAATTCATACAGAAATGAATAGTGCATTAAAATATACTGATCCCAGAAAGCCAGAATATATTATTATGATAACTTTTTTTTTCTAATTAAGAAGGTTATACAAATCTGAGTACTTTTCAACAACATTAGGCGAAAACAAGCTTGAATTGTTATTTCTTAGAGAATTTAAAGCAGGCATACAGGATGACCGCTGAAAGAATGAGTCATAGAAATCCAAAATAACTTTTACAAATTCTTTGTACCTTTTCATGAAAGACCACCGACTACACCATTTATTTCAAACCAGTTGGTTATGTGTTAAATCCAGTTATCACTAAGATTTGTGTGAACATCAAAAGGTTTAGTGGTATTTTCTCTGAGTTTGAATTATTTATTTTCCACTGGAATCAAAAATCTCAAGGACTTTTACTTGTTGCTCGGCATCATATATAGCCATGTTAATTTAAGAGATGGTCTAATCACTCCCAAAAATCAAACAGGAAAAGAAAACAATTTCAACATGAACCAGTTTTGACCTTTTCGAAGCATTCAGTGTTTCATTGGCTACTCTATATAATCGATTAAGCAACAAAATGTTTTAAAACAACTTAATCAAAAGGAAATTTGAACTCGATTACATTTACTTTGAAAATCTATCGATTTTAGAAACGGCAGAAATGTTGTGTAAGGCATTCTATGTCTCTTAACTCTTCGAACAATACTGAAAATCGGAATCCAATGCATCAAGAATCAATAATCTCAAACTTATCCTATAACAGAAACATTCTATTTGTTCTCTGACTTATTTATTCTTGTTTGTACTCCTTGTTACTTACATCTGTTTGGTGTTTCTATATTTAACTAGGTAAAGATCTTTTGCACTGAGGGATCTACTCAGGCTATGGAACAACAAGCTGGACCCACTTCGGTCATATCAATTGAACCCGACGCACCGGAAACAGTACCTCCAGAACCTGCCACGGAATCTCCACAGCGAATTAGTACTCGCAACGGTCGTCTGGCCATGAAGCAATTGGCAACTACAGTGTATGAGAGGCGAAAATCATATCTTCATCGACGAGGGTCTGTACCTCATTTTCAGCTGAATAGTGTTAGCAAGGTGGACAAGGTGTCCCGGGTCCTGTTTCCAGTCGTGTTTTTATTCATCAATTTGATTTATTGGAGCACGTACTTGGGGGGTTCCAGTTAACCCTGGCGGAAGATCTTGTCCATCAGTCTCATGGCTGTCGAAGGAGTTTAAAAGTCAAGAACTTAAATGGGGGACATTTCGGTATCATAAAGTCAAAAAAGGGGATTTTGGGTGGTATTTCTTAATCATATTCTTTTTACCATGCGTTTTGCTTAAGTAAATGATATGAAGTTTTAAATTTACTTGGGATAAAATATATTGTTCGAAAAAAATATAATGGTGCCTAGCCGTATGATTAATCATAATGTAATCAATAATTTATGAAAATCGACTCACTAATTTTCATTTTGCATTACGCTTCGTGGATTTAATATGACTCGCAACTGTTAAAAATCGTTTACATAACTATAAAAATTTTGGGTGTCTGCAGAAAATAGAAACCACAAATGAAAAAATTATCTTTGTTTTTGCGTAAGGTATAATTATAATTTAGTCAATTAACAGTAATAAATCTCCTTCTACTGATAATTATTTACCGGGATCCTGGACACATCAAGAGAGATTAAAATTAAAATTTTCGAGGCAGGCTTTTGAATATCACGAAAGAAATGCAAATTTGAGACGTTTTTTTTTTTTTTTTAATCAATTGAATTTTTCAGTTGGATAAGTTTATTCAAGTTTCGTCAAATAAGTTTAACTAAGTCAATTTTGAACTCAGTTTGTTTGTGGTTTATAAATGCATTTTCTAAGCCACTAATAAACTAAGTATAAGTTTTGTCAAATATAGACAGTGGTTTTGAACTCGGTTTGTTAGTGGTTTATGGTTTACTGTCTCATTTAGTTTTTATTAAAATTTTAATTCATTTCTAGCTTTGTAGTTCATTTATTTCAGTTCTAGCTTTTAATTTAACTTATAAATGTAGCAATGCACGAGAATGTTAATTTTCATTTTTCATATTAATTTGTATTTTTTCAACACTGAAAGAAGCAGTGTTATTGTTTTAGAGCTCATTTTTGATTTTCCTTACCGAACTTTCTTTAGAACAATTTTATTTGCTTAAATTTTGGTGCTAAAATGTTAAATGCATTTTAACTCGAATTAACACCAAATGCTTGTGAATAGGTGTTTGCTCAATGTATCGGTATGTATTTATTCTTATCTATTTCTTAGGTGTAATGTGGTGTGGCTTTGTGATCTGAATATTGAATGTGTGTAAACGTGTATTGTGTATCCTGTGTATTATGTATATTCTCCCTGATAGCGTAATTCTAACAAATGATATCATAATATTGTTAGCATCTATATGTTATGTAGAGATACTTTTTATAAATAAATTATTTTGTTTTTGTTTTTGAAAACTTCAAATATTTCGATAGCATATTAACAATGATCCAAATTGTTATTTTCGATTTATTTAGCTTAATAAGAATCAACTATGTTTTTAATAACTCGAAATGGTTTTATAGCATTTATTATATCATTGCTAATTTTTCTTGCAGCAGTGATATATAGTAGTTGTTCAAATAATTCAGTAAGAAGGTATATTTATATAACATTCACTCGTTTTAAAGCATTTTTCTGATAATTTTCTGAATTAGTAGTTTTCAAAGATATGTTATGAAAATAAATTGTCGATATGTGTGAATAATTATATTGTATACATTTAACAGAAAAATATGCTTATTTTATTCTCTGCATCAAATTCAATTGTAATATTTTAATTCGAAATTAATCCAATTAATACAACTTATTTTGAGAATTCTTTTGTAACTTTGAATGTATTCAAATCATTTGAGAGTTTCTTGTACTATTTCTTAACAAGTTTTCTGATTAGTTTATCTTTCGGTTTTCAATATATTGAATGAAGTTAAAAGTAAAGAATGAAAAAACCTGTTTCATTTACATATCGATCGCAAATGGATGTAAATTGTTATAATTTAAAATTCTAATGACTTTTTTATGTTTAGCTTACTAAAGTATGGTAAAACATTTTAAGCCTTTAGCCATGTTAACGTTTTTATAGTAGCGTTTTCCTATTCATTGACTCGAGTTTAATCAATTTATCTATACATCAAAAGCATTTTTGTTAACAAAGGCATTCTTAATTCAACTTTATTACTTCAAATAAAAGTATCGTATTCAACAACTTTTGTACGGAATAATTTTCCTAGGAGAAATACATCAGGAAACGTTTATTTTTTTTATTTATTATTATTTTTTTAAATTTACGAGGCTAAATTATAGTACTTAAATTGCGATATTAACCTTTTTGGTTTATTTGATTACATAACATATATTAAATCGAACAAAAGTTGAAAAATAAAAATATGGTAAATTTTAGAGTGTGAAATCGAAGACAGTTTTAAAAAACATTTTAATCAAAACTTTGTTATCTTAATTAAGATTTTTAATAATTTAGTAAATAATTTAATAATTTTTCTGAGTAAATCATGATATTTTAATATTCAGAAACCTTACACAAAAATTTCTAGAAATCTGTACGGTTCCTATGAATTAATTCATGTCTAAATTTATCGTTCAAAAAGTCTCTCTATGATAAGAATCTAGTTATATTATAGTGAAAAATGAGATTTTTGTACCCATAAAATTAAAATTTTTATTGATATTGTTTTCGGGGAAGGTCGTTAGGGATGTTCTGGAACACTTTCATTTGATCTTAGTCCACAAATAGTAACCCACTACGATTATGTTGCCAACATATGGTAACCATATTGCCACCGTCAACGCTATCACTTTTCGCTAATACCTCCCTTTATAAGTCACCTTCTTTTCTTTCCTTTATTTATTTCTCTGTGACGAATATAGAATAATCCTTGCAAGGGAATTCAAATTTTGATTTCGATGTTTCCAAAGAATTTACATAAATTTTGAGTCAAGTCTGTTATTTAGAATTTAAAACAAAACCACATGTGGCTCAACTATCATTTGTGTTGTATTTTCAGCTCATGATTTAATATACTGCAGTGTTTTTGAATGCACATCTAGAGACTCATAAACTTTATGTGTTAAATACAAACTATATTAGAGTCATTGCTTCCTTTCTTTTAAAGTATTAGAAATAATTTATCCAAAAAGAAATGAATGTAGAGGAATGACAAAAAAATACATTTTGATTTGTAATTTTATACAATATTGCATAAGAATTTACGTTTCAACATAAAAAAAAAATTAGTAATTTTTCTGAAGTTGGCAAAAACTACGTTTACTATTTCTTTCAAAAATGACGTTCAGATATTTTTCATTGTAAGAAATCCTTTAAATCAAATGTAATACGGAAATAGGTATATTAAGATTATTAAATCTAATTTTTTTAAATCTATATTTTTAAATCCGTTCCTTAGAGTTTTTTAATATTTATGAGGATCAAATGGTAAATGGTTTTAAAATCTAAAATTATTTTTCTCATTTATTTCAATTAAAAATTAAAATAACTTGTAACACTCATAGTTTCAAAATTAATGATATCAAATTGTTCATAATTTAAGAATGAACTAAGTTTGTTATTTTACACACAGTATTTATATAGACAAATTTTAGTCGTACATACTAAGAGAGAACTACTGTATGTTAATTATGAAAATGCATTGTTTTATATGCACACACGTTGTGATTCTTTCATTTCTAGCAAGTTATAAGAGAGATAATTATTTTTGAATATTTTGAATTTATATTATACTCGTATGATATCATTTTAAGATGTTTAATTCGGTAGAAGTCTAGTTTCTATCTAAATTCTTAATATTTTACCATTGTTTCTTGATGTTTCCTTTTGATTTCTTATGAAAATTATTCCTTTTTTAAGCATAGTTTTTAAAGAAAGTAAAAAAAGATCTCTAGAGAGATTTTTAACACTCTTAGAATAGATATTTCATTTAAAATAATTATTATACTAAACATCATTACGTAACTATTACATTTTCGTCTAATATTTATGCCTTTGTTACGATATAAAAATTCGAATTATTTGATATGTGCTGTTGTAAATTTTATAACTGGAATATTTGATATCAGTCATGGATGATAGTAAAAATGTTTAAATGTTAGATGAAATATAAAAGCATTCTAATTTTAAGAAAGAATACAAAAGTATTGAGAATTAATAATAATAGCAATTTTCTTTGTTTGGAATACATTTCTTAAGAATTAAAAATTCTAAGCTGTTTTTATTTATTTATTTTAAATATTTAGGAAGAAATTGAGAATTTTAAATCCAATTAGCGAATCAATAAAAATACACAAGTGGTTGTTTAAAATAATTATAATTGACTTTCACAATTCGAAATAAATTTCGCACAGAGTGGAGCACTTAGAGTAATGCATTGGCAGAATTATCGATTTTCAGACCGATAATGACACAGATAGTTAGTCTGAAATAAGCCGCAAACATTCAGTCTTGAAGCAAAACTTTCCATGAGAGAACAATTTGGCAATCACAGAATCTGTCACTCAGCTGCATAGTGGAGATGGTTTCAATAACGTTTACATTATTACATAAAATGTGTTACAGAGGATCTTTTGCGCGAGTGTCTTTAAACCTTATGTTAATTTATAAATTAGATTTCAATAGCACCTTAGAAACTTACATATTGTAAGTAGGAAAAATTATACTACTATTTAATCAGCAAAAATACTATTTTTGATTGTTTCGTAACAAAATTGAGTTTGTTTTAAGTTTAGTTTAGTTTTATTAACGTCGCGCTAGAACCAACACGAGGGCCATCGGCGACGGACCTCGTAATTTTGAACAAAATGGAAGTGACAGAAACAGAAATGATTTTTTACTCACTTATTATATTTTACCTCTATATATGTGCACATTTTTTCTTACTTACACTGGCTTATTTTCACGGCTTTTTGATACGATTGTACTAATGTGTGTGTAAATGTAGATTGATTATTTTAGTGAAAATTTCCCGAAGTTTGTACGTAAATTTGTTGTGAAAACTTTAAGAACGTATTCTGAATTTCATTTTAATATCGTATTGTAAATAAGTTTTACACTAAAGTTTGTTCAACCATACAGAAGTGTTATATACAAGGGAGAAAGGAATCACATTGTATTAAAACTTTATAAAAATATTAAACTCATTAACATAATTTTCCTTCTGCGATCAAGGAATGAAAAATTGATCTCATCCCATTTTAAAAGAAGAACCTTGCGTACACCGCTATGGCATATGTTTTCCATTTGAAAATAATCCAGGTTCAAAATATGGAAGCAAAAACTAAATTTTAATTCTATCCAAAAATATATTCAATAATTTATTTTATCTTTATGTGTGAATTTGAACATATATACTTTTCAAATGTTTGATTTAGTTCTACTGTAGCGTTGTTATAAATAAAATTTCACATACTTGTAGCTGTTCTTCCCTTAAGAAAAGTTGTAATATTAATAGTAAATTCTAATTTTTTTTCACAGAAAAAATATTCAAAAACATTCAAATTAAATACATTTGAAGATATTCCAATATAGATTTGTGTTACTGATTTATATTTATTTTATTTTAATACATTTGTCTTGAAACCCATGCAAAATTTATGCAAATTTTATTCATACAAATCTGGAGTATTCGTGGTTTTATTGAATCCAGTTATATGACTATGTATATTGGTAAGATAATGGAAAACAATTTATTATATTTTTATTCCTACATTTGTCTGAAAAGAAAGAGAGAGCATACATTTATACACATATTTTGTACAGACACATAGGATGTAAAAGTCATTTTTTACCGATACACTGATCCCATATTTGACTAGTAACTTTTTGAATCCAAGTCTAAACAAAATATCTCAATATAAATTCAAAAAGAATTGTTGAAAAAATCACTGATTTGCCAATATCTTATGATTTTCTTTCTACGAGTATATTTTCGAAACTTGATATAAAAGAGGTATTATATTTCGGATATTCAGCAACATAGATATTCTTTTTTTCTCTTTCAAATGTCTCAGAATTATGAAATATCATTATATAAGTGGATTTGAAGTTCTAAAGTTCTGGAAAGCAACGCACATCTAGAAAGTACATAAAGAACAATTTGCTTTTGATATCCATTTAGCTTTTTGAAAGTAGTGGGAGTGTTATAGAAATATATATTCCATTTTATTTGAAAATAATGTTTTACCATATTTTAGAAAACATTAATTAGAAACATGTGTAACTTTCAATTATTATTTTATGAAGAATAATATAAATACAAGACTACAAATGAGATTTCTCTAATTTATTCCACTTCAAAAACAAATGCTTCATCTCATGTTCCTCCTTAAAGACATGGAAAGGAAAATGTCAAAAGAAAAAAGAAAGCTTATTAAATCAGTAAACTATTTTACTCTGTGATATACGATACGTAATTTTATACTGTGCAATGAAATGATAAATTGACAACAATATTTTTTTATTTCCTTTGATTCAGCAATTTTTCAATCCTGGTATGTTTGTAAAGCTTTTTCTGGAGAGAATACTGCAAACCTTTGTTTTTTATAGAAGAATTCACTTTAAAAAAAAATCCGGTATTGAAATTTCATTGCTTTCTTTCTTTCATAATGTCTCAAATGTTTAATACAATTTGAAAAATGTTTGTTGGTAATAAAATAAGTAAGAATTGTTTTTTTAAAGCACAAATGATTGGTTCAATCTATGTTATGATGAAAGAAATATTTTTAAAAATATTTCCACTTGTGGGGTGTCCTAAAAGTTCCCGTACGAACGATTCCTAATTTACTGTTAAAACGCAATAAACTAAAAACAATTTTTTAATGCTAGCATTAAAAAAAAGCATCTAACAGAACGTAAAGAAATTCAAAAATATTCTCTTCTTTCCTGAAGACAAACCTGATGTGTTTTGCGAATATTATGAGAAACCCGTTTCAAGATCCTGGAAGTGACTTCTGGTATTTACGGCGGCTCACTTCAACAATGATGGCAAGAGTTAAAACGCCTTTCTAACTAGCCCGATGGGGAATCCCTTTTGGTCTAACTGATAAGAGCACTACAAAAAGCAACCGGGCAAGTTTTCTTCGGATCTAATGTTCGAGAGTTAAAACACCGCCAGCACTCAAGGTCAATTTTCTTCCCTCACCATGGGGTAAAATAAAAATCAGTCACCCAATATCCTTTGAGGAATGGCAATTATTACATCATCTATTGTTGGAGTTTAATTTCATAATATTTCTGTAGGAAAAGCTAGGGGAACGAGTTGGTCAAACAATTTTTGAGATGAGTCAATCGCCAAAAATTCTTGAAGCATATCAAGGGCTTCTTTAATAGTATGTCATGTTTCACTGTCCTGTTGATACTAAAAAGCTCGTTCATTCACTTTTAATAATGCAACAAAACATAGGATAAATTTCTCGTATACAGGGACATCAGCAATTGATTTTAAAAAAAAAGTTTCAGCAATCCTTCAGTATGGCACCAATACGTTATTTTTCTACTTCACTTATTTATAAAGTGATTGCAGTACCTTTCGGTTTGTCCCTTGGACAAAGTCTGGCGTAACAACATTCGGTCTTCTAATCCTGTGTTTGTCTTCCACCAAACCTATCTCACAAAATCATCGAATAATGTATCTTTTTCCGGTGCAGCATCAGCTAGATATTTATGTTGCCAAAATTCTTTACATCTTTCGTGATTTATATTCAAAATAATCTTCTAACAGGGCTATATTCTGAACGCGTGATAAAATCATTTTGTAACGAGGAACAAAATGACGTGACACTTTACTATTGCACAACCTGAACGCAAGTAAACCCAAATGATAAACATTGGAGAAAAGATAAAATTGTAAGCATACGATAAAATCAATTTTTTTTTTAAAAAAAAAGTACCATGATTTTTTTAAGTTGAAGTACGAGACCTTTTAAGACACCCTATAAAGTAATTGAAATCACATATTTAAAGTCTCAAAATTATTCCTTGAAAAATTCGTTCATGATATAATTTCTTTTTCAAATAAAAAAAAAAATTAAAAAATGTGCTTCAGATGTAAGAAAATGCTTTTATATGTTATTTATTATATTGAAGTATTTTCTTAAGTAAGCTATGCTTCATTTCTCATACATAAAATACTCATGATCCAATGTGGAAAGTACATTAGAACTATTTTTGGTTTTTGCTCCTAAATGATTTCAATTATATCAAATTCTACTATCAAACTTTTGGAGAAAATCCTTCTTAAGTTTAAGAAAAAAATATTAATCTGAAGTTTGAATTGATAAATTCTTTAAGGAGAATACATAATTTTGTTGCTTTTAAATCCTTATATGGTGCGCCAATAAAAATCTATTCTGCTTATAAAATTTTCATAATTTAGAAACAAGATGACCATTCAGAATTTTTTTTTTAAATTCAGGAAGCTTAAAAGCACCTTTTTGATGTACTTCGTGCAAAAACGTTGTAGTGAGCATATTGAAGCATATTAACACGAAAACAATTTTCTCTGAAGAAAATGTGCTAAATTTAAAAACATTTTAGTTTTTCTACGTATTATTTTGTCAAACATTTTTTTCCCAAGTATGATTTTCAGAATGTAGCTTAGCACAATGAGTGTTGTTGGTAGCTTACACTTTGATAGTCTATGCTGTGTTTTATTTTAATTGAAATAATTCTTAAAAGCATCATGAACAAGAGAAATATCAATGAATGATCAAATATTCAATGTTTTTACTTGTAATAAACTATTTTAAAAATCAATGTTATGTGTTTCTTCATTGTTTAAACTTCCATAAAGTGTGTTTTCCATAAATGTATGTGCTTACATTCCAATAATAATTGTGTGAATGATTTATGTGCAATTTCAATGTTTTAAACTTTATCATCTGCTAATAAAACTGTGAAACCATGTGATCCGCGATGAATATTTAGATGTTTACTTTTGATATAAAGTCAGTTTTAGTATTGTAGAAGCGTGGCGGTAAAAGCGTAGCATATATATTAGTTATTCGCATTTCAAAACATTTACAGTTACTACTTGAAAAATATCATACCAGTTCATGTGCATGTATTTTCGTGAATATATTGTGTGCTATTGATGTAATGCTTTGAAAGATGTGGTTTGTGTATATAAAGAATTCGGGGTTGTTCCTGAGTTTAAATTTTTTTTAAAAAAAAAATGTTTAAAAGTTAAAAATATTTAACATTTCATATAAATGTAAGAAAAATAAAAATAAAACTATTGGTTTGTTCATATATATATATGATTTATTTTAAACTTTTCTTTCTAACACTTCAGCCAAAAATGTTCAAAATTTTATATAAGATTCTAACATTTCCTCAAAATTCGAGAGTGGATTATCAGCCCTATTTCAGCAAATTGTTTATTCTCACTTTAAACTAGATGAAGAGAACTGTGACAGTAGAAACTTAAGATATCGTTTCAATTCATTACTCAATATGTTTACTCGCATTTGACTGCACGAAAATTGCTTAATCAAGCTTACACTTACTTACTACTGCTAAATTTGACCATCTACAAGAAGATCAATTGGAATCAACAAGGGTTGTTCAGAAAGTAAGGGTTCTGAACCTCACTGACTCTCAAAGATTTTATTTTCCCCCAAAGTTTATTAAACTGCGTTCAAGACCGAACTCTTAAATATAGAAAGCGCATTCGTTTGTCTCAGGAAATTGAAACATTTTGTTGTAGAGTTGTATTTAAATGAGCATCCCGATTCTGAATTCCTGGTACTGCGAGATGAGGAATGCAATTCCGTTTCTTCTCCAGAAGGGAAACACGGCCATTCAATACTTTTAATGAAGTAAAATATGTTTATTACGATAGTATCGTGAACCGCACTCAAGTGTATAAATGATGTCCCAAGTTTAAGGCTGGAAGAAAAATTCTCAAATCCCTTTTTTCGGCGAGAAAATCATGATCAATGGCTTTCGGGACTGTAAAGGTAGTGTCCGCATTGAATCTTTGCACCAGAGAGAATAAATTAAAGCCGAGGTGTAGTGAAAAATCCTGAAAATTTTACGGAGGGCATTAGAGAACAAAAGAAGGTAAATGTCAAAGAAGAGAGTGTTTGTTGCTTGAAAAAGCACGTCTCCACGTAGCAAACGCCACAAAACAACTTTTGGACTCATTCGGTTGGGACATCTCCAACCACTTCCATTCACAGCTCTACAAATGGCTGCATGTGGAGTAGTTGATGCCCCAAACGAATGAG
The DNA here is from genome assembly GCA_019974015.1 of Nephila pilipes. NCBI lineage: Eukaryota > Metazoa > Arthropoda > Arachnida > Araneae > Nephilidae > Nephila > Nephila pilipes. The sequence goes on from BMAW01080485.1 coordinate 129,059, forward strand.
TCCACCAACCTGCAAATCTGGGACCAATAAATCTATCAGGAACCTACAAAATTTCATCCTTTCACTTTTCTGAAGTCATTTTTAGGTAGAAAAATTTATCGACAGACTATGAGATACAGAGTGTCACTAAACAATGGGACTGAGAGACGTTGGGAGACTATTTTGACAAATATGTAAAAAACTCATCCCTCGTCTACCTAAACACGTTTTGAAAGAGGCGACTACGTCGAATATTAGTGTTTGATGCACACGTTTATGTGTTTGAAAATTTTTGAAAAATATATTACCTTTTTGATTTTTAATATGAGTACTCTTTATTTCTGGGATAACCTTGTAAATAGCTTTTGATCTATATATAATTGATACTCTCGCTCATTCATCACTTCAGAAAAATCACTCTATCCTTTGCTTTTAATGCCTTTTGAAATCAGCTATTACCTAAAAGGAAATTTGCATAAAATATGTATGCTTGCCATTGAAAATTTGATTTGACGAAAGTAAAGAATAATTTCCGACTAATCCGATAAGCTTATTCGATGCAATCGCTCCTATCGAATGAGGACGAATTCACAACTTGGGATTTCACTACCTCACACGCGTTTGAAAAAATGTTCAATTCAATATCACAACAATGCAGTTCATATCAAAAATAATTTAGACAAAGTTTTAAGTTAATTAGTATATATATAATTAGATATTAGTTAATTTATTACTCTTATTCTCTGTCTGAATTCATAGAATTTTGTATATTTTAAGATTTTAATTAATATCATTAATATTTTTATTGAAAGTGATCTTTAAAAATTTTAAACCTATTAATTATTAAAATTATAAATTTTTTATTGATTTAATCCTCAAAATCACTTTCCCTATAATTTCAGCTCTTTTAAGGTTGAGAAAAACTGTTAGAGATAATAATTTCATTCTTATCAAAATAATTTTCTTATGGATCAATACAAAATCATACGTTGTATTGTTAATGTCATCAAGTCAGAAGCTACTGAAAACAATTGTATGAAAAAGAAAAAATAATCAAGAGTTAGTTGTATATTTAAAACTTAATGTATTACTATTTCTAATGCAACTTTGACTTTACACGGAAATATTTTTTTTACTATTAATATCATCAATTTTCATCACGAAATATTAAATTCTATCAACTATTAGTGTATTAAGATAAAAAGAAATTTTGGAAACGAAATTAAGCTCTAAATAAATTCGAAAATGTTTATCAATTCGAGTTTTTAACCTTGAATCAGAAGGCTGATGAAAATGATAAAATAAATTCCACACTACAAAAAAAAATCCAGAAATTATAGTCGAGGAACACAAATAAACAGATATCGATATGAAAATGCCAAGAGAAAAATAAATGATTTTTCTTCACTAGTTTCGTATCCACAATAATAACAAATATAATAAATCTGCATGACGTGTATGACCTTAAAGGCATATGAAGCAGTTTATTGCACTACTAATTTTAACCATTTATTTATTTTTCCAGAAATGCAAAAAGGATAAACTGTTAATGCTTTTGTTTTCCGTTTAAAAAATTTGGTTTTTAGATTTAATGAACGAAGACGAAAATCCTTTTGTATTATGTACACTATTAATTTTAAATATTTTTTTTCTGAAATATAAAAATGACTAATTTTTAATATTTTACTATTCCCCTTAAAAAATCCGATTTTCGAATATATAATGCTGTAATACAAAAGTATTTTTTCTTATTACAATATTTTCGTATTATTTGCACCAGTAATATTAATTACTTTTTATGAAAAGCAAAATTGACTAATTGTTCATTTTTTTCCTTTTAAAAAATCTGATTTTCGTATACATAATTAGCTAATACGAAAGTCGTTTCATGTTGTACTATTTTCGTATTATTTATTTACTTTAGCCATTTATTTACTTTTTCAGAAAGACAAAAATAATAAATTATTTATATTTTTGTTACCACTTTAAACTTTATGTATTTGGGATTTATCGAACTAAAATGTAAGCCTTTTCGATTTATATTTAACAGGGACTGACTGTACAATTAATGTTTCCTGTTTACTAGAAGCAAAAGAAATTACATTTATTTATTTCTTATTACTAATAAAGCTTGCCATTTCTTACGGCCATTTCCAACTTCTTACTGATTATTTTTCTTTTGTTGATTACACATACCGTTGTCATCCTTTTATCATGTCGTTGATTAGTCGTTGGGGCACACCCAGAATATCACTCAGGAACGACCCCTGCTGAAACAAAAAATGAAACATTATTTTCTGATTAGTCGTTAATGTTTTTTTTTTCACTTATGATTTATTTTAGTCTCCAGTTCCTATGTAATGTGACGTTATTAAAGTTGTGCAATTTTTATTGACATTTATTTGCATATGTGTCTAAATATACATATTTCTTACGTTTTATAGTACTTAAATATATTTAAAGATTTTAAGTAATAATTTTTGCCAACTTATTATTTGCTTTCAAACATGCGTTTTATATACAGCATAAATAAACGCACATTTTTAAAATATCTTGATATGAATTACTGAACTTGCACGTGTTGAATGTGAATGGATAACACTTATTATTTATGCTGATAAATATGTATCACAGTTTGAGAAACGTAGAGATGTTCTATCTATTATAGATGTATTTGATAATAACTCACAAAACGTGAAACTTGTTTGGTGTAACTGTCTGTAATTGTATCAATCTATATGTTTCATGTTAGATGTATGTGTTTTGTGTAACATGTTTACTTAGCATTGTGTATCATTGTTTCTCATTTCTATTATGTAGCGAAAAAGCAACTTTTTTTGAAAAATAATAGATTCTATTTGCTTGCATATTTGTTAAGAAAACTGAATTTTCTTGAAAAATTGTTTTTAATCATTTTATTTCATGTGTATTCCATACATTTTAATGGTTTATTAAAGTTTTTATAATGTCAATTTTCCATTGGAGTTTTCCTTGAAAGAAAAACAAATTTAAATATTTTAACAACAGATGGCGCCAGAGGACAACCTGTAAAATAATTTTCTTGCCATTTTTAAAAGGCAGATGCAATTTTAAAATAGTTCCTTTTCGGCAAAAATTTTCTCTCAATCTCAAAATACAAATATAAAAATAATAATAATACATATGTTAACAAGTGAAAGAATTTTAAATGACAATAAAAGCTGTTTTTCTGATTAATTTGATTCATTAAAATATAAATCACAGAAATGCACAAAAGAAAAATATTGGATCAATTTTTATTCTTCTTGCTTGTATGATCATTAATAATTTCAAACATAAAATATTTGAAAAAAAAAAAGAAAATGAGTTTATATGTATATATATATATATATATATATATATATATATATATATATATATATATATATATATATATTTCAGATTAAAGATTTTAGCTTAAGAATATCGCAACATTAAAAAAACATTTTCTGTTTTAGACATGCATGTTTTACCATAATTAATACTTCTTTGATACATCTATCACATCTGCAAAATGTGCGATAGATATTTTTCAGACCTATTGCAGTTGAAAAGTTGCATTTTGAAAGATATTTTTTCACCCGAGAGAGATGGATGTATCTTCCCTGGTATACAAATTTAATCTTGACAGTTTTAACAAATCAATATGTATGGGATACATATATCAATATATATGGGCCTTTTCTCTACATTGATTCATTTTTTTTTCATTTTAAATACTTTTCTTATGATAAATAATTTGAAAATATGTTCGAGGTATCATTTTTTTAAAATGCAAATCATTTTAGAATTTATGTACTTATTTTAAGAATTAAAAATTAAGATGCAATAGTAAATACTTCATAAATTTACTGATTTTAAATTTTTTTTGTGAAATTAATGTGTGATTTTAATGTCATTTACTTTATATTCAAACTTAAAGTACAACTTGCTACTTTTCACAAATATGAGATGTACGGAATTTTTAACCAGTATAGGATGAAAAAGAATGCTTTAGAAATGGTTTAAATTGAAAATATATGGAAATAATCAGGCATTACAGAAACGGAAAATTGTAGTCCTTTATAACAGTATTTTATGTGTAAAATAATGAGTGATAAATCACAAAGGTGTGATATTCGCTTCATTCTAACTCGTACTGTTTCATAGTTGTTAAACATTTTATTGCTCTAAAAATTGTGTTCGGCAATAATTTGTATTAATAATATTAAAAGCCTTTTTTTTCTCAATTGTTCATTCACTGTAATATTAATGGGTAAATTGAATCATAAAATTAAATAAAAAAATAATTAATGTTAAGAAATAACTTGAATCATATAAAGTACACAAATAAACTCTGCTTATATAAATCAAAATTTTCTTGACAGAAATTTAATTGATAAATTATCTTACAAAGTTAGTAAAGAATTGTACCCTGTGTAATTAAGAGACACAGTTACTTAATAATATTCAGCTAAAATTCTTTAATAAATTAATTAAGATTTTGAATAAGCTGCATCAAAATAAATTAATAACGTGGAGTGGTTAAATAATCGCTTCCCTAACTATATATTACAATGAGGAATTTTATTTAACTTGTCAACTTTGTGTAATCGACTTGTTTGTTCGGTTTAATTAACGTCGCACTAGGAGCAACAAAGGCTATTGGTGACGGACCTTATAATTTTGAACCTCGGTCAAGTGACGAGGAAGATACTAGAGCTGGCACCCTTCTCTCCTTACTTCCACACCACGCCAACGGCTGTAATCAAATCACTGAAAACGATTCAAATAGTCATCCAGTAGTATAATAGTCTAGAGTTCGGAACCAAGTCAGGTATACTTATCAGGTACACTTAGTATATCGCTTTACACTTGCTCGAAACAATATTTAATATCCTATTCACTACACTTCTTTTGGTACAGTCTCATTTACATATATTTGGGATTTTTCACAAGGAGAGGTTCTCATATTAGAAGAGAGCCTTTGGAGGGCAGTTAAAACTAAATTATCATGAGTTTAGTTAAGTTTTTATTCCCTTCGCACTAGAAGCAACACGAAGGCTATTGGCGACGGACCTCATAATTTTAAACCTCGGTCAAGTGACGAGGACGACACCTGATCTGGCACCCTCTCTCCTAACTTCCACACCATGCCAACGGGAAGACGTTTGGCCCCGACAGATTTAACGTGCATCAGCCCCGACTACACGGCGGGTATTTAGCGGCCAAGATCGAACCCGCGACTGAACGAAAACCGCCGGCCACGAATCCGAAACCATGACCACTAGGCTACCGCTGCCACTCAATTAACATTGAGAGCTCGTAATAAGTTATTTTATTTTGCAATAACAGAAATTAAATTAAGGAATAAAACTCTAGTGCAAAGTTTCATAAGTTTAAAAAGAAAGAAAACTTTAAATTTTCTCGCTATTTTTAACATTTAATGTTTTAGATTATAATTAGTAATGTCAATCATGTATGGATAAACCGAAACCGATTGTATAAGATAATGAAAAAAACATATTTTATAACAAAATACGGCACAGTTTTCAATTTGGTTCGTAACATTAAGTCACCGAAAATTGTTCTGAGTTATCTAACAAATTAATAAGACATATACGTTTTCATTTTAAATTTTGAAATATAAGCTGGTTTAACAGATTTATATATACAATATTGTGACTAATATTTCGGATAAAAAATATGAGAAATATATTTATTTAATTATAAATATTTTCGACGTATTATATAGTTTATTAGCAACAATATCCAATGCCTTCTAATGTTTCAACAAACAGTATATAAAAGTTATAATATATATATATATATAATTAATATAATTCTTAAGAATTTTTATTTTTAAAATTAGCTTATATTCTAATATGGTTACAAATTTAACCGAAATGAGAACTGACTAAAAGCATAGGCATTAATTAACTTTGACATAAGAAATGTCTATTTTTATTCTGTGTGAATAGATTTACTATTACTCGTTTATTACTGACTATAATAATAATACAATATGATATTTAAGGTTAAAAAAATTAGCAGGATAATGTAGTTTGACGAATTAAATGATTATTATTAACGTCGCGCTTAGATGCAACACAAGGAGTATTAGTGACGAAAATCGTAATTTTGTACTTCACAGTCAAGGGACGAGGTTGACGCCTGAGCTGACATTCCACTCTCCAAATTTTCCCACCACATCAATGGTAGTATTTGATGACTCGAATAACTCAATGTACATCATCTCCGGGCTTTCACACGACGAATCTTTAGTGGCATCAGATTCGAACCCACGACTCGGCGGAAGCAACACCGGCCGCAATCTATCGTGGCCACTCATCTATCGCGGCTAAAGAGACTTAATAGTTTGAAAAATGAACGAAATAGAATTGATAATGATAAGAATAAGAAAACAATGTGACGAATGTTTCTTTCTTTAGTATTTTTGTTTTAAATCTGCTAAAGAATCGATTATTAATACTAATATGCGTTCTATTTTAAAAAGAGAATCACTCTAAATTTATTGACTAAACTATCACAAAATAATATTTTCTTAAATTTTGCATGGAATAAAGTTTAAAATTTTTAATTCATCTTTTTAAGACATTCGATTTAAAGGACAAATTTTTCTAGTATTCTACCGAGGAACCGAGAGAAAGAAAAAAAAAATCAGTAATTGAAACAATTTTAATTATCATACTGCAACCGGCGAGTAAGCTCTAGAAAAATTCACGCAACTTTAATAATCAATCAATTATTGTTATACTGAATTGATACAAAACATAAATCTCTTCATATGTATACACCTTAAAGCTGCTTCTGTAAAAGCTATTTCCGAGTGTCCCCAAAGTTATAAAGTGTTTAAGATCGAACGAAACAGATTTTTCTAAGCGTCAACAGATACAATTTTGATTGATTGAATGTTTTATTAACGTCGTACTTAGAAGCAACACGAGGGCTATTGGCTCCAACAGATACGACTCTAGTAATAAGAGAATGTTAAAGGCTTTACAAAAAATAATGATGTTAAGAGCCTTTTTGAGGATTCAGAGGAAAACTGTAAGTCGCAATTCATTAAAGCCGTGTAGTTCATTAATCCTAGTAATAAGAGAACATTAAGTGGCCGCGGTAGCCTAGTGGTCATGACTTCGGATCCGTGGCCGGTGGTTTAAATTCCGTCGCGGGTTCCATCCTTGGCCGCCAAAGAACCCGCCGTGTTACCGGGGCTGATGCACGTTAAATCTGTCTAGGCCCAAAGTCCTCCCATTGGCGTGGTGTGGATGTTAGGAGAGGGGTGCAAACTCAGGTGTCGTCCTCGTCACTTGAACGTGGTTCAAAACCACGAGGTCCGTCGCCAGTAGCCCTCGTGTTGCTTCTAGTGCGACATTGATAAAAAAAATTAAACTAAGAGAATATTAAAGGCTTTACAAAAAAAATAATGCTAAGAGTCTTTTAGAGAATTCAGAGGAAAACTGTAAGTCGCAGCTGATTAAGGTCGCACAGTTCATTAGCCCTAATAGCCACGGCCACGGACTCATGGCCGGTGGTTTTCATCGTGTTGTGGATTCGAGTTATGAAGCCACTAAAGACTAGCCGTGTATCCCGGACCGATGTAGGTTAAATTTGTCGAGGCTCAAAGTCCTCTCGTGGTCGTGGTGTGAAAATTAGGAGTGGGGATCAGGTATCATCTTCGTCACTTAACCGAGGTTCAAAATTATGAGGTCCGTCACCATTAACTCTCATGTTGCTACGAGTATAACGTTAATAAAAAAAATACCGTAGTTCATTAAAATGAGGTCATCTCTAATATTCACCTAGTCATAATCATAATATTCACACAAATGTCTTAATAAATGTCATAAATACAAAGAACAGTATGCGTTCTTAAATACGGCATTCGATAATCCGGCACGTTCTATACTTCGTCACCGATCAAACTGTTCGCTTTCGGATTTTTTAGCATGGATTCACAAATTTATTAACTTTGACCTCTAGGTGAAGGCACAACGTTTTTCGCAATTTCAAGCAGAGTTTATCGTAACTATGAATTGTGATTTCAGAATAAACTGCATCTTTTTTCCTAGTCGATTGTATGTCAAGTTGACACAATATTGCAGTAATTTTATACCGAGCGCCGTATTGTAAAAAGTTCTCGAAACCCAGCAATTGTTGTTTATGTGCTAATATAAGTAATAAGCGTAAGCGTGTTACTATAGTTTCTTGTCACAACTAGTTTCTACTTTTATTGAATTATAATAATTTTTCTTTTACGTTGAGGTTTTTTTTGAATACTAGAATTAATTAAATTTAATGGATGCTCAATATTTGAATTTTTGTTGTTACTAGAATGACGAAATTCTACGTCAGATATTTATGAGGTCTACACAAATTCAAAATGAGGGTTAACACATTTAGTACATGTTTTAATCATTTAAAATTTTATCTAGGGGGATTTATTTCTGGTATCCTCGTTAAAACTATATTACTCTCGATAATCTGGCGAGAATGTAGTCGCAAACAAGCTCCATCAAACAAAGCTTACTGTAATTTAAATAGTAAAAAAAATTTGAATTAGAAATCATGAGAAATTTAAGTAAATTGTATGTCTGTACTGATATTAAAACTTATTTTTTGAGACTTTCAATTAATGTAAAATTAAAGTCGACATACAAGTAACATTCCGTTAAAAGAAGATTAAGTTTCTAAAAAGTCGTGTGCATTACAGGAAACAAAGAGTTCATGCAGAAAATGGAGTTGATTTCCAAAAATAAGGAAAATATACTACTATATTTTTATGTTAAATAGAAATATTTTTATCAATTCACTTTTCTTCATAAGCACCAGAAGTCCAGAAATTTACCGTTATGACGATTCGGGAATTTATTATACAACAATAATTAACTTTAATAAATATTTTTATATTAGTGGGAAAGGCATTTCTACCATAACGTAGAAAAAAAAATTGAACTTACATTTACAATACATATTCAAAATATTCGTCCATTTCTTGAAGGCAAAGCTCAACTCGTTTATAAATATTTTGAGACACGTTTTTCAAGGTACCGGGAGTGATTTTTTTGTATCCTTTGAGTAATGACTATTTTCAGATTTTCTATTGTGTTTTGGGATTATTTTCATAAACTTTGTACTTTATACATCTCTACAGAAAAATGTCACAGAATATTCATACCTATGGAAACAAGATGGTTCCATTACTTTCACCTTCTTTGATACCCGTGTGGTGACCGGGTATGACAGAATAGTCCCACTGTAGCTCATGCCTGTCGTAAGAGGTGACTGAAATGGGTACCCAGCGTCTGGGGGTATAGCCGAGTACCCTACTCCTGGGGATTATATTAGAGGATTTCAGGGGCTTCCTTTCCTTAGGTAAGTACGGACATCATGACCACGAAGCATCCGAGTAATCTTTTTTTCCCCATGGGGTTTATTGTCTTTGGTAAACACGGGTGACATGAACTCGGGATGTCCTAGTGATCCTTCTCTATTTTCGACCCTCCTTGTCAACCAATTTTTGTTCTTTTTTCTAATTTTTTCCCATCTAGATCACAGTTAAATCTTGTTTGGTGCGGCTTAGCCACATCTGGCTCTTGCGCCAATAACCTTTTTATCCACTCACTTCTTTGAACCGAGAATCTTGCTCCCCTTATCTGACAGTTTTCTTACGTTTTTCTGTATTTCATTAAAGAGCAAAGTTTATGAAAATAATTTCCAAACAGAAGATCATTTGAAAATTATTATTACCCAAAAATATACAAAAAGTGTCCCTCAATATCTTGAAACGAGTTTCTCAAAATATTAGCAAACGAATTCAGGTTTACTTCTAAGAACGAAACGGATACTTTGAACACTTGTTGTAAATGTAAACTCAAGTTTTTTTTTCTACGTTAGATTAGAAGAGTTTTTCAATATTAGCATATAACTTGTTCCTTTAAAGTTCGTTGTTTTTTTATAATAAATTCCGGGAAAACTTTTACAACTTCTGATATTACATTTTAAAATGGAGTAAATAATGTTTTATTCGTCATCCGGTAGCCTACTGCCCATTGCTTCGGATTCGTGGCCTGCGGTTTTCGTTCAGTCCCGAGTTCGATCTTGGCCCGCTAAAGACCCGCCATGTAGCCGGAGCTGATGCACTTTAAATTTGTCTAGGCCTAAAGTCATCCCGTTAGCGTGGTGTGGAAGTTAGGAGAGGGGGGGTGTCAGCTCAGGTGTCGTCCTCGTCTCTTGACCGTGGTTCAAAATTACGAGGTCTGTCTCCAATAGCCCTCATGTTGCTTCTAGTGCGACGTTAATAAAAACTAAAACTAAAAAACTTTATTCGTCATCATTATTAAGCACCATTAACCGAGTGCAAGATATCCTCTCTCTAATCCTCTGAATGTCCTCCAATATTATCTTGAGTTCTATACTTGTCTTTTTAAAAGAAATCTGTTATTTAAGATTGCTTGCTTTTAGCTGAGTTTCTTCTTAGGATGCTCAGCACTTGTAAAGTACTTCCTTCAATTTTATGCTTCTTTCATTGGAAGGATCTTTTAGGAAATATGACTTGAACTATTCATGAGTTTAATTTTAAGTTTTTTACATTAAAACTATCAATTTCTTCGTTTTCAACGATACTATCCTCCTCTAAATCGTTTTGGTATATTTCAGATGTCCTTTTACTATTTTTTTTTCTCAAAAACCTTAAACATTTGCCCTGGTATCTATTTAATTACCAAGCCTTGATAGAGCGAAATTGTGTTTCGAGATACCGTGTGAGAGGTTTCCCCAATTCTCGAAACATATTCAAGGGAAACTGCATTATAAAAGTGCCACTTTTTGGAATAATAGATAATTATTCTGATAATATTTCAACACCTTAAAACAATGTTTCGTGCCACCAAAAATATACCAGAGGAGTTGAAACACAGAAGAAATGCTCTGGGAAAGATACTATTTCTTATACGAAAAGTATTTTCTTCCACTGTTAATCATACAAGGATTAAGAACCATTGGAAAAAAGAAAATGTAATATTCAGTCAACAATTAAGATTCAAAATTAATTAATCTTCAAAAGGTTGCACAGCAATTTCATCAAAGGAATAACTTAATTTTCAAAAATGTTCATTGACTGGAGCATCTTGGTTCAAAAAAGAATTTACTGAATTTTGTTTGAAAACGATGCGTCAATTTTGCATAAGACTAAATTAGATGTAAAGAAGGGTTAATTAGGTTTACAAAAGATTGAACGCGAACTGCAATGTCTGCATGAACCGTGACAAATGATTTCGGAGTTGACATTAAAATCTTGTTAATTAACCCCTAAACATTCTAAAAGAGGTATTAATAGCAACCTAAAGACTTTATGAATAACGAATGAATATGTGACTGAAGTCTCCCTAAAGTGTAAGAATATAGCCTCACTTTTTTAAAAGTTGTAACGAACCAACAACGTTACTAATAAAAATAGCCATAGTTAGGGAACTACCGATGAGCAAGAAAATTTTGTTCATCAAATGTTTAATCTTAATTGAACATTATTTTGAAGAATTCTACATATCTTAACAGTAGATTTGTCCTAAAGAAATCGAAGTCCAGTCGAATTCTAGTATTATCTTAGAATATCGCCTCATAGTTAATGTGCTCAGTAATCTCACTAATTCCTTTACCTTCTCTAATCTTTAATATATCTAATACATCCAATTTCTCGAAACTTCATTTATTATATTTCTTATATAGGAACGCTAATGTACTGGTTCTTTAAGAAGGTGTGGTTCTTAATACAAATTACGTAGTGAAGTAGGTCCAAAGTTTAGTTAAAGCGAAATACGCGTGAGAACCCGTTTAAGAGTTTTCTCCGTTACAACTATTACCATCTCTAATTTGCATTAATCGAAATCCTATATTTTAATTAAAGAAAATTGAGGCAAGAGTACAATAACAAGCGTTACGGCCTTAAGATAATGAATTATCATTTGCTTGCCGTAATATTGGCGCATTTTTGTAAGAATATCTCAAAATGTCCATTGGTTTTTACTTACTTAATTGATTAAAACTATTGCTAAGATAACATTTAATTTTAAGAAAAGTATATATAAGTAACCCCTTAGGTGTTAAAAATGACTTTGTTCAGCATATTCCAAGAACAGTTTAGCTTAAACAATTTCAAAAATTAATGAATAACCGAATTGCATCATTAAGAGGATATAGTACATTAAAAATTACCAAAATATAGAAAAATAATAATTATTATCTTAATTAAATTGCAAGACATTTCTAAATATGAATACAAAATTTCATATCTCTAACTATATTACTTAGATGGTTATTTAAATTTTCATTAACAGTGTGCAACACCATTTCAGTGAATTTCGAAATTTTAAGCTGCTTTTTGTTCAGCTGTTTGTTTCTTATGACAGTCATGTTGTAAAGATACTAAGTTTGGGTTTTTTTTTATAATAAATGCAAAGTTTTGAAATTTTTCTGCCAAGTTTACATGATATGTTTCATAATTCTGTGCTAGAAATAAGGTCTTAATAAACAGTTTTTTTTTTTTGTTTTGAAAATTCGCAGAATTAAATATAGTTGTTTACTATTTTTCATAAAGTCTGATAGAAAAAAAAACTATAAAACTATAAATAACTTTAATACAACTAACATGCATAATATTTCTTAGATATATTTTGTATAAATATGAGAAATACATCTAAGAAATTGAGGAAAAATTGTTTAAAATATTAAAATGCATTTGAAAAATTTGAAATTTTGAAAAAACTAAATTTCAAATTTTTTTTGTATATAAATGAAGTTTTTGTTCTTAAGCGCATATTTTATGCGTGTTTATGTATGATGATTAAAAAAAACTTTTTCTTAAAAATATAATTAAAAAGGTGCTCACATTGTTCCCTAAACTTATGAATTTCTTCATTATTGCGAAAGATTTAAATATGTTGAAGCAGTATTTCATACTCGGATGTGATCAACCGGAAGAAAATAACATCATATTTAGTTTTTATACTAATGATTCAATAAACTATAGGCGTGTTTTTAAGTAAATATCCTTTTTAAATAAGGCGGCTGCAGCGCTGAGATGTCACCATTCCACGAAAGTGCATTGAGTGTCTATATCTTTAGATTGGTCACATTCGTCAGCACTAAGGCAAGCCTTCTAGATATAATTCTCAAGTTTACTGACAAATATATGTCATATTTTACGTTGGTTTGGGTGCATTTAAAATGCATCATATAATTGAGATATGAACTGTGATTTGATTTCTGCGAGCAGAAAGTGTGAAAACTCCCAAAAAATCTGCAAAAGATTAATGAAGTGATGAAGAAAACATAATGACAGTTGAAATGGTACGAAAAGGGGTAAGAGTTTTTAAAAATTCCCATACACTAATGTTTATAATGAGGAGTGTAGAAAGCGACCATCTGTAATTACTGAAGACAGTATAGAAAGTTGATACGAAAGTGCGTGGAAACCGACTCTTTACAGTTTCATCTTTACCTAATGAGTTTCCGCAAGTTTCACGTAGTGTTCTGAATGAATTTTTGGCAGAGTGCTTAAATTATTGGAAGTTGTGCTCATAATGGGCTACGAAAATGCTGATTGAGCTGCACAAAGCCAATCGGATAGGTTGTGCTTTAGTCTTCCTTGAGCAATACCATGAAAATGGTGATGATAATTTAAGCCAAATTGTAACTGGAGTCTAAACATGTGTGACTTGGGTGACATAGGAATCGAAACTGCGTTTCTTGGAATTGAGGTATTCAATATCACCCGAAAATGGGAAGCTCAGGTATGCATTTTATGTGCAATATGCTAAATCATGTGGACTGTGTATTTTAGGAGAGTCAGAGAGTGTTGTTGGTAGTTTTCTTACCCCAAATTGATAAAATAAATTCCAAGACATATTGTGGCATCGTAACTAAACTTCAACGAGAGATCCAGCACAAAAGGCGTGGCATGCTCGTTAAAGACATTCTTTTACAGCTTGACTATGCTTGTTCACACGTGACTCGTTAAATCCGAGATCTCCTCGTATCATATGGTTGGGAATAAGTTGATCACCCTCAGTGTAGCCTTCATCTGGCGACTAGTGACTACCCCTTGTTACTTTACTTGAAAAAAATATTTAGGTGGTCAAAGCCATGAATATGTCAAAATGGCCGTACTGTAGTAATTAGCCTAGCAGGCGGTAGATTCCTATAAAAATGGAATTCAGAAACTGGTTGTACAATATATTAAGCGTCTTAATAGTTGAAGTAATTATGTTGCAAAGATTGGAAGGTACGAGATTTCTTATAAAAATAAAACAGTAGAAAAAAACTACACTTTTCTTTTATCTAAACATTAAAATGGTTCTTACTTAAGCGAAAGAATCGAAAAATATATTTCTTCAATTAAAAATGTTTAAGATATCAAAAAAAAATATTGAAATATCAGTTATTTATGTATATGGGAATTTACATAGCTGCCAAGCATCAGTTTATATTACAAATCATGAAATAAATTGAGATTAATAACTTCTTTAGTGAAAGAAATAATTGAAATTTTAATTTCTTAGTTTTCAGAAATTGAAACCAGCCAAGTAAATATACTTGAAGTAATGCAAAATCTTTTTTTCGTTACCCTTTCAATCATAAAAGTATTTGAAACTGTTAAATTTGCATCAAACCATTTTTGACAAATTTTGAAACCTAATTAAATCAATAGTGAATTTGGGACTAACTTACGATAACAGTACATTATATTTTTGAGCGAATACATATTTTTTTTTCTTTTTGAATGTTAGATAAATATTGATAATTGTGTGTAACAGACATACGTCCTCAATGTTCTCTGTAGTACATATATACTAGAGTAGTGCATAAATTACATATTTTTTATGTCAGGAGGCGTTTTTCAGGCTGGTTGATGTTAATACTATGTATAGCCATCTCTTAAAAGGTACTGTCACTGATTTTTAGGTTAGTTTTGATTTATCAGACATATGCTTAAAAATTCCAATTCGATTGGTGCCATGATGATTTGTCTTCATCATTTTGTGTCGTAATGTCCAAGTTGATGAGACCTGAATTGATCATTATACTCCGAAAACAACAAACAATCAAAAATGGCCTCTTCCAGGGAAATTGATCCAAATACGGCAAAGAGTATCTCTAAAGCTGGAAAAATTAAGGCTATGTTTTGGATGCGGGAAGTGGGGGGGGGGGGGCGTTATATTCATGGATTTCTTTGAAAAAGGGAAAACGATTAATGAAAAATACTACTGTAAATTATCCTATTTGTATTTCCCTTGCTTAATATAATTTTTCCCATTTCTAGTAAGAATGCTTTATTAACTACTCACACATATTTGTAAAATAAAATAAACATTATTCGATAGAGGAATATTTTATCGGACTCATGGAAACCTTATTGATGGTAATTCTGTTATGTATTATTATACAGAATCAATTCAATATGTTTATTCAGAAGAAATTTCTTGACCAAAATATAATTAAACAGAAAGTGTTTAATTATATTTTAGTCAAGAATTTTTTTTCAACAGGAATTGGTACGATAGTTATGCCAAAATGAATCTGTACGTTGATTCAGATTTTGAATAAATGTAGTAGAACACATATTTCTGTACAGAAATGTTTGAAGTAATGCTTTGAGTAGTAAAAACATAAAATAGCTTGAAAGGAAACACATATAATTTACTTTCAGCATTTTTGCTGTGTACTTACTATACCATCGTAAGTATAATTTCAACATAGATTTTTTCTCATGAAGGAATTTGAAGACCCTCAATCACTCGAACCCATCTGACAAAATTATCGATTGTGGTTACACAATAACAAATAAAGTCATATATTTTTAAACTGCACACCAGTCACTTCATCGATGCTTCTAAAGATTTATTTGTATTAGTTGACACAATTTCAAGCAATTATTGTAAAGATAACTATAAAATAGTTTCTTAGTTATAGACCTCTCCTCTCAATTATTCGTTTTGGTTTCACGTTTGCGAGAAATTACTGGCATCTTTGAAACTGTTCTCTATTCATTCCTATTAACCCAGCTAAGTACTTATTGCTATTGGTGGACGTAATATTGATGAATTACTGTAAATATTATGTAAAAAATGCTTGTTAATGAGGTTATATAAGTAAGCTATGCTACATTTCTTGTCTGTTTCTTGTGTTTCTGAGTTAGGACGCTTTCTTAATCCATGGATTCCTGTAAATAAAGGTTTTTTTTTATTTTTTATTTTATTTATTTATTTGCAATGAGCTCTGCCACTTTTCAAAGTTTGATCCATGAAGCCTGATTCATTCGGTATGTATATTTTCCATCGTTCGCCCGAATAAATAAGTACACTTTCTTCACCGTTTCCTCTACGGATGCTATTATAAAATAACTGAAAAGCGTAAAGATGTGGCTTATTAGTCTAACAGTATAAATTATTAAAACATTTAAACTACGAGCTGTTGAACTTAATAACAGTATCTGACAATGAAATCGTTGTCCATTTGTCCTAACGACTTTCACTATTAGAATGAAATTGGAATATAATATTGTGTTTTAGGAAGATGATCTGAAAATATTTAAAAGAAGAAATTGGAGGTGTAGCTAAAAATATTTTCTCTTAAAGAGTTGGTATGATTTGTTGCTATCTATTAAATTTAGAAGGTTTTTTTTCTTACTGAGCTTAATTCCTTTTTTGCAGTGCTTTAATCATCCTAAATGCGAAAAAAATTAAAATCGGATCAAAATACTATTTTAGATTTGAAGAAAGATTCTGTAAATAAATTGAGCAGAGTGTATAACGTTCACAAATGATGTAAGGGATTTATTTTTATTGCAGGCCCATTATTCTAATATTTTCATCACCTCTATTGAAAGTCATAAAATGTCTTGGAAAGGCGAAGTAGTTCATACTTTTTTTTAAAAAAAATGAGCTTCTTGATATCGAAGGGTATAAACATTTATGATCTACAAAGCATATATCTTCATCTTGATCAGCATTATGTGGTCATAGACATGGGGTTAAGGCGCTTTTTTATGATCTTCTTTGTCAATAGATTTGCCCAAGGGTTTTCAGAATGATTATTTTGTTGAAATTTAGTTTGCTCCTGGTTTGGAAAATACTGAGGGTACAATATTCATTTTCTGTGAAAAATAATGTTTCAAACTGCCAAAAATACATTATTATTTGACGAATGAGATAAACGTTTTCCAATTATTAGAATGCTTTATTCAGAACTTACTTAATTTTAAACAGATTAGGAAAAATTCATATTTAAAATATTTAACGAAAAATAGGAAGGGGGTCAACTTTCTTCCTTTATATATAAGAAAGATGTGGCCTTTAATCTTTATTCCTTATTAAGATTTCATCTGAAAGCAGAACAATGTTGCTTTAAATTTCCAGTTTTATTTCAATAAAAGAAGTGAATATTACTTTAACATAAATATTCTGCGTTTCTTTTACTGTCTTGCAAGTTTATTATAAAAACCTCTTATTCATTGTAATTCCATTATGAAACAAAAATGTTCATTTATTTCTTAATTTGTGGAAAATAAATGCGCTTCAAATGGTTACAATAACAAATGAAATTGATAAGTTGATATTTAAATTTTGATGAATGTCCTATACCGATTATTCTGGAAAATTATTATGTGGTAATAGTAATGACAAATACATGTTGCAATTTTATTGTTTTGTTGAACATTTTTTTCATTGCTCTTACCATTGAAAATATAAAGTAAACAGAGATACGATGTACAAAATTACATTCGTACTAATTTTAAATTCTTTATTTACTGATATCGCCATGAGAACAATTATATACTAACGGGTTAATACAATAAAAAATTAATTCTGTAACTTGTGTACATTTTATAATCTAATAAAACAGTTTCAATAAATGCCATTGAAAATACTTTAAAAATTTATTCAAGATTATTACACAAAAAGCATTTAGATACTACCTTTTTGTATACCATTTAAATGGCCATAAAGTTGTATAATGATTAAAATACTAATACCTAAAAAGTCATTCCTTTTTTTTTCTCTAGTGTGTACTTCGATATGTGATATTTAAAAAAAATATTTGGATGAAAAAGTTCTTCTATATTTTTCAAGAACTTGATTCCCTCATTTTTTTGCAATAGATGATGGATTTGAACATAACCCATTATAAACTTAGATTAAAAACTAGCTTCTCATTTTAAAACGTTTTGGGTGAATAATTTAACTTGCTAGAACTGTAACATGCATCATTTGAGTAGAGACCTAATTACTACTGCTACCTTACTCAAAATAGGAAGCTAAAGTACTGATATGTAAGAAGTTATATCATAATGAAGTCAAAAATGAACAATAAACCAAAAACAAATAAATTTTGATCATGAAAAATGGAAAATATGTTATTAAATGAGAATTTTAAGGCTACAGTAATTTTACTGAACAAATTACAACATTTAATTATATATCATTTACATAGCATATAATTATAACCATAAATCATCATTATAAATAATTATATTATAAATAATTATAACTATAAATAACTTTTATTTATGGTTATAAATATTATAATAATTCGTAAATATTAATTATAATTTTAAATTATTATTATACATTACAATTATTGTAATACTTTACAATTATTTTAATTTATTTGCAATTATATATTATAATACTTATTGATAAATATTTATAATTATTAACTATTTTTAATATTTTTACTATAAATATAATAATGGGAATTAATTATAACAACAATTATATATGTAAATAATTATTATACTTATTAATCCACTTATTTTCTATATTTCAATGGAGTATAAAGATTAAAATAAATAACTGTTGCTTAAATTAAAATACAAATTGGAAAAATTTATTCAACATACGGAAAAACTATGATATAAGATTTATACAATATACAAACTTTATATTTATATTTTTAGAGCAATTCCTCCTCCAAAGAAATTCATTCCTTCTTTGTATACTGAAAATAATTCTTGTAAACCGAACATTTCTCTTTTTTCAAAATTAAATTTTTTTCATAAGCCTCCGTGAAACATGTATTTCACTCTTGTGAATCAAAAATACAAAAGACGTGACAAATGTAGAAATGTCTGAACTAAACTCTATCAGGGTTACCAAAAACTAATTCGCCAAATTGAAACCATTATTGCACTCAAAATAACTAGTCTTTCTCTGTCGTTCGCCTCAATACTTCACTTTAACCTAACTTTTTAAAACACCTGTATTGATAAATTAGTCATGCGCAGTGTGCTATCAAAACTCTTAAAGTACAATAAAACTGCTAATGTAACTTTCAAAGTGCTAAACACTCCTCTTTAATAGTATTGCATTAAATAACACCTAATCTTTAGAAGTATTTTCTTAGAAAGATTTTTTTTTAATATGGATGTATTTAACATCGTTAAAACTTATTGATATTGACAAATATCAAGATCTTAATAAAAACGATATTCATTATCCATATACATACCTTCCCGAAACTTTTCGCCAGGTATTTTGTAGAAATATAAAAGCCATTTTTCTTGATGAAAGCTAAGATTCAACCCTATTTACTACTTCTATTTAAATAATTCTGTACATTACCAGCTCCACGGTACATTACCAGTACCGTGGAGCTGTCATCGAAAAACTCAGGAGAATTATCTTTTATGATAAATTTTATACATGATCTATTGAAATGTTCCATTTATTTTTTTACGCAACTCACCTTGAAATGCTTCACCTTGAATCTTTTGTATTTTATGGTTTTCCTGTTAAAAAATAGAGTGTGCTTCTTTCTTTCCATAGATGTATTATTTATGAGAATTTGATAAAGAAAATTCTAAAAAATTCAACTTTAAAATTGTTAAGAAACCTGTGCCACGCCAAAGAGAAAAATAACCGATATTGCGTTTTCCTTAAAATGTGACTTTTTTTTTCAGGTTTCTATTATACATTTCACAAAATCTACTCGATCTTTAGCATTCAAACTCTCCATATTATAAAATGTGGCTATTTTTTTCAAGTAAATGCATTTTTGTTCTAATAAACGCTCACAAACTCTAGATATAGCACAATATTAGCATAGAAATAAAAAGAAGTTTGAATCATATAATTTTGACATTTTCAAAATTTCCTTTTATTAAAATTTTAAAATAATAATTAATGTGCATAAAAAGTGTATTTTTATGTGTATATTTATAAAAATTCTGTAAAATTTAAAAGTTACAAAGGTAGTAGATTTTTTATGCAAGATGTACCTAGAGATATTTACATTTGTATATTAAAGTAATTTTGTAAATTAAAGTAATTTTTCTTACATAAACACGCACATTAGTATACAGATATCCCAATGTTAAAATATGACTCTTTCATTGTTTCTAATTTTAAATAAGTGAGTAGTATTCAAACATGCCAGGAACTAAACTATTTTTTTTTCTTTCAATAACGCCTCAGTTATCTTCAAATAAATCGCATCAAGTAGGGAATAACTAAAAGGCTTGAATCTAATACGATATACCGAAAAAATGCTTCTAACGTTACTCTGTACAGAAAATGTTCAATAGAAACTTCAATGTTCCCTTGTCGAAGACATCTCAATTTCCTTATAGCATTTTTAAAGTTTCCCTGCCCATTAAAAAAGCATGTTTTACACTTTGAAAAGTGCGTAGATAGTTTAACAGCTTAATAATTGATTATATTTATAATAATATAATTTGGATTGTATTTAAATTAAAAATGAAATAAACACATATAATCATGAATTTTTATTCCATATATATTACTTAACATACATCAAATACACATCTCTTTATTCATTACATACAATAATATCATCTATGTAAATTTGTAATTATTTTTGAAGCGTATTGATATATACAATGAACTTTTCTCGAGAAAAGAAATGTACAAAAATCGAAAATAACATCAAAATGGTATTTAAGTTTTAGATAAGTAGTAAAATGATTATATTAAATTAACACTACATGCATTCAAATAGGCATATTTCAACCATTCAGGATATTAATTTCATTGTGTAGTGTATTCAAGCTTGCTTGAAAAACATTCTATAAAATTTTTTGTCATTGCCATCTTAAGAACCAACAATATTTATTAATCCGTTTAAAATATGATCGTTATTATTATTAGTTTATTATTATTTTCTTGCAGAAAGGTTAACTACATTCGAGATAAAATGTCTGCTTAAAAGTTACGTTTACTGGATACGTAATGTGTCACTGTTTAATTTAATAAGGTAAAATTTTCCTTTTTTTGAACATGAAAACTAGTAATATCATTCAGGTAATTAAATTGTTAACAACTTCGTAATAAAATGAAAATTTCAAATGATTTCTGAAAATAAAACAATTTTTATGACATCCATAATCATTCTAGATCATTGATATTTTGTGTAATAAACAACAGTTAAAATGTATTCATCAACCGAAAAAAAACCAATAATAATATTTCTTATCCCGTTCATGTTCACAATCCCCGTTTACTAAAATCAAAAAGAAGAGACTGATGGTACAATAAGTAATTAGAAAAACTTAAATGTATCTAAATTTAATATAAAGAGAGAAATCTAGTAGAATTTCAATTATCTACATGTGCTTGAAATTAATCTCTTATTCATTTTTAAGAAAGCTTGTTATTCTTGCTCTTAATTGTCTTCTAGAAATTGCATATCTCATAGGAGCTTAGACCTGGAAATCATGCTAATCTTAATAGAGCTTTCCGATTCAGCATGAATTTATTAATAAGAGACTTATATTCCCAAGCGACTTATTTAAGTCTATTAATTCAATAGTCTAATCAATATTTAGTTACAAATTAAATTGTACTTTAAGACATGCATATATTTTCTCTTATTTTTTTAGATGGGATATTTTCATTGACAAAACTCTTATCCGGTCTTTATAAAATATCTTAAATATTATAACGCTAATGTAAGAAATATTGAATGTCTTCGCATGACAAATAAACATGATAATATTTTTTATTAATGTTACACGATATTAAGAGATATTTATAAAGCCTTTAATATATATTAGATATCTTCAATAATAAATTTCTCTGATCTTAAAGACTACTTTTTTTTATCTTCTATTTAATTTAATAAACTTTTTTTCATTCAATTTATAAGTAAATAAATAGTTGAGCTGTAAGTAACCTTAAATGATGCCTATGACCTTAAATGTTATAAATGATAAATATCAGAGATTTCCAGCAATAAATTTCCTTGATTCCATCAACTATTTTTCATTATTTTTTATACACGTCTAAATAAATAATCTTTTTATTTGAAAGGAAAGTGAATTGTTATACGGTAAAGTAACATCAATGTCCTTCAAACCATGAAGAGACAATAAAATGAAAAATTTCCGAAAACAATAAATAACGACTTTTCTTATATATTTTTTGCTTGATGTATAAGTTTCTAACACTGCTTTAGAGTGTATGAAGATCAAGTATTGAAATAAAACAAATGTATTTAAAATATATACTAATTATAATATGATTACAACCTTCACTGTTTCAATTTTGTTCTTATTATTGATAAGGTCTGATATGGAATGTTTTGATACTGATTTTATATAAGTATCTTTCGTTTCTTTCTGATTAAAAAGATGAAAACAATGTTATTCTAAAGAGTAAAAACGCAAACTGCTCATGAAAGTTTTTATAAAACAATAAAAAATGTTTCTGTATGATCTGTCAAAGTATAGTTTAAATAAAATTATCTCATTAAGTGCAATAATCCAGCCACTTAGCATGACGTTTAGCCAGTTAGGTTTACGTTTCCAAAACTTCTTCTAAATAAAATATGCTTTCAACTCTCAAATTAGTAACTCTTCTTTGCTCAAAATAGTAGTTCGTGATTTTTTCCAAGTTTCAAGAGTCCCCCATATTTAAAAAAAAGTTCTAATTATACTATTGATATAAAAAAAGAAACGAAAATCGTTGATGTAGTTAATCATAATCATTGTGTGATCTTATTTAAACTTTAATCGATGATGTACACAAGGAACTAATATGAGCAATTAAAGTGTGGATTTTAATATTCTCTTCATTATAAAGTTTTGTATTATATATATTTTCTCTTATTAATTACATTAGTAGCTTTCTTATGGATGGCTTACTATTTCCACGTAGTTTCTACTATGATAACATAACTAATGACGAGTTGTAAAGTAAGATTATTGATATTGATTAGATAGAAGGTTAAGATGAAATGATAAAACACAAATTATACTTTATAAGTCTTTATTTATCATTTAGATGTAAGCTATATTTGTGCGCATTATTCATATATTAGAGGGCACATTTGCTTATTATCATGGAATTAGCAGAATTTAGTGGAATTTTTCACATAAAATTTGATATCCTGAAGCTACCATTCTCATGATATTTTTCTGTAATACTCATTTTTCAATTATTTAACTATCCTTTTCAGAGCAATTTCTAAAAGATTATTAATAATTTATTAGCATACCACATTAATTTTACAACAGCAGAAGGAAACATCAATTATCTGTCTCATCTTCCAAAATTTATTGTTAGCCGACATCTGTTTCATAGCACATAATTGTAACTGAAATGCCGAGTTTAACTTACTACAATATTTTTTTTTGACTTTTAATTCTTAAAAAGCTTTTGTTTGTATATTATTACTATTAAATTATGCACAATAAATGTATTGCATATTCCTGTGTATAAAGCAATAATTTTTGAAAATTTTTCTCAGCTTAATTATGAGGTTCGGTTTATACATGGGTCTGAAAGCGCGCAAAGAATGTTTTTACTTTTCCGTTAGCCGCAAGCAAGCGATAATCGCCAAATATAACCCGTTTTTATCTCTTTAGCTTATATACCTTAAATACCTTAAATTTATAAGGAAATTGATTGTATAAATAAATGATAATTATTTTCATCAAAATAAGTTCATTTATTTTTGAAAGTGCTTGTATTACTGGTTTGTTGAATCGTCACGGAAGTGAAAAAATCTGATGTTGAAGAAATTTGCACACAGCTAATGAAAATATTCTAAAACGTACTTTAAAGTTAACAATAGAACACCGTAGCAAATTCTCACATAAAAATAACAATGGAATAGTAATATTACTTTAATTTTCTGACTTATGTTTTTTTTAATGCTAATAGTTTGAATGATATAGGATTATTTTTTTCATTTCAACTTATTTAAGGGTGTTTGAATTTTGGATAGATTTTAAAGAAAAGAAAATGCTCTCTCGGCTTATGCACAGATTAAAATATATTTAGAAATTTGTTTCGGGGTTGGCTCGGGAATTTTTAATTGACGTAACTAGTATATCCCTTTCTAGAAATACTTTTTTATCATTATCCGGTAATTTTCTCTCAACTCATCACATACTTGGCCTATATAATTCAGACAACCGAAGTTATGTTGCATTTGTATTACTTCGACAATTTGTGTTAGTGAAATTGATAAACATGAGCAGTATATTTAGGAGAATTTAAACAGACTTCCAAAACTGCAAATCTCATAGAATTTAAGAAAAAAATATTTGTACTTAAAAGTGCAGTAGGGGGGGATAAATCTTTCTTCTTGTAATTTGTTTTTTAAAATCAAAGGTATTGAAATTGTATAAAAAGCTCATAAAAGAGAAGAAACAGTAAAAATTTTATGAAATATTGATATGCATGTAACACAATGTAATTTTCAGTGAGATCATGATATGACTTTTATTTCTCAAACTTTTAAAATGCTCTAGGATTCGTATTCTTTTAAATCTTGGGCACCAAATAGGCTATTGTTTGTCGTAATTATTTACGATTCTTACTAAGCTTTACTTTATGTAATAAAACTACATTATTTATAGAGATTTATTGCGAAAGTCTGTCATTATGAAAACCTAAGTTTTCCAGTATTTTTCGAGAAAAAGAAGATCAATAAATATTGAAAATTCATAAGGAAATAGACAACATTGCCTTTCTTTATTGTACTTTAGAGTAAAAGTGAGCCAAGAGTGGATCCAGGGAGTGTACACGTGTCCCACCCTAACCCCATAAGTTAGGCACGTACAAAATAGCATACCTAAATAGGAATTTCCAATTAAATAGCCTCAACTAAATTTAAAAGTTTTTACTTTATTGTTTCACTTCAAAGTTGCTTATGTTCAAGGACAGAACCGAGCTATCTATTGTTCCGTAAATTTTTAGCTTTTAATTTTAATTTAATTCCTGAGTTAATATTTAGTTTATTTTTAGATTAAGGGATAAATAAGCAGGAATTTTTAAAATGAAATAAGCACAGTAAAGTGTAATGAGATATTTAAAGGGAAAAAAACAATTATGTCTCTTTCCTCCCATTTTAAATTTTTCTGGATCCACCTTAGAAGTGAGCTGTAAAGTTTTAGAAAAGTCTTGAGTCTTCTGTTAGAATTTTGGAGCAATCAATATTACAAAATCTGTTCAACTATAAAAAAGCTGGAAAATTTGATATCGAAATTCTAAGCCTTTGAAGTAATTCGAAAATTTATTTGCCAAATCTTAGAAATTTTTTAAAAATGAAATTATTGCCTTCATTCCCTTAGTGATTTTAGCTTAGAAGTTAAACACACTGGAGAAGTTAGACAAAGCATTTAATTAAATTTTAAAATTAGATATATATCATATGAAACGTCATCAATTCCTATAATTCCAGATATAATTTTTTACCTACTTCAAATTACTAAGAGTAGGGTCAATTTCTTCACTAACTCCCTTTTTTACGAGTTTTCCCAAAATGATGATTGATGTTTACTAGCATAGATGAACCAATAAAATAAATTCAACACGGCAAAACAGCAAGGAAAGAGAATGCGAGAAATTTCATCAATTTTGCTGACACTATTCACAGCATCCGGACGTCCAGCTACTCGACGACGCATGGCTGCCTTGTATTGATCACTGGCCATTATGCAATTCCAGAACTGAACGCAACAGATTCGCATATCACGGCAGCTTGGCAAGTGACCGGATGAACGTTTCCTTTTCGTCGACCGCAGAAGTGGGCTCGGATAAAATACCTAGAAATAAAATGTCACAGCATTTTTTAATACTAACCCATGCAAACACATAGTTTCATAACAATCCAGTGCACCAGTACAATCAAGTCTCACGTAAAGCGATTAATTTACACCGCGTTATTTGGAAACCGTGTTATAAGAAACTCAGAATGAAGCTAAAAAAAATGCGTTCTATGGGAACCACGTTATAAGAAACTCAAAATGAAGGTACAAAAATGCATTCTATGGGAACCACGTTATAAGAAACATAGTAATAAGACAGATCCGATTAATTTATACCTCGTTATATAGAAACTGCGCTATAAGGAACTCAGAATTAATAAAAATTAAAAAAATTCATATCACATTATATAGAATATCAGAAATAAATTATACATAATTCAGACCTATGTAAAAACTACATTCTCAAAGTATCAAGTTGGGAATAATACGATTAATAATTAAAATTTTATAACAGAAAGGGCAATTAATGTGTAAAGTTTTGAATATTTGAATTTAGGTTTATTGAATATGATATACTTTATTCTTATAATTAAACTATAAGCAATAAAAAGAATACTCTCAACAGACGATATATTGTATCCGTCTTTCAAACAACTTAAAATTAGTATTTCGTCCCCAAGAGAAAAGTAATCTCTTTTTAACTGTTTTCTGATTTTATTTATTTCAGCCATTTTGCAAACCTATGGATAATAATTTTTTTCCCCAGATAAATACTACGGCAAATAAACCTTTCACCTAGATGTTCTCTAATGCTGTACAATTCCAATAACGTAAATTAAACAAGTCAAAAGGACTTTTTTTAATATACATCTGATCATATTTAAAGAGAAACATAAAATAAATTAAAAGAGAGTAATGCTACGTAATCTGCTTATTTTTAAGGAAATTCCATGATAACTGGAGTTGATAAACAGCGGAATACCCAATAAATATCAACTACGAAAATTTAACACATCGAATAATTGCTGCCATAGATAAATTTTCAATCCATTTGAGTTGTTGGAATGTTCTTGTGCGGAAAAAGCGTTATAAAGAGACCACGTTAAAAGGAGAACTGTGGAAATATTCGTTCCACGTTATATGGAAATCGCGTTATTGGAGACTTGGGTGTATTGAATTCTGCATATATTTCTACTTGACTGCAGGTGAGATAAATATTTTTTAGAAGTAGTTAATGTGTGGATAAGTGTTTTATATGAGATTTTTGAAATCAGAAACTACTGTGTCGGTGAATATTACGAGTGTCATGTTTTCATGCAATCATTGTGCAAAGAAGTTTACATCAATGTAGAAAAGGGTAAGTTGAAGATATGAAGTGTTGAAATACTAGTTACCGGGGTAATTTGTAAAATTGTGTAATGAGAAATGACATCAAAATGAAGATTAACTGTCCTTATAAAAATATCACTTGCAAAGTGATACACGTTCATATGATTTCTGCTTAAACTTAATTTATTTTTTGTGCCATAAATCACACACGGATATTCACTAACAGGATTTGGAATAACGCTCGAAAGACTTTATGAATGTACAGAAGAAAAAAAAAAGATATGTTGATGGAGTCAAAATGATGACACACATTTTTACAGTTTATGTAATATGTAAGAATAAAACTCAAATCTGTGAATGGAATGAAAAGCAACGTTATATGTATGATGCTTATGCATTACAAAATCTTCAGGTTGAAATTTCAGCTTGAATTTAAGAACTATTTTGTGTATCTGAAATTTATGTATAAATTGTTTAATTTGATACATCAAGACCAAAACAAAATACCTTTCATGAAAATTGAAGGCAATATTGATATGTGTATGCATACAATGATGATCATAAATTATATAAATTACAGTAGTTAGACACAATGGATTAGACAGAAGCAAATATGGTAAGGTCATGACCCCTAACACTCAGTAAGCTATTTCATTGTTTTTAGTGATTTAATGTGACATCGTAATTTTGTATAAAGCTAAGACAAACATTTTGCTTTTGCAGTAGCTCTATGAACTTAGCAAAGGGAGATTGAAAAGTAATAGAATACGTATAAGAATGTAAAGGGCTTACGAAAAGGATTAAAGGGCTTACGAAAAGGATTAAAATAAAATTAAGGGATAAAAGTCCTTCCAGAATTTCATAAAATATAAAAATAAAAATCAGTCGATTGAAATGACAATTAGAAAAAGTAATTTGATTGTGTTTCAAATAGTAGAATAGCATTAATATGTTTCATAATAGAATATAACGCAATATTTTCAGTACGTTACATGTGCATGCTCAAAACTCCTATTGGGTTAGGGACACGGTATCTGAGTGGTCACTGCCCCAACCTCGTGGCTGTGTTGTTTCCGTCATATCTTGAGCTTAAGTCTTGATAATTCTAAAAAAATCTTAGCGTAGAGGGACTGATGCGCGTTTTATCAATCAAAGCTCCAAGTCCTCACATGGCGTGATTGGGAATTTTGGAGAATGGGATGTCAGCTTCGATGTCGTCCACATCACTTGGTTCAGGTTTACGCGATTCAACAATAATAACCCTTGGATTGCTTCCAAGTGTAATGCTAATAAACATTTAAGCAATTTGTTGGGTTTGAGACTGAAAACAGATCCAAGGGTTGAAGTTGCAGTATTAAAGAGTAATACAATGCTTCGTCTTAGTGGTCGAAAGATTGCGAGTTCGAGTCTCAATTCTCTCAAAGTTCTCTTGCTAGTATAATGAAAGAAGCTTGATGTAGAATCTAATTGGGTCTGTAAATATGAAATTTTGAGAGCTCAGGTATCATTCGATCGTAATTTTTACTATTTTTGCAAAAATAATTAGTAGAGTTCCAAAAGATTTTGCTAAACCATATAATCAATAAAATCATAATGAAAAACTTAGAAATTTTTTTTATGTTAATTGTATTGCATGTTTTATGTTATAAAAACTGTATGTTTAAGTTTATACATATGAGCATTCATATAGGAAAAAGAGTAATAGGAAATTTATATATTCCATATAAATAGTCTGAGTTAATTATTTGAAATGAATTGATCCTGTACGAAATTGGGTAAAACAGATTAAGTAGATCACTATTTCCTTTACTTAAGCATATTGATATCGTTTTAATCGAAGCGAGTGAAATTGATTTAGGGCTTCCTATGAGATCAAAATTGTAGATAGCCGTAGTCGAAACCGATGATATGAAGGCTTAAATGAAGTCTAATTTAATTATTGCCTACTTAACGGAGTGAAGTTCTCATTTAAATGTGTGTTCTCTAGTTATTGATAGCTTAAAAGTTTCAATACCTTAAAAGCCATCCTATATAAAGATCTGAACCAAGCTTAAAATATTTTCCTCCAGTAATTTCCTGTCTAGTTTGACAAAATCGCTGTTCAATTAAAATGCTGCCAGAGTTTTATGAGTGTGTGAATAAAATCTGATCGAAGATATTTTAATTCTTAATAAATTCAAGACACCTATAAGTTTTAAATGGTTAATATTTTTTACTATCAAATTTATTGCATTTGATAAAAGTAAACAAGATGAAAAACAAAAAAAAGTGTGTCATATTACTGTAGTACAAGTATCTGCAGTTTATTATATTAATATGTTATAATTTATTCTTGAGATATATCACCAATACATTCCAAGTATTGTTTATATACCGTAAATTAATCATATTCATACTTAAGAGGAAAGGAATCCTTTAAGATAACATATTCTAGCCCTTCTAAACATTAATGTAATTTTAAATTACCATTTACGCTAGGATTGCCAAACATATTTGTTTCCTTAGCACACACTTACGATAACACGCAATAACAATCACTGACTGTAAAACTAATAATAACTTATGAGTAAAAAGTAGAATATATATAGCTTAAATATTTAAACAATTAAACTTTATTTATTCATAACTTTTTATTTCAAAGTTAAAAGAATAGCGTGGAATTAAAGACATATTCTTTATCATTTTTGAATTACTCGTCTTTCGATAAATGGTTTCAAGGAAGCAGGAACGATTCTCAAGGAAATTTTATGTACTCATAAATTATTTTGGATTTAGTCTTATTTTTTGTGTATTTTATCCACAAAAATAGCTGTTCACAAGTGTAAATCATTCCTTAAATAAGGCAATGATGACTTAAATAAGGCATGGTTGTGAAGTAAGTCCTCTTTTAAAAGATACATTTATAATAAAACAAGATATTTTACCGCAAAATAAAAATTTTAAATTTCATTTCATGATCACAAATGACATTCGGATATCTCTCAATATTAATCTATGTATAGGATGTCCCATCAATATAGATATACACTATAATCGGAGAAACACACATCAAAAGGATTCAGAAACACATAGTAAACTATTATCAGAAACGTGATTGGAAAATGGCATAAGAGGTATTAATAACGAGAGGACACAAGACAGAGATTGCAAAAATATTTGCTATATACAAATATTCCAAATTATTTAGTATATTATCCCATATCTAAATAGTACAGTTTTTCCAAGTTTCCACCCTTAGAAGCGATGTATAGACGAAGCATGGATTGGTGGACACGATCAAAAACTGCAAGTTTTGCTTAGATATTCACAGCAGTTTATTCGACTCGTGTAATCAGATCTATTTCAAACTCGACAGGTATTTCATACACAACAGCTTTAAGGACCTCGCAGAGAAAGAAATCTAGGCTGCTTAAATCCGGAAAACGTGGAGACAAAGCAGCCGATTCATCATTCCTTATTGATTGTTGCCAAATGATACATTTCCATGCCGAACGTACAAGTCATTCGTAGACTTCTCTCACTATGCCTGACACCTCTTCAAAACCCAATTTCAAAGAAATTGCGATGCACGTACGGGAAATAAACGATGGCCTGCTACATGTCTCTGTGAGAACCGTTCTTGATGAAGTCGTTGAGCCACTTGTGCATTGCCATTAACAAATCCAAACGCTAAGTGCATGCCTGCCAGCTCCATTTCGAGTGACGGCCGCGGTAACCTAGTGGTCATGGTTTCAGACTCAGGCTGGTGCTTTTCATTGAGTTGTGGGTTCGAGTCTTGGCCATTTTCGACTCGCCATGTAGCCGGGGCTGATGTACGTTAAATCTATTGAGACCCAAAGTCCTCCCGTTGGCGTGGAAGTTGGTAGAGGAAATGCCAGCTCAGGTGTCGTCCTCGTCGCTTGATCGAGGTTCAAAATTACAAGGTCAGTCACCAACAGTTCTCGTGTTGCTTCTAGTGTGACGTTAATAAAAAACTAAAATAAAAACTAAATGTTCGTGTGACGTTGTACGAATAAGGTGATTACTGCTCGCCTCAGACAAAAAAATCAGACATTTCCTCTCTAGCGTTCTCACGAACAGCACCACCTACCGAAGTGCGATGATACTTCTGGACATGGTATCCTCAGCAATTCTTAATAATTTAGATATGCTCTACATCCCCTTAAAAGATTACAATTTTGTTTTTGAGACACAAATCTTATTTCGAAGCTTTTGGAAAATAACTAAAATTATGTATAAAGTTCTTGATGATAACAGAATAGTAGATTTTCCTTGTTTTCATCAACATCGTTGAAAGAGAAAGAAAAAAAAAATTGTCCAATAATTTGATTAAATTTATTTAAATTTTTTTATATAATTTTCCTTATTCCTGGCTCTTCAAATCGTGGGTTACTTATTTATTTTAATTTTACAACTTCGTTTTAAAATGGGTTATTTACACTTATTGTACTTCCTTTCTATTTTCTACCCAAATAATACCGGAACAATTCACACGATATTATTGAATAATCTGTGGTTAATTTATTTTGTTTTTTTGTTTGTATCATTAAATATTCTTTTGTTTATTTATTTGGAATACACTCTGGTGCATCCGTGGATTTATTGCAGGATGTTAATGCTATCCATGTTTATGAGTAATCAAATTTAGTAAGAAAGTAAAAGAACAATACTCTAAGATTTTGAAAAATTAAACATATTTAAACATATTTGAAAAATTAAATATATTTAAGTTAACATAAAAATTAAAAGTATTTTTATGGCGTTTATCATATTAATTGAAATGGAAGAAAACCTTACTATTTCCATAAATTTCATTTTTATTCTTATAATCAGCAAAATCAAATGCGTAGCAAATAATTCGTGATAAAATCCAACGTTTTTAAAAACACCGTTTTTATATGGTGGCAAAGTTTATTAAAAAAATTACTGAAATATTAGTTAAAACTGGTCACAAATATCTAAATATTGCATTGTTAGGCAAGTAAGAACGGTTCCCAAAATTTCAGAGCTCTAGCTGGATGGGAAGTTGGTTAAATTAACGATCGAAAATTTCGTAACTCACTGATACACACACAGACAGACACACACCAAGTGAATTACATAAAAGCTTTAAAACTAACTAAAATTAATTAATTCATCCAGTAAATTAAATGATTGAAATGCATTTTAACCCAACCATCCTTGGCGATAAGAATGATTTGGCAGTATTTTGCCAAATGTGGCTACCCTGGTCCGTTTTACGGACTTAACGTTCAGCTAAAAAAAAATCGCCAAGTTTGGTGCCAATTTTTGAAATCGCACCAAGTGATTGGGCTAAACTGCATTATTATAGAAAATATTAGTTAAAACTTGTCGCAAATGTCAAAATATTCCATTGTTAGGTGAGTAAGAACGATTCCCAACGTTTCAGCGCTCTAACTTGATGGGAAGTTGGTTAAATTAACGATCGAAAATTCGATGACACACACATTGTGAAATACGTAAAAGTGTTCTAAAAAATAAGATGGAGTAATCTTAATACATATTTATATTAAGATTTAATAATCTTAATACATATTTATATTAATTTATATTTAATATACTTTACGTATATACCTGCTTTGAAGATTAAAATTTTATTGGTATCAACTACAATCAATTTGCATAAATTTGGAGGTAACTCGCGAATTGTTATAGTTTAGCACAAAATCATTTAATTTCATCAACGGAAGGATTATTGAATCCTAACTTCCTTATTTTGCGCAATTTCGATACTCGGGCACCAAAACAATAAAATGACATTCGATTTGATAAAACATTCCTACGTATTTGCGCCGTAACACAGGCAACTTTGAAATTATTTTATGTCTAATAGGCAAATGCCCCTATTATGCCGTTAGGTAGAATTAAAATTCAAGCAGTGTCTCTCCAATAGTTAATATGAGGGGTGTCCAGATAGTAAGAATACATAGTTCTTTGAAAATTCGAAAAGCAATATATTTTTGAAAAATTTCATATTCATATGCTTACATAAAACACTATATTCCGGCGTAGTCGGCGTTGGAGTGAAGTGGAAATTAGGAGAGTGGGTACCACCTCAAATATTCTCCTAATCACTTGACCGAGGCTCAAAATTAAGAGGTCCGTCACCAATAGCACTCGTGTTATTTCTAGTGTGACGTTAATAAAACCAAACTAATCGGAGTTGTCACCTTCCTACTCAAAGTACTTTGTAAATCGAAGAATACGCTTTCTTATAGAATCCTGAAAAAATAATCTCCCGCTACATACTTGGTCCACTAACTGGACTTCATCGGCGGTTGAAAATCCTTTTCACCCACAAATGACTTAAAAGTAGTAAAAAAAATGAAAATCTGAAGGTGCCAGATCAGGGATGGGAGAAGGATGATTGTTGATGTCCCGACAGAATGAGTCTAAGAGTTATTTTACGATTTCGGTTGTGTTGAGACAAGAATGATCTGCAAGAAACATATTTTCTTCCTATTCCTTTGTTCTGAATGGATCTTCGTAATATTTTTAAGGATTTATAAGTACCACTTGGCGTTTATTGCTTCCCTTGAAACAAAAATATCAATGAAGTTTCCAAAGGACAAAGGTTATGTTTTATCGGGACGTAATGATGGTAATGAAAATTTTTTGCCACTTTAAATTCACGACACAACTTGCGAACTTTAGAGAGTGCAGTTCATACCTCATCCCCATTAGCAGATTTAAATCCATTAAAACTCTGAATTAGCGCATTTTGCTTCACAGAAAGAAACCGGATTACGCTCTTCAATTCACAGTTGGCGGGATTTGGAATCAAGGCCCTCATTTCAACACAGAACTACACCAACAATTTTCAACGGACTGAGATAAGCGATCAAGCATTCTATTGTTAAGACCAGGATCTTAAAAGCAATTCCAACAACTTTGAAATTGCTTTTAAGATTCTTTGATACGAAAGTATCTCAATGAGTGTCAGAGCCTTAGTACTCGTACTTTTTGGACGCCTCTCGTATACTCATCTGCCACCGGACCACCTCGACTATTTTTATAACAGAGGAACAGAAAGTGAGACCCATTAACTAAATGGTCTCATTGTGATTCGGCGATCATCGTCGAGTGTCCGCATGAGTTCTTTAAAATGAGGAAACAGGACTGGCATTTTTTTTTATTTTTGAAAACACAATAATAATAATTGCTTTAAAAATTAAGTAACTGAAATAAAAAAAATTACAATTTTTGTAATCATTTATTTAAATCAATTCAAATATAATTTTCTTTTCATTGTTATTTAAAATATATATACGATATTTACCTTTAATACTATTAGAAATGTGTAACATCAAATTCTTCAAATTAATAACTAGTGATTTTATATTTTACAGGATATTTCTGAGAGAATTTTTCGGTAAAGATTTCATAATGAGCCTGTTTTTGTGCCATGTAGCACTCATTCAAATTTCCCATCCTGTTTTTAATTTTGCGTTTGAGTTTAACAATTATTAGTAACTATAACTGTTCTTCTTGATTAGATTACATTTTATACATTTTATAATATTTATGGTATTTTCGTAAATATATAACAAAAGTCAACCCTTAACTTGAGACATTAAGAATTTAAATTGAAAACTTTTAACGCATAAGCAGCTAACTATGAAATTCATGCCAGGCAGCCACGTGTTTTCCATCGGATTCATTGCATTTGGGCAAAATGCAGTCGGCGTCTTATAAAATTTTAACAGGTGCAATTGATAAATATAGCAATTACGTATTTTACGATAAGACTCTATATATAGAGTTGGAAAAGATGATGTCACTCTCCGATTCCCGAGTTGATGTTAAATCATTTTTTCCTATTTCGATTTTTACATGAAAAAAAAAAGAAACTGTTTTAAATTTCAGAAAGATTGTATTTTTTTGTTTGATGAAATAATTATTTGGGATTTTCATATATTTCGATTATTATTTAATAATTTTTTTGTTGTTTTAATTATTGCAAACAAGAGAGAAAGCAATTGAGGTCTAAGAAGTATTCTGAAGCAGTTCATATCTAATTTCACTCTCGATATTACACATTTTATTTTTTATATCAACCCTTGAACATTTAAATTGAAACTTTAACTCACAACGTCTCGACCGCTTACTGTAGTTGGACCCATAGTTCTTGAGCTTGAGAAGGTATCTTCAGTGTCTGACTCTGCTCCTGAATCGACGCAGGGAAATTCTCCGCTTCCGATTTTGGTAAAATAGTGAACGCCAGCAAATTCCAGCAAAGTCGCAATAACGAAAGTAAAGCACATTATCACAAACCAGTCGAGGGCAGTTGGATAAGAAACTTTCGGCAGGTCTGTTTTAGTGTCTAGACCAAAAGTAGATAAAGTCAGCACCGTAGTTATGCCTGAAATAAAAATAAAACAGAAACTTTTCAGCTATTGAATCGAAAAACTACATTTAAGTGAATTAAGAAATCGTGTTATTTTTTCCTATCAATATACTTTTGCAAAAAGGAATAAATTTGAAATAAAGGAAACGAGACCCAATAATAATAAGTTGCAACCACAAGCTTAAAAAAACGCTTGCAAGTTTGGGGATAACCAACTTGTTATTTTATATTAAGGTTGCTCACATTTTAAGAGATATTTTGTTTATAAAAGTTAATGGTACTCTCTCTCTTTATATATATATATATATATGTATCTTCTTAAGTTTCAGACATTCCTTAGTATTTAAATTACATAAAAGGTCGTTTTATATAAATATATAAATATCACTAAGATATTTTTGCACATATATAGTACCATTATTATATTTTTACTTAGAATTCTTGCAACGAAATCGAGAATTCCAATATTTTAAATTTTATCTTGCAATTACATTTATTTTTTTACAATAAGAGTTTATCTAGTAACAACAGAGTTTTTATTTAAACTGAAATATAAAATGTACATAAATAAAATTCGGAGAATAATGACATTCTGTTTCTTAAAAATCGTCATAGTATTAATAAAGTATATATTATGTAAATCATTTGATCAAGCCCATTAGTATAATCAATAATTGCATGCGCATAATTTTTGGTTGTTGTATTACAAGTACTTTTTTTTCTTACACAATAAGTATATTTGGTTAGAAAATCTTTAAAACCTGGATATTTTTCCTTCAAAAGTGCAAGTGATTAATGTGCCAGGCATGTTGGTGCCAATGATGCCGACAAATGCATAACTTATCGTGCCATTAAGGACTCTAAAAGAATCTCTCAAGGCGCCTAATTTTGATTCTAACTAGTGTGATTGACTTTAACTATCTCTTTGAAGTATAGAATATCTTTGAGAAGATAACAAAAGCCGTTCGCCTTTGAGAAAAATCGCCTCTTTTCGCAGGACTGCTTGAAGGCGGACATTCATTCCGTAAGATTGCGCATCGTATCAGTCGCGCAAATGTTACATTTTAACGCTGGCAGCAGATTTGGGTACAAGGAAGTTTTCACTCATGCCATGGAAACTCAAGGAGAGTTACGAAGACTACAAGTAGGGAAAATCGAAGAATTTTCAGCAAGCTCGAAACACACCAATGGCTACAATTCTGACATAATACAAACAGCGATGTCCTTTCTACTTAATCATTAGCTGACGACTGCATGCTTCCTGTTTGCTTTCATGGAAACCATTACGGAGATTGTCCCTGACACCACAGAAACTCCGCCAGAAAACTACATGGTGGCACGAAAGAGCAGCATGGAGCCATGTGGAATGGCAGTGGATTATTTTCAGTGATATGTCTCTTTTTTGTCTTTCTGACGATAAAATCTTCACCCGTGTGTAGAGGCAACACTGTCAGAGCCTCTATTGATTATTTGCTGTCACTAATCTCACACCCAGACAGCTGAGTATAATGGTACTGTTGCAATTTTTTACGATGCCCGATCATCGTTTCTCTTCAACATCGCCACTTTGACGCCCAAAGGTACGTTAACGAGATCATTTGCGTGGTGCCCATTCCTTCTTTGAACGCCCATCCCACCCCACTATTTCAACACAATAACGTTAATGTTCTTACTATTGACATCTGAAGAGTTTGTCACACAACTATTGATAGATCTAGCGATGCTGTCATGGTCAGCAGCATCCCCTGACCTGTCACCTATAGGATATTTACAGAATGCTATATGTCATTCTGTTAAGACCACATAACTACCATAACATATCAAGATCTGAATACTAAATTCAGTTTACATGGTATGAGTTGAGTCAAGACATCTTTAAGAATGTCTGCGATTCCATGTCACGACTTGAGACAGAATGCATTAGGTATAATAATGACCCAACATCCAATTGAAGTTGTTATAACTTTGTATTTTGACTGATCACTAAAATTTGTTACCCCCACTCTCAGATTTTAAACATTTCTTTTTGTTGGTGAGTACTTACTTAATTTCATACATGATTTCAATCTGACTATTCCTGACATCCATTTTTTTTCTTTTATAGCGTAAGTTATACTGAAGTAAAGAAAAAAATTTAACACATAAAGTAACATTTGACATTAAATACGATTAATAATAAGTTTTGGAATAAAATTTTAAAAAATGTTCAATTGCAAATAATTTTGTAACAAGAGAGCATAAATAAAATAATAAAAGTAAGTGTCACATGTTTTACTATTATTTTAATATTTTGTCCTTTTCAAAAGTGAGTTAAAATTTTTATTATTTATTCATTATTTGTCTATTTCTAAAATTTTTCATATATATATTCTTCCTCATTTTAAAACATTTTATATTTTTATTATTTTAAATATTTATGTTACAAACTTTTCAATTCAAAATTTAGAAAATTGAAATATTTCTTAAGTTATTAGTTCATTATTCGAAATATTTTTTTAACTCACCTAAGCCCACTCGATCAGCTGTGGCTTCTCGATTAATCCAGAAAGAAACCCATGACAATACAACTATAAGGATGCAAGGAACATAGACTTGAATGAGAAAGTAACCCATGTGTCTTCTCAGATTGAAGTTCACTTGAAGAACCGAGAACATCCCTAAATGAGAATACATGCATGCGGATATACGATAACATTAATACAAATACAAAAATGTCTGAATGGATCAACTGAAGTATGCATGATATCTAGAAAAGATTTTGTAAATTCTCTTGTACGCAGTGGTTAATGCAGTAAAAAAATTATTTACTTAACTTATTTGAAATATGTGGTTTAAGTGTAAAGTGACAACGGAGACTTATGACAGTATTCATTTTTATTTAATAAAATGACTTCAGAGTGTTATTGTTATAAAATCGATAAGAAAGTTTTATAACTTTTATTATTAAAATAAAGCAGGTTACACCAAATTTCCATGCTACATTTTTATAAATCTTATGCTCACTAAGAGTAAACCATTTGTGCAGAATAAGAAAGATTATAGTTTTCATCAAAATGAACAAATAAACACTCAACTCGTAACAAATTATAATAAATGTTCCTTTAAACGTTTAATAGAGAAGGAAAAAAAGAGTCAGATAATATAAGAATTATAACCAAATTAAAGATATCACACAATCCAAAATCCAATTGGAGGAAAAGTATTCGCTTAAAATTGCGTCCAAGAGTGCCGATGCACAAGTTATCATGACTCTTTGTGAACTGTCCTACGGTACTCTTGGATGAACCTTCTCGAATTATGGTGACAAATTCATTTTGTCTTCTATGCAACAATTATAGCGATGATATCTTCAGAATTCGCAAATGTTTCTTTCAGTTGTCTTGGAATAAGAATGTGATACTTATAATTTCAATAACTTAAAAAATTT
This sequence comes from Nephila pilipes, assembly GCA_019974015.1. Taxonomy (NCBI): domain Eukaryota; kingdom Metazoa; phylum Arthropoda; class Arachnida; order Araneae; family Nephilidae; genus Nephila; species Nephila pilipes. The sequence goes on from BMAW01080485.1 coordinate 168,194, forward strand.
TCTATGTTGAAATTTCAGCTTGAACAATTGAAGGCTTAACCTCATTAGTTTCTCACTCTTTAAGGGAAATGTGGTTGTAAATTATACAGTTAATATTGTTTGCATTGCATTGACACATTTTTTGCATATATATATATGTGTATTTGTGTATCTTTGAATATCTGTTTAATTTTATAGATTTAGTGGATAGAAGTAATGCTATTGTGATTGATTTTAAAGAATAAGATTAATAATTCTATCTTATGGGAAATTTAAATTTCTTACGATCTTGTATTGAGAGAAAATTATTTTAGTTATAATGAAAAGATCAATGAAAAAATTAATGGTATACCTCACAGGGTCCTGCTAGTAATAGTCTTGCAAACACTTTTTACATTTATCTGAATACAATTTTACACTCATCAATAATATTAATTTATCAAACATACTCATAGCTTATCAGTTACTTACAGCTTTTCTAATTAATTTCAATGAATATTTATCTTTTTACCAATCATATTTAAATCTGGATAAAACTGAAGTAAATCCATATGAAATTGATTTAGATGTTAATTTAAAGAATTATTACTAATATATTTGACAAGAAAGATAGTTACTGTTTTCATATGAATAAAATTCTATACTTTGAAGTCAAAGCTGAAATATGTATTGGATCATATTATATAATAATATACTTAAAATCAAATCAGTTAATATGCATCTAAATTTTCAAAGTAACTTAAATAATTTCCAAATGACTTGTACAAAGGCTGATTATTCTATTAATTCTTTAAAAAGAAATTTTAACTATAAAAATTATGAAATTGATTAATTTTTAAATTTTTTTGATCGTTTTAGATCATATTAATTTTAAAAGGGAGATTTTAAATACAAAAAAAGCTTAAATTGCTTATTTTTTTTAACCATAATTTGCTTAACATTTTTTTTGAAAAAAATTATATCTTTGTAATTTTTGTTTAGTTTAAATGTTTTTTTCCTTCAATATCTTTATATTTTGCGCTATAATTTGAAATATGTATGTGGACAATATTAGCTATATGTATTTTTATAATTTAGTTCACATTTTGCATTAGTTTTTGCCCATGATTTGTAACAGTATCAACATACAATAAATCTTTAATTTAATTTATTAAATTTTTTAACAGTAACTTTAAACAAAGACACCAGATGATGACACATATTTTTAGTACAATCTATCTTCATATTTACAAGTCATAGATCTAAAACACTTCGAAGGTTTATATAAATAAAAAATTAAAAAACTTTAAAAAATTTACTTGGTATAATTTCTTATTCTGTTTTGTTATTATTTTTCAGTAAATATTTATTTATTATCAATCATTTGTGTATTTAACATAGTAGCGTAGCACCATGCTGAATTGAGATTGATCAACAAATTTGCTACGAAGGTAAAAGTTTACTTTTTAATACTTTTTTTTAATTTTTTGCTTTTATTAATAGTATAGATTTTTTTAATGATTAATTTTACTACTTTGGTTGCAATGTATTAATTTCCTGCTTATTCACTTCTCTTTTGTTCCATTTCCATTTTTTCCCTTAGTCTATATATTTAATAATAATGCAATCAATGAAGATATGGTGATTGAATTGCGAAGCTGTATTAAGTGTACATTTCACTCTCCAAAGTGTGAAACAATATTAATTTATATTAATTAATTGAAATCTTTAATTAATTGTTTATACTTGTATTGAATTATATATATATATATATAAGATTTATATATATATATATATATATATATATGTATATAAGATTTATATATATATATATATATGTATATAAGATTTATATATATATATATATATATGTATATAAGATTTATGTATATATATATATATATATATATATATATACA
>BMAW01080485.1:170170-189332 GCA_019974015.1 Nephila pilipes
AACTGCTGTTTGTAGAAAATGCAACACCATGAAGGAATCATCAGAATCAAATGAAATTCGCAGCAAATGTCAATTATAGGATATTATGCAAATTAATAAAGTTTCAGAGCCATCGCGCGTGCGCGGCGCGCGCAGCGCCCTCTGAATTGATGCTGAAAGCGTATAAATAAAGTGCTGTAGCGGGACGTTGAAAAAAGTCTATGATTATTTGTTAGTGGCAAACGTTTAGTGAGACCTGAGTATGCCTCCACGACGGAAGAATAAGAAATTCAAGCAACTTACGGAGTTTGAACGAGGGAGGATAATCGGCCTTCGAGAAGGAGGATTTTCCTATCGCGCAATAGCAGCTCGTATGCAGCGGAACAGTTCCACAGTGATGCGAGTTTGGAAGCAGTGGACCGACGAGCACCGAACAACTCGAAAAATAGGCACTGGAAGACAGAAGGTGACGTCAGAGCGCGATGATCGACACCTGCTCCGCATGGCGGTGAATGATCGCACAGCTTCCTCCAGGCAGCTGGCAGCACGTTGGTCTACTGCTACAGGTGTACAATTGTCGGCTTCGTCAATTCGTCGTCGTCTGCTGCGCCGTGGATTGCGTGCAAGGGTGCCTTTATACAGGATTCCCCTCACGGCGAATCATCGACGGCTGCGTTGGCAGTGGGCTCTTGAGCACAGAGACAGGCGAGCTGATTGGCACCAAGTTGTCTTTTCAGATGAATCACGCTTCAATTTGTGGACCCATGATGGCCGTGTTCGTGTTAGACGTTATGCCGGTCAACGCTGCCTTCCTGAGTGTATTTTTGAACGACATAGTGGTCGAACACCCGGAGTTATGGTCTGGGGTGCGATTTCGTATCATGGACGATCCAATTTGATACGAATTGAGGGTAATCTCAATAGCAACAGGTACGTCCGTGAAGTGCTACAGCCCGAAGTCGTTCCTTTCCTTCAAGGCATCCCTGGAGCTATCTTTCAGCAGGATAATGCACGCCCACATGTTGCGCGGACTGTTCGAGACTTCTGTTCAGCACAACGCATGCAACTTCTTCCTTGGCCTGCTTATTCACCGGATATGTCGCCTATTGAGCACGTGTGGGATATGGTTGGTCGGCGTCTCGCTCGTGATCCGCGTCCTGCAGTTTCCAAAGACGAACTTTGGTTGCGCATACAAGCGATATGGAATTCTCTTCCTCAAGCAGATATTCAACATCTGTTTGACTCCATGCCACGTCGTATAGCAGCACTTATTGCAGCGCATGGTGGCTGCACCAAATACTGATTTCGGACGCTTAATTTGTTTCTTTTGTTTTGAAAATTTCATCATTTATTTGTATCAGTACAAGTCGTTTCTGCATTAAATTTCATTTGATTCTGATGATTCTTTCATGGTGTTGCATTTTCTACAAACAGCAGTATATATACTTCTTGTTTTTCCCTATTTTTTTATATCTATTTAATTTTTGAAATTTAAATTACTTAATTTTTTTTAATTAAATAGTATTGCTTGAAAGTTTTCTCTTTAGTTTTAATTATGAAATAGTTTGATAGATGACTTTTTTTGTTTTGATTTTATGAGTTTTTATTTTCACTTTTGATTGTGTTTCAAAAGACATTGCATGTAGTGTTGGCTTTTGATTTTTTACTGGTTTTCTAGAGTTTAGTGCTGGTATTCTGGCAACATTTAAAAATTGTTATTTTTTAGTTTGTTGCGTTGGCATTTTCGCACCGTTTACAAATAGCTTTCTCTTCACGAGAGAAGATAGTGTTCTCATACAAGTCAATTTTTGACTCATTTTATTACGCTTTTTAAGTATTTTTATCACTTGAAAAGAAGCATTAATAAGCATTAGAAATGAACAAATCTTATTTCTGTATTTAATCCGTTTCTGTTATGTAATTTTCTAAATTTTATTTTAATTTTTTGCATTTTATATGAAATGTTAATACATTTGGAGCGTTGTACTTGGAAAATTTTAATTTTTCTCTTAGTTTTTTTTTATCATTGAAGATATATTTACCTTTTTCTAAGTTTTCCTTTTTTATTCTGTATTTTTGTTTTTACTTTTCAGGAATTTTTAATTTAAATATTTCGTGTTATAACCATTTTAATAACACATTAAGTGTTTAAGTAAATTTTTACTTATTTTAATTAGAACATTTTGTTTATTTTTAATTTAGGATAATATTTGTATTTGATTTTTTGATTTGATGTTTTACAGAATTTTTCAATTTATTCTGTAGCTGTATAGCTTATGTTCAAATGAATTTTTTAATTCGGTCTTAGTGGTTCATATATAGTTTGCAAGTACGGTATATTAATTCAATCCTGACAAATATAGTTTGAAAAGTACTGGTTATATTATTATCATTTGCTTTAGGCTTTAATTATTTATGACTAAAGCTATGTCACTCGGGAAATTCGATATATCTGATTAAAGACAAAGGGAGCAACCAGATAGCACAGTACTGCTCAAAAGGTTACCATTTTGGAACTCTATTCATCCAATCAGTTAGATTTTGCTTATTTAACATCGTTCTAAAATGTTTAAGTAACTGTTATGAGAGTACCTTATAAGTTTGAGACCCATTTAGAGTGTTTAATATCCATCAGCTTCGCCATCCAATAATTTTTACCGAAATGCAGTGAATCTATTTAAGTCCATGTATGAGCAACAGTGGCTATAATTAGGTAAGTAAATAATAAGACTTATGCATCCAAATGATAGTCTGACGAAGTCTTAGGAGAAATTATAAAAATAACTAGTAAAAGAATAATCAATAAAACATAATGCAGATAATTAATATGCAGATTAATGGTCATAAATTGGAATGAAAGATAAGTTTTATATTAGTATAGGTACTTACTTTTTCAAACTAGGTTAATGTACATTAAAAATCTATGAATATTTATTTTTATTTGGTATAATTCTGTCTTTCAATACTTATTTTTACATTTGAAATGAAAGAGATACTACATTTAATTTTTTTTAATAAATTTAAATTCTCATGCAATATGTAGCTTAGGGGTTCTCAATAATTTATATTCCTTTAATAGAATATATGTTATTAATTTTATTTCTTAATAATTTTTGATGAAAATAAGTTTTCAAAACTTTACTTCATAGAAAAACATTCTTCAGTTTCTTAGGAAGTTAAACTTATTTAAATTCCTTATTTTTAATTATTAGCATTCATTTTTTTTCTTTGTATTTTGTGTCGATTTAAGTTAACCATAATTAAAAGAAAGTAGAATAATAAACATTTTTAGTGAGTCTTTTATAAGTGAAAGCATAAGAATGCTAGGAATGATCCCTTATCAAAATACTGTGACTGAAATTTTGATAATTTACTGAATAAACAATAAATATTTAAATTTGTGAGACGAAATTTATTATTGTTTTTGAAATTGTACCAGAAAATTATTTAAATTTTCTTCAATAAAGGAAATAACATCATTCAGCAATAGATAGTATGTAAGGCACTGGATTCATTATTAGCGATACCATTGTCTTTGTTAGAATAATTATAAGGCACCCTTTTTCGTCTTCAGATTTTAAAAAAATCAATCTTACCTGTTTTAGCAGTGATGGTTGCATTTTTCATTGGAAAATCAATTAAGTCATACTGCGAAAGAACTAGACCCTCATTCAGACTAACAGCACCATTCGAGTCCCATTGGTATCTCAGATGATCCACAGTATAGCCATCTGAAAACAAACGGGCGATTTTCTCTTTCTAAAACTTATTTCTTATAAAACTTTAAAGATTATAAGTAGCCCTGAAGGGTTTCTGCAGTTCTTTCTTTTTGTATTAAGTTAATAGCTCATCAAACACTGCACTAGTGTAATGTGAAGGGTGTTCGTAAGTTGATTTAAAGAATAAGAAGAGAGTTAATATTAATAAGGTAACAATATATATATATATGTTTGTCTATGTATTTGTGTGTACTATATGGAACTTAGTTCCATTCCTCTAAAAATGACCAAAAGGTTTTGAATTAAGTGTTACAATTGAACTTTCTGCACAGGACAAAAATTCAAATTTTAGAAATTACAAATTACGCAATATCAATCAGATTAAAAGAGACCCAAAACGGATGCTTAAAGTGGCGCCAAAATATTCTGTAACAAATTAACCACTCATGAATGAAATATAGATGCATCCTCACTTAGATTCATGAAATTTTATTGCGTTAAATTTTAATTCGGAGAGAAAAGGCTCATAGTTAACTAATTCGAGTTCTTTTAAGGTTTATAAATTAATTTTCTCAGTTAATAATTAAGTGATGTTAATGATAAGTTATTTTGTGTTAGTTACTTATATTCTTTCATTTTCTTTTTTGTTTTTGCCATTGAAAATTTTTAAATATTTCAATTATTTAAAAAATGATAAGCAATTGTTTGCATTTATTATATATTTTTCAAAAATTTTGATCAATAAACATTTTAAATTATATTAATCATTAAAAAATGACAAGAGATTTTTTTTAAACTTATATTATTTCTTTCTCCCTTTATTCAATTTACATCAATGTACTTTTTTAAATATGTTAATATTTTCAAAAGATGGCAAGATACTTTCTTATAGCTTATATTATCCTTATTTTTGTTAAATTCTTCATCAATAAGCATTTTTAAATATATTGATTTTGTCCAAAATCACATGCAATTTACTTCAGATATATTACATTATATTTTTTTATATTTTTCCGCCAAAAGAAGTCCTTAAATATATTGATTATTTCAAAATTTCTTCTTAAAACAATTTTTTGTTCTCTAGTTACAAAGTATATACTTATAAGACAAATTGTGTTCCTTAAATATCGATTACGTATTGTACTGAAACTTCATTTTTTAGGAATTTTTTTTACGAATTTTAATGAGTTAAATATATGAATGTATGTTTTTCCAGTAGAATGTATATCATGCAATCATATGAGTAAGATTTATTGTCATGCTTATTTACAGTTGTACTATCAGAGATATTGTTTAACTTTAGACAGAAATTGAAAGAGGACTGACTTTTTTATTTCTTTTAAGGTCTAACTTCAAAAGTCCATTATACTAGTACGAGTAGATATAATTTTTGCATAGTTTTCACAATCACTTCATTTTTTTCGGAATTGAAATCTTGAAAGGAATTGCGAAATATCAATGTACCAAATCCAATCTAATTCCAAAATGTTTTAACTAAACATCTGAGGAAATTAAAATTTTTAGCACCAGATTAAATCTGTATTTAGAATTAGTTTAGCATCAGTATTTAGTACCACCACCACTTAAAGAATTTAGTGCCAGTATATATATATATATATATATATATATATATATGCTAAGATATTTATTTATTTACATTTACACAGCTTACATTTTTACTCACTCTCTGGACCGTTATACTTCTTTACCATACAACTTATTACCAACCAATTGTTTGCATCCTTTTACATTTTATTACCAATCAAACAATGATTTAAATCTTTTTTCAATTTATATGGTGATGATGTGTTATATTTTTTTCATTTTGAGTATGGGATGTACATCTTGAAGTTTAAAGAAAATTCCGTCTTACTACTCACATATTTGAATCTTCATTTCTTTGAATTTTGTAAGTAATTTTTATATTTTGATTTGTTGATAATTTTCAGAATTATAGATTTTATTTTGTGAATTTTATTGTTGAAATTTTTTTGCATTTTTTAATCATTGAACTCTTTTGTAATTTGGATTTCCCAATTCAGCCTACCAGGAATTATAGATTTTATTTTTGTAGATTTTATCGCTGAATTTGTTTGTATCTTTTAATCATGAACTCTTTTGCAATTTGGATTTCCTAATTCAGCCTACCAAGTCACAAAGGGGGAAGGTTGGTACCATTAAACTAGTTTAACCCCGCTTAATCGGTCCTCAGCCCGATATTGCTTTTTGACTTGCTGGGTTCCATATTTTCATTTATTTTTCTTTCATTAATACATTTCTTTCTGGATTTTTGTCTTTTTAAATATTTTAAATTATCCTTTCATAAATTTTCAGTATATATATATATATATATATATATATATATATATATATATACTAAGAAGTAAAATGTTCCAGTAAAATGTTTCTGAGAAATTACTGAAAATGCTTGTATTAATATTATCATATTATCAGTAATTTCTATGATAAGCGAATAAATGCAAGATTACCAAAAGATAATCTTTTCAAAATACATTTAGTTAATTCAGGTTTAAATTTGGTTAGAAAAATAAGAAAATTTTAAATACTTACAACTTCCGAAAACTAAGGGACAAGACTGTTTATCCATTGGAAAGTTTTGCAAAAGCATGGGACAAGTTGCTTTTATCGTTAATCTGGAATAATTAAAATACAGTATTTGTATATTTTGAAATATAAAATTACATTATTTGACTCAACACTCTAATGAAATACTTTGTAGTGGTCAATCGTTAAAATTAGAGAGTCAATTGTCCTTTACTTATAATGAAATGAAATTTACCCTATTCACTGATAAAATTAGTAACCATGAAATTTTAGTAAAATGTGTACTTTTCCTTTTAAAAACAACTATTAAGATAGTGAAGATATTTTTTTCAGAATCAATTTATTATATTTTACCATAGTAGTTAGATTGTTATTGCAAATAAATCACGTCATTCAGTTCTTGTTTATTCATTAGAAACTAACTGTGCCAGAAACTCTTTTATCGATTTACTATAAAATAGATTTTTCTCTTTATTCTCTCAAGTAATGAGGTAGGAAATCATTGTTTTGAGTTTATTTTATGTCGGATAAGGACATGATTGGGAGGGCGAAAAGAAACAAGAATAAAAGCCCTATTCACAGCTTGAAAAGTCAATTACATCACATAGTGTCATCTTCTTTTAAGTCAAAATACCTAAACAACTTGTATTGGAATGGAAATAATTTACAAAAACTTGTTAGTCACATTTGATAATCGTAAAATAAATACTTTCTTGTTTTAAAATTCCAGAAATAATGGCTATGAATTATACAAAAATGTTAAAATACTTTATCTTCAAGAATTTCTGTTAAAGTTTTAACAGTTTTATCGTTTGAAATGTCAGCTAAATTTTTGACTTCATTAAAATTAAAATTTTTAAAAAGATTCAAACGTAATTTAATCTTTATTTTAAACAGAATTTAAATCTCCCGATTTCTTTCTTACTTTACAAATCTTATAAGGATTTGTTTTATTTATTTTGATAAAATATATCGGTAAAACTAATGAATGTTTGTAAGAATTTCAAGAATTTTTTCTTTTAACCTTTTTCTATATCTGATATAGAATGTAAAATTAAATGGAAAATGAAAAATTATTTAGTTTAAAAAGCATCATATACTTAAAAATGTTTCTATTTGTAAAAAGTTTTAAATCCTTTTTTTAAAAAAAACGTTAATTTATTAGTAATAATAAAAAATACATTCATGTTTATAACATTATTAACGCAATAACTATTATGTAAAATAAGTAAAAAGAGGCTGACCTCATTGAATACAGCACACGGCCATCTTGAAATATTCTCAACAATTTGTTCGGAAGAGTAATGGTATGTAGATAAGATCCTTTTCCGTTATGGAAGTATGTATCTGGTTTCCAAATACCTTCTAACATCTTAATGTTTAGACTAAGACTGGGAATGGGAGCATCAAACATTAAACGTCTGTCTGTCCATTTTTGACGAAAATAACAATCCATTGAGTATTCCTAAAATGAATTAAATAAGCATTTACATCTGGAACATCCAACAACAAACTCATAAATCTGTCTTCAAATCTTAAGAAAGTTTTTTAATATGTATGTGGGTTTTAAATATATTTTTATCAAAGCTTGTGTAATTTTTCCGAAAGTTTCAACGAAGATTTCATTGTTTTCTTCCAACTTTATTCGAATGACATTGATAAAACTTTAATGATTAAACTTAGCTTCAAAAGATCTATTAAAGTTAAATTTAGCTTAGTAAAGAATCTATAAATTTTAAATTTGTTCTCAGTAGGAATCTATTAATGTTTGATTTAGCTTTGTAAAGGATTTGTTATTATCAAAATTTCATGTGAAATTAATGACGTTTTTGAGAGTCAGAAAAAAATCAAAACACTTGAAATCTGATAAAAGATTTTATTTGATGATATTTATTATATTTATTTAAGTATATTATTCATGAAAAATAAGTTATCTAACTATATTAGAAGTTAAAATATCAGATAAAATCACAGTAATTAAAGAAAAATTCCTATTTTTTGAAAAAGTTTCAAATTCTCATTTAGTTTGAAATAAAGTTCAATAAAATATAACAAAATTAGTAATTTTTATATATATTTTATTTTTGTAAATATGTGTGATAAATATTTTTTTATTTTTATTTTTTTTTGCACATTAATTTTTTCAAATTTAATATCTTTTAAATATGGGAACCAGTAATGTTCTTCATACATATATATATATATATATATATATATATATATATATATATATATATATATATATATATATATATATATATATATATATATATATATATATATAGTAATAATTATTTAATCTTTCCGTTCCTTTTCAAATATTTACTATGTAAATATATCGTGCTTTTTCTTAATACTCAATAACATTTAAGCTAGAAAAAAAATGTATAAATTGACACGTTTCTCTTTTCAGCTCTAAGATAATGTGAAATCTAGTATTTCCTGTCATGGGAATACAAATTAATATAATATATTAAAGTTGACTTATGCCTTCGAATAAAGATTTAATGCTCAAATTTATTGAACTAAAACATCACACATAAAGTTGAAATTTAAAAGATGGATAAGTAATTATTGGAATAAAGTCTTTGAAAGGTTATCATACATTTAATACATTTTGTTTTAATTTTAATAAAGAAAGTTAAATGTAAAAAATTAATTGCAATTGAATGAAAAAAATACGTATAATACTTCCATTTACAGAAAAAAAACAAGAATGCATATATTGCAAAAATTTAGAATAAAGCTTGATGTCACCTTTAAAACCCTAATTGATTATGACATACAGAAAATTAGATTGTTTAATTTATGTGCCTCATACATTGAAATAGCAAATAAATAATAATTAAATTATTATTTATTTTTAGACAGTCTGAGAATAAGAAATATTAAGTATATGAGACCATTTTTTTCCATTCTTGAAAATCCATAAAAAGCTTAATATATTGACTCTCATATGAAAGTCTCATAAAAGTGTGTATCCCTGTTATTATTATCGCAAATCATATACGTTGAATTAAATTACTGTTCTGAAAAATTAATTAAATTTTATTCTAACTTCTCTTTTAAGAGTTTTTAGTTTTAAGAGTTTATGACCCAGAAGTGTAGGAACGATCTTCTCTTCTACCCGTGGAGTTTACTGTCTTTGGTAAATTCGATAAGCAAGATTTTAGGATGCCCTATGAATCTCTTTCTATTTCAACTATTCCTCTTGTCATTTCATTTTCCCATTTCCTTCCTTGCATATATTTAGAGACCCACCATGAAGCAGGCTGATGCACGTTAAATCTGTCAAGGTCCCAATTTTTCCCAGTGGCTTGGTGTGGAAGTCTGGATAGGGAAGTACCAGCTCAGATGTCATCCTCATCATTTGACCTAGGTTCAAAATTACAAGATCCACCAACAATATTCTTGGTCTTGCTTCAAGTTCAAAGTTAATAAGCAATCAGCCAAATAAAAATATATTTGAAGTTTAGCTTAGATCACAGATATATTTCTTTTTAGTAAAATAGCAATTGTATGCCATAGCTTGTCCAAATAAGGCTTTCTATCAATAAAACCAATTAATGAACCTCCCTAATTTTTATCGTATTCAATACAAATAAGTTTAAGTACCTAAAACATTTTACAGCAATACTAATAAAAGGCAGAATTATTCAATATTTATAATGTGAAAATTTATAGTATAATGCACATTATACAAAGGTAAATTGCAATATGAACTATTATGATATACTTACGATATATTTTACATTATCGTATGCAATAGATGTAACATTAACGTTTTAGATACCAATAAATATCTTTTTGAACTAAGAATTTTTGTATTCTTAGCTTAGAAGTTATGGTTTGAAGTTATGGTTTGATACAGTTTAGAAGTTATGGTTTGTGTGTGAAATACAATAACAACTAGATGGTTTTGAAATTACATACTACACTTTTTTTAGATTTAATGCTTCAATTAGGAGTTTTTAATAATTAACTTTTGTTCATAGCCTTCTAGTGATTATTTTCAAGAGATGTTTCTTTTGTTATTTCTCTGTAACTGAATTTGCGATGGAGCACTATTTACTAAGTATTTGTATAATTTTAGAAATAAATATGAAAAACCTACGTAGCATAATTAAAAAGCTTCAAAACTTTACATTTTTTAGGAATTTGTTTCACTGTCCTGAACCGAATGACAGTATTTCTTCACATTCATTCATTTTCAAAATTTCCGCATAATTTTGCATCTAGAGTACTACTCACAGAAGCAGCTGCTTTAAAAACACGATATTGACCAACATCCTTAATAGGTTTAATTCTCTAACAGATCAATTTAAGTTTACAGTTCAATTTTTTTTTCTCATCACATACTGATTACAAAGATCTTCTACAAAAAATAATCATTTTTGGTTTAAAAATTAGAATATACGATATGTGTAAACAGTAATGCAGAAGTTTTCTAAAAAGTTCTTACTAATATCCTTCTGGTAAACAATAAAACAACTCGTGAACCGTATTTTGGAATATACTGTGTTCTAATGTACTAGTGTGTGGAATTTATACTTTTTTTAAAACATAAAAAGAAATAGATTTGTGAGGCAGCCTACATATCATAATATAAAGTAGATGGAGTAACAGTTTTTCATGTCATGTCAAGCTATTGTAAGTGTAGAACTGAATAAAAAAACCGTCCTGCTTGATAAGCAAAAAATAGAATATGTAAGTACCAAAGATGACGTATTGAAAAAACGATCTAGAGTGCGGTTTTGTCACATTTTAGGCTCAGGGCAAAGGAGATTCTAAAATTGAAAGAAACCCTCGATTTTGTGGAAAATAATACAATTGGCTTCGTATAAAAATGTCACGCTCTTCCTAAGTTTTTCGATTGAAACTCCGATACAGAAATATTTTATTACTTGTTGTGAGTAAAGGCATTTCTAGTGTCTCACAACGGATTTCGAATGGCGTTAATAACGACCAATAAATCAATGGACACATTGGAATTTTATCTATTATTTGCTAAAGAAGCAAATATGCCGATACAGAAATGCTCGTCTTCTTTTTTGTATTTATTAACGATGATATTTTTGTGTGAAAATAACGACATTTAAAAGGTACTTCATGTCATAATTCTGGTCTTCCTAAGTAAGGACGAAATGCTAGGTAAAATTAAAAGAATAACTACTGTTCATATTAAGGGCTTGAGCTGTTTTATGATAAAAATGGTATTGAGATCTTGTAAATGAGGCAATATATCTAACAGGATTTCGCCTGTAAATTCTGCATTTATTATTATTTAGCATCCAATTTAGGGTACGAGAAAGGTTTACCTAAAACAATAAGGATTTACAGAATAAGTATTTGTGAATAATTAGGAATAATTTTACTTACCTTCCAAGGAATTGAGATAAGTGAACTAATTTAATTTTTTAAAAATGTAGGGAACAAAAGTAAAATAAATTCGAATAATTTCTTTGAAATAATTTTTATACAATAAGATTGTCCCAATTCCAGATAAAAATGTTAACAAAATTAAAAAAAATATTCTTTCTAACCTTTTTTCCTCATATATCAATTTTTCTTATTAAAAACAATTTATATAGTATTAAATAAATAAAAGCTTATAAATAAACTTTTGGATCTTTTTTATATAGATCAGTCACATTTTGAAGGATTACTAAAGAAATGCTATTTGATAAAATAATTAAGTTTAAATATCTACATGCTCAAGGTAAACTAAGAGATAACTTGTTTGGTTTAAATTTGATAAATATTGAACTTTTCATTTAAAATAATTGACATATAGATAGAAATTACTGTTTTAAAGCAACTAGTTAGAGAAGTATTTACTAATTTATTATGAATTCACATATTTTCACAATTTAAAATAATTGATATAGAGACAGAAATTACTGTTTTAAAGCAATTAGTTAGATAAATATTTGCTCATTTTTATTGAGAACTCACATACTTTAACAATTAAGGTATTCTACTAAGTTTGGAACAAGAAATTTGAATGGGTATACACATTTTGAAATATGACTTTATTAAAGTATTTGAAATTTCAGAATTTTAAAGCTTCTTTTAGTTTCATATTGTATTTAACAGAAATTAAACTATAAATATTTTATGATAAACAGTAAATTTACCAAACAAAATTAAATACAATTGCATGAATTTCCCGAAAAAACTGTATTTTTGTAAGAAATTCAATTTTTGAATAATAATAACTCAAACTAACTAAGAATCATATAGAATTTATTCTAGTTCATTTTCCTTTTGATTTAGTGAGTCGTCATAAAATTTTCAAAAAACTGATCAAGCGGTGGATTCGTTTCATTTTACACCTAAGATGAGTTAAAGATAAGCCAAACCTCAGTGTTGTCATTTCGATTTGCTATATTTATTGAAATAATTTTAATGCTGGAAATTTTTAATAATATTCTTAATAAGTGCTTATACCACAATGTTAAACAAAGGTCGTCATCTTAAGATCCTTGTTTTTAAAAATATATTTGATTATTTTAAAATACTTATTTATCAACGTTTCACTCAATAAATGTGTCTTTTACTCATGTTTTTTTAATTTATAATTTATGAAACTATTTCTGTATAGTTTCAAGTAAAGATATTTATAACTATCAAAAAGCTAAATTAATTAATTAATTAATTGATTAATTTTTATAAAATAAAATTGGTTTTGAGGGAAGGGAGATTCCACTCTCTCTCTCTTCACATGGCATTTTCCCTACCTCCATAATGTTAAAAATGATCAGGCTTAAGAAACACTATTCAAAACATTGACTAGTCTTAAAGTAAGACTATTTCTTTCTCTGTATTTATTATATTGCTAATATTGTGGACAAGAACATTTCTTTAAATATTGATTAGTTTATTTCAAAAATAATCAAATGTGGAATAGCATGTGAAAAGTTTCAAAACGTCGAAAATTAGTTTATATTTTAACCCGAAATTTCTCAATAATTTTTTGACAAAATTTCTCATTAAAATAATAATATTAATGTAATAGATACGCACACAATATTTTATCTCTTAAGTACATATTTTTAAAATAATTCCTTAAGTCTGGTCAATTTAGCGTTACATATATAGAAGAATTTTTGTATGCTGTGACCCTCTTACCGGCATACGACTGGAATAAACACTGCAAAAAATTTATATATAATTTAAGTGATATTTAAAATTATATATCATCATTGTTAGACAAAATTATGAAAAAATAATTATCAATTTTTAATTAGAGTAATTACATAGAAGACAATTGTGTGTCATGGTGCTAAATTCTCATAAAGTTGCCATACATGAAACTGAATGCAATAGGAAGAAAATATTATTTTTATTTTGTATTAAACTCATAAATGTAGTTCCTACTTTGAAAATTTAAATAAATTTCAATATTTATGCATTTTAATACCCAAAATCTTTTGAAACGAGCAACTCGACAAATGCTCATCAGATGGTGCTATTCGTACCTCAGCTGCGAATTTCTTTTGAGCTCAACGAAAAATCGACAGTAGACTAATTAGAACGAACGTTCTGTGAACGGTTCTCAAATAGTCTTTTGTTGCGCTTAAATTTTTCTGAATCACTCACGAGCTACTCGGCTGGCATAGCTGTACATTTTAAGATGCGTATAATTTGACATTTAGTTATATTTCCAACATGGAAGCTGCTTTTAGGAATTTAATCATAAATAATTTTTTTTTCATACTGAAATTAATTTAAAATTGCAAATGTGAAGCAACTTTATGAGTATAAATTCCAAAGGTACTTGATTGGGTACCTGTAATTTCAAACAGAATTTTTTGAAATAAGTGCACTTTAAAATTTTTAAATTGTTCTTAAAATAACAACTATATACATCTTAATCTAAAATGACATCAAAAGCATCTAAACAAATTTTTTAAAGAAAAAAAAACGAGAAAAAAAGAAACTTACCTCTTGGTCGACTAATTCTTGCACTTTATTTTTGTACCATTTTGAAGTAATGATACGTGTACGATTTACAATATACCAGTGCAAAATCTCGAAGAACCATTTAAACTATCTTTCCTGATAAGTACATTAAAATTGAAGACCAACGAGCAATATGTTTTAATTTTACTAGCATTTTATGAAGGTACCGAATTGGGTACATTGGGTCTTAAAGATTAAACAATCAAGACAAATAGAAATTTAATGTTTAAAAATCAATAGAAATATACTACATACTAAGTAAACAATTTCTCAGTGTTATCTTACCATGTCTAATTCAGATATAGGTCCCATACTTCTGATCAAAAAGTTAGTAGTTACAATAGTCGGAGCACCTAAGAAAATGGAAATTATTTTACTTGATACGTTAATACAACGTTAAAATACATGAAAAAAATTTCATGAAAATAACCTGTTGAACGATATGTGAAAATAAATTAAATTCTCATGATGTATAAATGAATTGTAAAAGTATATAAACATATTAAGTATATAAACATCCATATGAAATGCGTGTGGATAACAACATGTTTGCAATTATTTTCATATACAAAATCTAGCTTTTTTTCTCTGGAGCTATAGTATCAATATTACTTATATATTAAGTAATTTTAAAATAAAGCTATAAATCCGTACAATGTAAGTAAGATTTGCGTGTTTTGATTTCAATAAAATAACATATATGTTTTCCTTTATCAGATAGGATACAGTTTTATAATTTCGCAGAAATTTTACTTGAAATCCTTACGAACTTAAATCCTATTCAAAGTCAAAAGTTTTTAATTACTTAATATTCGTATCATGTAGGAAAAAAGCTATGTCTTGTACTACTGTATCTAACAGTCCTGATGTGGCTTATATTTATTGTAGGTCTTAGCATTTTCATACAACTTTACATTATATTAATTTTTGTATTTACTAATAGATACAACATAATTTATATTTTTCGTAATTTTTCACACTTTTTTAGATTTCCTACACTCCCTCTATCCTATATTTATTTTTTATATAAGTGGTGTTAAGTATTTAAAGGGTATAATTATTACTTTTCTAACCAATATAACTTGTTAATGAAACAAAGCATATATTTAACACTTTTACAATATATAATATTCATACATATTTACTTTGATTCACATATTTTCATGTAAATTTTAGTAAATCATAAAAATTTGCAAGATAATATAAATTAAACATTTTTTTTTAAATTTAGAAAAACAATGTTTCATAGCTCACATGATTCTGAGTTATAACTTCAGTCAAAATTTATAAAAGTAATGTTATTTAATAAACATTATTCAGCTTTAAATTTATACATGCTTTTTAAAAAGGTAGAGGAAATAAAAAAAAGAGATTTGAAATTACTTAGTGAATCACGAAATTTAAAAAAAAAAATAAAATAAAATACATACAACTCTTTTTTTTCTGTTAATAATTTGTCTAAACATTACATGTGGGATGTATAAGTCATAAAAACTTATTTTGAACATGTTTATGAAATTTCACACTAATATGATTAATACTTCGTAAGGAATCCCACTCGTAAGCTAAAAGTTATTGTTTTGAAGAAAAAAACAGCTAAAGCTGAAAAATAAAAAAATACATAAATAAATAAAATATATCTGTAGTTCAATGTGCGTATTTGAAAAAATAATCACCGATTTATTATTGCTTGATATGAATGAAACAAGAGTCATTATCCGTCCTGCATAAAGCAAATGTGGAAAATACTTTTCTATCTCGTGTGTGAAAAATATGTCTCTCATGTGTTTCATTTAAATGTAAACCATCCATATATATCATTTATTTTTAATCATATGTATAATTATTTTAGTGTTTTGGCAAATTAGACACAATAAGCAATTCAATTCAAGAGGAATTTGGATCAGTGTCATGTTTTGTTGTTAAGAAAGAGGCAATTCTACTTCTGAAAAGATGTGTACAAAAGACATTTACTCTTTCAATAATATTTAAGAAAAAAAATGTCATAATTTAAACAAGGAACACTGTCATGAAATACATTACAGAAATTGATCGATTAAATCTTTTCTGTGGGTAGGATCATTACCAAACTGAAAGAATTCTATTTGATGGAAAAAAAACTCAAAATAAGAAAAGAAAAATCATGTAAAACATTATTTCTGAGCTATTATTATATTAATAAAACAGGAATATTATTTATTTAATAAATAGGGCATAAGAAAATAATACATGCACTTATTAAATAATATTAACAATAGGCAATATTCTATCACATTTTTAAGTTACTTAACTGTATAATTAAGAGAATGATGATTAACTATGAAAAATCTAGATGTGATAAAATATGAGTGTAAATTCCACATTTCTTTCCTGGTATCTAAGTTATTTAAACTCAACAAAATCTTGATTAAATCCTAGATTTGTGATGAATACTGTTAAAAGTAAACTTACCGAAAATAGTTCTGCTTTTATACTAAAAGAGCCAAATGTAATTCCAATTAAGTCTTCCATGGTTTAAAACTCATCAAATTGAAAGGAAACTTGTTGTCTTAGAACCACATTTAGATCTATCTCAACTACATCTAGACGCTTCACTCATTACGCAAAGAAGACATTAACTACATTTACGATTCATTTTCTCACAGGATCTTAAACTATTTTTCCTTTTTTATTCTGAGTTGGAAACTAGTAACTAACTAAGGAACTCTGAGATCATCAGATAAAGTTCATTCCCTGACGCATTTCGTAACTAGAGTAAGTTAATTCGCCTGATCTTAAATGAACGTTTACTTTTTCTTCTCTTAGTACTGATACTACCGTCTGCAACTTTAATCTTTCACGTCTTTGTACACGCTTGTGGTGGTACATTATATACACAGAACACTGCAATCAATGAGTCGTCTTAGGAACGCATCAAAAACTAAGAGAAGATTCCCTTTATTCGATTTTGAAACCAGAATTGATTCTAAAGTAATTAATTTAACTGTTTGCACACACACACGCATATATATATGTGTGTGTGTGTGTGTGTAATAAATTTGGAAAAGATTTCAATATTAAAAGCTTTAAATTCTTTTTCTTTTAGTATAAAAGAATGATAAATTAAAACTCCTAGATATTTCGTAACTAACGTAAATAAAACACATTTAATTTTCTACATATTGTTAAGGATATACGTTATTACTGAGTTCTTTAATAAAAAAAATTAGAGTGCTTGAAATATTAATAATCAAGAACAGAATATTGTACTATTTGATGCACATGAATAAATCCTTTAATAATATACACTTTAGCAATATTCTAAATAAGCATAAAAACTTAATTCCTATTAAAATATAATTATAAATCAGGTTTTTAAATTTAAAAAATACAAAATATATGGGGATATATATATATATATATATATATATATATATATATATTATAATAATTGTAAAATTTAGAGAGAAGCTATATTTGTAATTAAAAGGAGTGTAAAAAATAAAGTAATGAAGAATTTCAACATGTGATATAAAAGCTAATCTAAATTTTGTTAGGAATAAAAGTCTCAGAGAAATTATGAATAAAAAGGTACAGTTATTTTTCTTCAGAATTATAACTTTTATAAATGAGATTTTAATAAGCAAAAAAGTAATGAATATATTGATACTTGTTTAACTAAATTTGCTAGTATATGTAATTTAGCTGTTGAAGCTGTTAAAGGATACTATCTTCATATTTAAAATTTTAAAATAAAGAGAGAGTGCTAACATTAGAGATCTAAAATTTTATATAAAAGAACTAAAAGATGAATTCACTATTTATTATAATGATAAGGTCTGTTTTAACTATGTTCTTTTTTGCAAAACTTTACGTTAATATGACTAAATAAAGTTCTGATTAACCTTTAGAATTCGGCAGATTCTAAGTTAAAATATCCCTTCCACTCGGCGCGTTTAGGCTTGAGGCAAAATTTTCTTTCCCCCGCTCGGAACACTGGGAGCTCAAATTCGCTGGGTGTGGTATTGTTGGTTCATCTTGTTACAAAGGAGAGACAGTAAGGGTTGCAATTTTTGAATCAGTAATCATTCACGAGAAAGAAATATCCTTAATATTTGGCGCCTTATCTTATAAGAATTTTTTTTTTCTGATTTCCTGGTTCCCATTATTAATTTAATGACTTGTAAACTTTCAAATACATATTTTGATTTTATGAGAATTGAAAATTTTTAAATATAGGCACATGTCCCTTTTTAAGAAAATTCCAAAGTTTAAAAATGTGTTTTCTTGATTTTGGTGTACAACATTTACGAAGAACTAATAAAGTAGAATTGATATGATTGACATGTTGACTAGAAAACATGTAAAAGTAAAAATTATTTTATTATTTTACATATTACTTTTATTTGCTCCATATTGTTAAGGAAATTGTTAAAAATAATTTATTCTGAAATAAGATTTTATTGTATCATTTGCTTAAGTATCAGATATATTGATGAAGAATTTGGAGCAATATAGACTAATATCCCTTAAGTATGAGAAAAATATTACGAAAATATTAATAAGGCATTGTATAATAGTTATTTGTCTGTTAAATTAACATTAGAATTCTTAAAAATTTATTCTGTTTTTGTGAAATGTTTTCATGTTCCTTGATAGTTTTAAATTTTGAAAAAATTATCATAACTTAAAGTCGAGTATTATGTAAATTAAAGTTTTCAAAAAAAAAGAAAAAGAAAGAAAGAAAGAAAGCGACAGCTATACCATATCACTAAAATATTTTCTAGAAGCAAGTACGTTCAAACAATATTAAATTAAAAGTTTCTGTAATCACATGACTATACTCTCTGAGAGTACGATAGTTCAATCATAAGCTCCTTGTAATAATTATATATATATATATATATATATATATATATATATATATATATACTATGTTCTCATTATTGCAACTT
>BMAW01080486.1:0-17515 GCA_019974015.1 Nephila pilipes
GGTTTTAATACGATTGCCAAACTTTGAAGAAGTAATGTAAGATTAACAATAAATGCAAATGATTAAAATTATATTTAAAAGTAAATGTAGTAATTTTGTTGGCAATTAAATTAGAATTTACTGTATTTATTAATTAATTGAATGAAAAATTAGTTATATTTATAGAACGTAATGTAAAATGATATTTAATTATAAATTATTTATTATTAATAATAATGTGATTTTAAAGAAATATGATACTAGGGTGTTTGTTGTAAACTGGAGTACATCTTGACATTAGATGGAATATGCATTTTTAATTGTCGGATGAAATTGAAAAGTCGGATGAAACTTGTTAAAAAAAAGTATTTGAAAAAGAAAAAAAAAAGTATTTGAAATCATTAAAAAATATTATTTTAAAATGCGACTCGATAAAATGGTACAAACTATCAAAAATAAATAAATAAATAAACAAAAGTATTTTTTCGCCCTTTTACGTTGGATGAATTAGAGCCTTTGTGGGTTATCAAGAATCATTTCTCGTGTTTGGGAATGCAACGCTTTACTAAATAGCATCGGAACCCCCAGTTGCAGATTCAACAATAAACAATTTTCGAATCTAGAAACATTCTCATCATGATATAGTCTTAAAAAGCCAAGGTCGACTCTAGCTCCTTTGATTACCGCAAAAAAAAAAAAAAAAAAAAAAAAAAAAAGTGTCTTGTTTCAGTATGGCTATATCAACATTTAATTTTTGATGATTGAAAACAAGTGGTCATGTCGCCTTTTCTTCATTAGTTTGACGAAAAGGTTCGCATTTGGCTTAAAGTTTATAAAGTCATAGAGTCAGTTAATCAATCGGAAAGTTATCAATAGGAGTTTTATGATTGTACGGTGTATATGTTTGGAAAGAAATTACTATATTATATATAGATGAGACATGGTATCATCAAAGTAATAAGAAACTTTACAGGGTGGTGAAGTATCGTGATGATGCAGATTATGTTTAGAAAGAAAATATTTTGATCTGTGATACATATTGAAGATACGGACTCAGCAAAGTAATAAGAAACTGTACAGGCTGGTGAAATCTCGTGATATCATAGAGTATGTTTAGAAATAAATTATATATTATGACTTATAGTGATGGCATGGAATCTGTCAATTAATAGAAAATTGAAAAGGTTTGTGGTGGCTCATGATGGTACGGAGTATGTTTAGAAAGAAATTACTATGACGTATATGGTACATATACAAATGTCTTCACTGTAACTGACTGACATTCGGTATGTGCGATTCCGTTTTAATAAGATACACCCGTTTATGCTCTGCATTCATACTGATGATTTGGATTTGTTATATCAAAACAATAAATCTTATAACTGCCCGAGTCTGAAGTTTATCCCTTTCAGACAAAACCTCAAATTTCAACGGAATAAAACACTTTTTAAAGTGATATTCAGAAAGAATTCAAGACTTAGGAACCAAATAATAGAAATACTGAAAATATGGCATGCAGTATGTTTTCAAAATCTTGTGGAATTACTGCTTACATATTTTTGCCATGCTTTCTCCTTATGCGGAAATTTCTAAGCATTCATCTGGCTTATAACAGTTTTTAAAACACTATAATAATGTACTCAAGCAAATTTTAGATACTTGAGAAAAGTAAAAAAAAGTATTACGACTTGAAAACTTTTATTCTGTCATAAAAATGGCTTTAAGTGTAAATAAGTAAAACTAAATTTGTATGTTTGCCTACTCTGGTTTTATTACTCTCATTCAAATGTATCATCTCTGCTGAATGAAATTCAGCCAATAATTACGCGGTTTAATCTTGTTTAAATTTTACTATTTTCTTCATAGAATAATCAGCACTCAAGATATTTATAACGCTTGTTGCGGCAAATCCTCACACGGCCTCAACTTCAAAGTATCATTACAAATCTGAATATTTCTTAAGGAGAGTTAAGATCCGCATCAATGTCATCCATCGCATAATATTCTGTTTGCTATCTTCTTTAATATTTCTGCGACGCTGAACTTTTACCCGACTTTTGTGCCATAACTCAATTAAATATAACTAACGCTAAAAGTCAATAACCTACAAAAAGAGACACTAGACAAATCTCACACAACTATTTATTCGATATCCTTGCTGTATAATGTCTGAGAGATAAGTGCTCTCCTGGATAACACCCTAGATATATTCACCCATTCAATCGATACCGCCGATACTGAATTAATAGTGTCTTACCAAAATCTCTCCAGTTGAGGTTGAGTTGGTTTCTTGACTCCACTACGATCACTATCTTCCTTAGGAACTCTTGATACCATCTACCGTATGTTAAGCATATCATCTAACGCTAATGCCACTCGGCTTCTATCCTCAAAATTTCCTTTTGCTTATATACTCTCCTATCTGGCTCACTTCACTTTATTTCTACATGCCTCAAATTAGAATAATCTCGTTTCATTTTGGTCGGGAAGAAACTGTTTGTTTCGTGTAATCAATCTCAATTAAAGTCCCAAAGGTTAGTGAAGAGAAAATTGCGAATAGCCCAACGTCACATTACCTATCCAAATGTTTCTTAATATGGATTTGACTTTTCTTATTGTGAGTTATAGGATACAATCCGCATCAATGTCATCTAATGCATAATCTCTTGTTCGCAACATCCTTTGGTAGTATTACTTATTTGAATACTTCTTAAGGTGGATTCAATTAGGATCGAATCAGTACCAACGTCCTCTATCATATAATCTCTTGCCCTCTCTTTCCTTCAGTCTTCAATCGATCTCCCTTTCCCTTTCTCTCTCATCACCCGAACCTTCAATCTACTATCATTGCTGAAGATTACTCCTTCTTATTCATTATAACACTAAATTTCAGTTTAGAGAAACCCTGCAACCCTGATTTGCATAATCTATAGTTTGAGTGTTAGAATTAACCAAGGTCTCAAAATGTCCATAAGGACAGTTGAAAGGAATTAGGCTTCCTAACTACTACTTGTTACATGACAAGAAATTTATTTATTCTTAATTAAATTTCTCATCCCAAAATATACTTCGATACTTTATGTATTGATTATAAATTAATATTTGTTCAATACACAGAAAAAAAACTATACGGAGTCAGCACTTTCTGTTAAATAACTGATGATAACTACAGTATTTTGCTCGTTGCTCTTTTAAAAAAGAAAGACTTGGAATCTTTTTGAAGATCAGACTTTTATTATTCAGCTTTTTCGCATAGAAAATAAAATTGTATTCTCTGACTTCCATCATTAAGTTCCACAGATATCTTAAAGTCTATTTGAATAGTTAATAAGTTCAAAAAATCAATGGAATAGACTTCAGACAAAGTACAACAATTTTGTTTTGTCTATGAACACAAAATACGCAAACAATCTCTCTCTCTCTCGAATCCTTCTAAATTCAGTTAATTCTATATTTATTTAAACAACAAAGTGTAGCTTACGAACCAGCTCGTTTCGATTCAAATACTTCCCGATTATAGCAAAATCAACTCCTGTTATTATAAGAAGGAGTCGCTGCAAACTACTTTCAATACAAACAACCAATTCCAATGATTCAATTTAATTTGCTAATATCTAATAGCTTGTTGTTATTCTCTATCTCCCTTCCGTTTCGTTTCCATTCTATTTCGCTTACATAACTCTATCTCTGATTCAATTCACATTTCTTACTTTTATCTAATTTGCTTAATCATGTTTCATTTGGTTAGAAAATAGTTGTAATTTTATGCAATTCAAATAACCGAAAAGTTTCCGAGGTTAGCGAAATAAAAACCAAGAATATCCTGATGTCACAGAAACTTCAAGGAAAAAAATACATTTATTTTTCTTATTGATTCGTGTCATACAAATAAAAAATGCACATTAAGTGAGAAATAATTAACAGAATATTTCTCTTTCTTTTGATGTATATGCAATGATATTTTCTTCATATTAAAAACTGCTTGATATTATTAATTTGTCTCACAGTTTCCTTCCATTTCAATTTCATATTATGTGTATTTTTTGTACCCAAAACAACAACGAAATTATTATATCATAACTTATTGATATTATGTATGTTCTTTATTCCTCTAAATATTTTTCTTGTTTTTCAACACTGCACTTGTTGGATTTATATTTAGAGTCTTTTCATAATTCTAAAGCTAACTGCTCCTGATGAATACAAGATTTTCAATTATATATATTACAAAGTATCATATAATTGCTTTTCGTTTGTGAGGATTTTACAGCTTGGCTAAATACCTCACGGGATTTTTTACTCCTATTGGAAAGATGAAGAATTTGCATCCTGTTAAAAGAATTTCTCTCGTGGTGTTAAGAATTCTTCTTCTAACTTCATTAATTTTAACGACATCCAAGAAAATGAAAAGTTCCATACAAAACAACCAAAGCTTTTAATTACTTTAATCATTTCATGCTCATTTTCTAAACAGGCACAGCAAAGTGTTTTACTTATAATAATAAAATGAATAAGAAAATTTGTTGTTATAAGCCGCCTTTTGATCTAATTAAATTTGATATTCGTAGACTAATCAGTATATAGACTAAATTGAGGAGTCTAGCTTTTCCTAAAAAGTAACATCACTAATCATAATTAAAAATGATTAATTAGTTAAAAGATTAAAGATTAAATTCATTTACCCTTAACTTTTGCCGATAATAGCATATATTCCATTAAAAATTTTAAAGTTTCTCAAATAAGTAATGGTGCTCCATGAATAATTCACAATTAGCTTCTTTGAGTATTCATCTCTTCGAAAAACTGAAAAATAAATTTGTAAACTCCGAAAGAATTTATTAAGTTAAGACTCTTATGGCTTAATATATAAGTATTGTGTAAGTAAATAGAAAAATTTTACTCTTCAAGGAATTTATCTTTTAATGAAAGGCTTATGAGTCGGTAATTAAAGATTAATTCAGGAATTTTCAAATGTACGCATTTAAAACAGTGAAATACAAGGTTATTCAAAATGTTTCAACCAAATTTAAAATTCCCAATTTTCAAAAATAAACGACACAGAATAAGTAATACATAAATGCAAACTAAAATTTAGAAGTATTTTAACAAGTGTTCCATATAGCTTCCTGTAGTTATACATATAATGTCAATTATTTATGTAAATGCGTGCCAAGCATGTTGTAGAGTGTCAATGATTATTGATTGCACAGTAGTAGAAATCCGTTGTTTCAGTTCAAACAAATTTGTGGGTAGTGGCGGCGCAGACTCTTTTTCCTTTTACAAACCCCTAAAGAAAGAAATAATATGGGGTATCAGGTAATTAGAGATGGAAATCGCATTTCAGGTTGTGACGCCTGCCCATTCCTGGCTGACTCTTGTGCCATAGCTAACTCAATTATTAAACACTAACACTCAATTAGTCAATCAAAGAGACACTAGAACAATAATAACGGAATTTATTAACTTCTAGTTAATATAACAACAATTATTAATGCTCTCCCGGGCAAGGGTCTTACTGCCTTAACTCAATCTATCAATAATATTCTAACAGGCTTTTACCACTAAGCCTTCCTCGACTGCAACTCAGACTCTGGATCAACTGTTGCACACTGGAATAACTGAATCTCTTGAATCACTCCGCTTTTACTCTAATCATCTACTTCAACCTCTCTTTCCACCTCTTTCAACTCCTCCTTCAACCTCTCTATCGCGACTATCAGTCGGAGTTTATATATTTCCTAACTCTCCCGCTTCGCTTCACTTCTACCTGCTTTCTATCTACATATTCACGTTTCATTTTTGGTTGGGCAAAAGTTGCTTAGCAAAAGCCTTCAATCTTAATTAAAAGTCCCCAAGGTTAGTGAAGAGAAACCGCGAATAGCCCAATGTCACAAGGTGACTTAGGTGGTCATCTGTGTAACATCAAGTCATCTGGTCCACTGTGACTGATCCAACTGCGAAGTAGCTCCGTAAAAGCCTCTAAAGATGCTTCCGTGAAATAGTTTCATAAAAAACGCACGAACATCACATTATAAAACTTCCAAAGTCTTCCTCTGTATTCATGTATTACTTATCATTCTGCATCGTATATTTCTAAAAATATGGAATCTTGAAATCGGATGATTCATTCTGAAAAATCCTGTGTTATGAAAGATATTAAGTAGATGTTTTTCAAAACAGTACTTGAGTTACAACGTAAAGACAAAAACTTGTGCTTTTTATTTGTTATAATGGAAAAAGATGTGTGCCGTGAAATATTAAATAAAGTTCATAAAAATAGAATATTTGCTACCTAAACACTTTCAGCGTTGTTATTTACATACTAAGCACTCGCATATATCGTTTTATCTTTAAATAAATCACTCGTATTAAAATTTATATACTTAATAGTGCAAGGACATATCTTTTATCATTAAGTTTTCTTTTTAACGCTTACATTCTTAAAAAATTCAGAAAGATGTTACAAGGTGTGTTCAGCATGACTAATATTTAGTTCTTCGAATGAACAGCAAAAAGTGCTTCTTGCTTTTACAAAATGAAGTGGAAAATTCTTCACATCAGATTCTATAATAACTTTTTGTGTCCTTTAATCTAACTAATTAAATTTGATATATATATATATATATATATATATATATATATATTTATTTATTTATTTATTTATTTATAACTAGTGTTTTGATTTTCGAATAAAACACCCCAAAATAATTATTACCAAATCTTGATTTATAATAAGATTAACTTACATGATTGATTATATTAGTGATTATAATCAAGCTTTTCATTAGTTTTGTAATTGATAAAGTCTCTCCAATATTAATCATATGAATCTCTGACTTCGAGGATTTCTAAAACATTTTTTACGATCAAAGATTTTGTTGTGACACTTTTGGGCTAAACCCTTTCGTATGGAGTATAATAATGATCTCATAGACGTATGGAAAAAGATAAAATTTACATATTTTTCTTTAAATATAAAGATTAATATAAAAGGATTATTTCTTTAAGTATAATGAAGAAATGTGAGGTAAATATCACGATTGTAAGAGAAATTTCCAGTTTTTCTAACGCATTTGATCATGTTTGTATCAGTATTACATCTGTAAATATTATACAAAAATACAAATCCGTGGATTTTGTATTTCATTATAATACAGCAGATGAGTGGTAACGAAAAGCCAAAATCTGTGGATTTTATATGAGTTGCTATGGCAATAGAATTTCTAAATGTTAAAAAAAAATTCATGAACAGAAAATGTCTTTTCAGCCAACACAGTATCTTCTGTGATATTGCTTATGTTTTAAACCCATACCTGTTGCTTTTAATTGATATAAACATCTAAAATTAAACATCATTTGCTAAAAATAGTAAATATAACTCAGTTACCTTTGTATTTGTCAATAAATGAAAAAAATCTTTTAGTACATACCCGCTGTATTTTTTTAATATGAAATACGTTTATTCAATTTGTTTTAAATTTCCACACTCCAATATTTTAAAAAATAAAGCGACATTGAAACGAAAACATTCAAATATTACAAACGAGAATAATTTAATACAACGCATTGATTTTTCTTTTGTTCTCTACAGTAGAAACACAGATCTTAATTCTCTAATTTTGAGATGTACGAGGTACCGTATTCCCGAAGCAAAAAAACAGCGCCATTTTAAGTTATGCTTATTAACAACAAAAATTAATAGTCCTTATCCCTGGATGTCAAATTTAAAACGGAGGATTACTCTCGTGACAAGTCAAGATTTACATTACAGCCCAGAAAGAGATGGATTATTTCGTGAACAAGAATTACCGCCCTTCTGCTCCGTTTCTCGATAACGAAGATAATTCATTGGCTCTCTTCTCTTAATGAGGATGGAATTACTCCAATCGAATGGTGGCAAATGCTTCTTGTTTTCAGCCAGCAATGATGTGTTTTAATCCGGAATTTAATCTTTGTGATGGTCATATTTTTAGGTGAATTGGCTTCTAAATATATTTTATTATTGATGTATTTTTTAATACATATGTTTTCGAAATAGTAGTGTCATTAAACTGAAATACAGTTTCTTGAATTTTATTAGTTAAAAAAATATTTACTATTGGAGGTGAATTTTATGATATATATATATGTATGACTAATAGAAGCGTGGGATGAACTAAGCATAATATAAATTTTTTTAAACAATATTTCCAAACTTAACAAACACCCTTTTTCATGAAAGGTTTTACCAATTTATCTTTCAAACGTTGTTTAATATCCGTCACAAACTTTATATATGCAAAATATGTTCGAATGAAAAGGTATGAAACGTCGTAACAACGTAACCGTTAACATATTTGCCTGTGCTGCTATGACAGAACGTAGAGAGACATATAGAATGCGAATGGAGTCTCCGGCTGGATCGGAGCATGCTCGGGTGCCCGCATGCGCAGGAGAGAGTAGAGGCTTTTATAAAGAACGCCACCCAATGGACTCGGAGGTATGTGTGAGGACATGATAACATTCACATAGCAAAATTTTACGATTGAGAAGAAGCGAGGTGTTATCCTATTTCTAAAAGCGGAATGTGGTAAACCAGCCGCTTTTTATCGCCGGATGGTGACCATTTACGCGCATCCACACATCTCCTGAGCCACACACGCGGAATTGACGAAGTTCAATTAGGAGAAGGTTGACCACCAATATGTCGTCCTGCGATTTCAATGTGTTTGGTCCCCAGAAAAAATATCTGAAAGGGAAGCGCTTCAACTCAGACGACAAAGGGAAGGACTCTGTGAAGAACTGGGTCTCGTCGCGGCCACAGGAATTCTGGGAACAAGGAATCCTTCGATTCGTTAATCAATGGGATCATTGTGCTCAGACCTATATAATGTATACTTTTTATAATTTTCATTTATACCTACAATGTCGTTTCGTTTCTTTTCAGTTGAACACCCCTTGTATATACAATGCATAGTATAAGCGATATTAGACACGAAACATGATTCATTCATTTGGAAAAGATAACCTTTTTAAATTTCTTTACATTGATAAAATATGTACATGTACATAGCAGTTATTGATTTGATTGTACAAGAATTGATCTTTTTTGCAAACATATTCAAAGATGAAAATTTCTTCTGCTATATATATATAAATATTGTTAGTAGATCTTCAATATTCAATAATTTTCGAATTAAAATGCGTTTTGGAAAAGTGAGCAATGGAGAGTTTAATATTGCTCTCAGTGTACTGTTATCACTAAAAACTTTCAGAAATGCGTTCATATTCGATTCCATAAATAAAACAGAAGAACATTTAGATTTTCCAGAAAATGTTATTGATAGGATTGTCTGTTTAGAGCTGATTATTAAATTTAGAGAAAATACGATTTTCGAATATTGTACAATTTTTTAGAATATCCATCAAAAGTTGACATCCCTGCATATACATTTATATATTTTTAATAATACCAAATGTTTACTGAATGTGAAAAAAATTGTTTCATAAAAATTAGTTCGTATACGAGGTTTGGATATTAAATAATGAGATTGCTATTGTAAAACATTTTATTCTGATTCTATACATATTTATTTACTGTCACTAATTCACATTTTCTTTCAGAGCATGTGATACATTATTATGATTTATTTGTAAGCTTTAAAGACTGATGTAAAAATTATCTTAATAATATATTACAAATAATATCCCTTTAGGAAGAAAAATATGATTCCAAATATCAGGAGAATAAAGACATTTAATTTGTTACAACTCTTATAAATATTTATTACCTCTAAATTTAAATAAATCTAAATGATTAATTCTTACAAAAGAATACAGACATCATTCCGGAACTGTTTTGAATACGAATTTTTTATTATGTGGAAAATAAATTTTATTGATCGAAATTATATTAAATATGTTCTTTGCGTTGTTGACACTTGTATAATGCTCTTTTGAAAAAATACTCTATAACATGGAATATGCACGATATTTACATTGACAACAATTGGGGTTTCTTTCTGACATTATATTTAAATTTCCAGCTTCTTTTAAATCAAATAAAATGGGGTTATGCTAATTAAGTAAATTTAGAAGTGGACTGAATATATATAATCAAGTCTCTTAGAGGTGATGGAGATTTGAATTTAGTTAAGGTTAGAGAGAGAGAGAGAGAGAGAGAGAGAGAGAGAGAGAGTGATAAGAAGATTGCTTTTGTGAATTGCGCGAGAATTATCTTGCGCATAATCGTGAATTGTTGAGATCAGGATTTAACACTGTTTGATTACTGATTGTTTGGAGGAATGACTCGCATCATATTCCGGTAAGTATATTCTTTGATTTTTATTGAAGTTATTAGAACCGATTATCGTTTTGAAAACTGACGAAATTCTTTTTACACTGGAAATTGTTTCGAAAAATATAGCTTTTACCATGAAATGTGATGGTACTAAAATTAAATATAAAAAAAAAAAGTCACAAACTCACTACTTTTTTTTTAAAAAATGAAATAACATGTTATGTTAAAATTAATTAAAATGTTTTGTTACTGAAGCTGAGTAATTTTGGTTCCACATAATGTAACATGAATACATAAAAGATTAGAACTAACTTTACTTTAATCTCTTATAATTGTTAATAGCTTGTGAAAGAAATCGGTTAAATATTTGTTCTCAGATGAACACTCAAAGAAAACATCGAGTCGTATATAATATTTTTCTTTTTTGCGCAAGCACTTCTTATCTAGTTCAAACCTTCCGATTCCTTTCTCTTCTCTACTATTAAACTCTTCGCAGCTTATGAATGAAATAATCATCAATCTTATTCACTACACTTCAATATCTCCATCCATATTTACAAAAATCAAGGTTCATTCACAAGAAGAGATTCTCAAACCAAACAACGTCATAATAAAACCCTGAAAGGTTTGTTGAAGAGAAATATGAGTGAGATAAGAATTATCATTAGTTACATGTTGTGCAAGTAGAATTAATTTAATTTAAAAAGATGTAGATACTGAAAAAAAAATAATTACGAGGGTGGTTCAATAAGTATCCACGTTAGGAAAGCATAATGGAGTATTAAGAATTAAATGGGTAACTTATGTACTATTGTCCACCGATCGTTTTTCTTTTCTTCTAAGAAAACCATGAGTATGATATAAGTTTTTCCCGAAAACGCCATTGCCATAAATTTTCCGAATGACAAGACCATTATCCATCTTTTTTAGATTTAATGCATTGGAAATAACCCATTGATTTAATTGTTTCTTAGTTTCTGGTTATAGTGTTGAATCCATGTGTCATCGATGATGACAACTCGAAACGGCAGCAATCATATTTTCATTGGGTTGTACATAACTACCGAATCAAAATTATGAATCGATGATAGATTTTTTTGGCCTCGTTTAACAGATGGCAGAATACAATCGTAACTTGGTTCATCAATGCCATCTGTCGTCAAATACAAGTAGTTTCCGATCTACCCTCATGTATGTCATCTGCATTTGAATTTTTCAAAGACGTGTGAGCTGTTAAATTCACCAACACAACAACTTCAAGCGAAAATTTTTCTCACGCGATACGGAACAGGAGTGAAAAGCTGTTCCGAAAGCTAAATTCCTTTTTGTTTTTTGTTGCCTGTAGCGGAAGTTCATAAACAGTTTTGGAAATGGTTTGAAGGTAAACGTTTTAGCCTTGGTAGGCCAAATACAAAACTGGAAGTATTTTACGTGTGTAATTCTTTCACAGAGCAACAAATAACAAATAAACAAACTGAATTTCATATCGCATTGGTATGATTTCCGTCGACGTCATCGCTAGTCTCTAGTTGAGATGTTGCACTTATTTGCCGCATGTGCAGAAACCCTTTATATCACGTCATGATTTATGAGTGTGGTATCATTCTTAAATATCGCGAGTGAAGTTTTGCATTGAGGATAGTTTCAACCAGTATGGGATGCATTACCAACAAGTCTTCGAATCTTGGATTTCCACTTCGGCAAAAGTTTTATTATTGCTATTTTGGGGAGGGTTTAAAAGTTTATGTTCGGATTCGAAGATTTGTGTCTTAGTTGCACCTCAGACACCTGGGCTAGAAAGAAACTTCCTACCAGGCCAATTAATAGGGCTTTTTTACTCCAAACTTTATAAGTTGCGATTTGTAAAAGAGAGCCCTCGTAGGATGACTTTTCGTTTTTCTAAGGAAGAATCATACATGAAAAGAGTTGGAAATGAGATGAGAGGAAAAAGAATATTATATTAGAATAAATACTTTACGATTGAAAAAAAAAATTTTTAATATTTTTTTTCTTTCTTTCTTTTTTTGCTAAAAATTAGTAAATGTTAATGAATGAAAAATTTGAATTATAAATTATCCTAATTATGCACCGTATATTAAAATAAAACGATTTAATTTGTATTAATGCTTAATTTAAGCACTGATCTATATCTAACGGCTTAAAATTATTTTTACTGTAGAAACAATTTTAATATTTTCCCTTTCTTTTGATCTTTTTAATCTGCTGTAAAAGCAATTATAATCACTAGATAAATTTAAAAAAGTTTTCAAAAATGATCTGGGTTTACATGAATTAAGTCGATTAAATAGTCGATTAAGAATATAAAAACAGTTCATTCGTAGCGAATTATTTATGATTTAACAAGATTCAGCTACAATAGCAAACTTTATGTTACTCACTCTTGCAAAAAATAAAGGAAATGCATAAATATTTTGCATTTTGTAAGCAAGCATTTATGCTTATAATTTATCCAAAATTAAATTACGCTAAATAGAGATAATCAATATACGCATCATCATTTAAAACTATAAAACACACTAAATGAAACGCTACTAACTTTATTTAAAAATACATTTTGTAATAACAGAAGCCATAAACTAATTCATGCATCAAAGTGTATGTTAATGGTTTTGAAAAATGGTTAACATTTGTAATGAGAGGATAACTAATATAGCAGAAAAATAAAATTGATAAGTTTTCATTCATTGAAGGGAAATTTCAACTTGGATTAGTATAGTCCGGGTAATGAACAAGTTATGCTTTTCAAGTTTCTAAACCGTTTATCGGTAATTGTATTTTCAGCCTCCGAAACAAAATCGAAAATCTCTTTTTCGATAATATATTCAATGGGTTTGTGAGACAAAGAACAGATAATCTAAGACTCGAGAAATAGTAATCGAAAATTTGTACTTCATGAAACGATCGAAATCCCGTTTTTGGTTTAGAAAGTCCTCAAAAATTAAATTAATCTTCACCTCATTTTATGACTTAAAACTGTAAACTCACGAACAACAAATTCCTATGAAAAATTAGAGGTACTGAAATAAATTGATTCATATTTTTAAGCCATCGAAAAAGTCTTTTTGAGTGGTTATTGAATGAAAGTTTTCATATTTCTGTTTTCCTTTTAAATCGAAAGAAATCAGCTATAAAATCTCACATTTGTGTTTTCTTTTCTCTGTTTTTTTTTTTTTTTTTTTTTAAATATTATTCCAGTTTGTAGCAAAAAATGTCATTTAAACACATTGTAATGAGGAATATTTTAAAAAATTAGACACCTAATATCTTAAGAATAAAATAAAAAATAATTCATTGAATTAAGGCTCCCGTCTACCCGCCATTTTGATTTCATCAGCTTAATGTTAATCTTATAGAATTCCAACTTGAATTCTCCCATCTTTACTATTTGATCTATTTGAATGCAATAAATTACATCTGAAAGAACAAAAAATAATGAATGCTTCTGTGGAATTAGTTTTTTCCTCCGATTTTTAAAAATATTTGAAAATATTCTTTAAAGACCTTCAAAAACGAATAATTAAAATAAGAATAAAAATATTTTTAAAAATCTCAGAAAAAAAGTAATTCCACAGAAGCATTGATTATTTTTTGCTCTTTCAAATGCATTTTATTGCAATCAAATAGATCAAATAATAAAGATGTGAGAATTAAAGTCAAAATACCATAGGATTAACGTTACGGTCACGAAATCAAAAAAAAGGTGGGTAGACGGGAGCCTTAATAGGTTAACTTAAAATTAAGCCATTGTTATCAATTAAACTAACTGCATTATAAAATATAAAATACTAAATCGGAAAATTCTGTTGTTAATTGAAAGTTTTTCTGGAACGGGAGAAAGACAATAGCCAAATAAACAAATGAAATAATTTTAACAGATCATTGAATTTAATTATAATAACATTTAACATAAGATTTTAATTTCTTAATTTAAAAATATGCATAAAATTTCCAAATGTATTATGGCTTGTACCATGTTAAATTGCAATATATTTTTAAAGTAAAAAAGGAATGATAAATGTACTTTTTACTTACTTTTATTTCATTATGGTAATTATAAAATTCTTTTGCATTTTAAATTATTCAAAAATAAACATTTTACTTTATACAGCCTTCTTATATGTAAAATATTGAAACTAATGAGTTAAAGAATTAATTTCGCATTTTACTTTTTATTTAACAGAATTATGTTTAAAGTATAAAATAATTGAGAAAAATTACATTTAATATTCGTAATTACTCATCTTGAACTGAGTTTTTCTTTTTTTTTTTTTTTTTCAATTTGCCCATTGAATCAAATATCATTTAAGTGTTCGATTTGATTGACCTATGTTTTTAATCTTTTGGGTAAAACAGCTTTATGTGCACAATCACTACTTTGCTAAATATATGCTATCTGTTTCATGCAAGCTTGAAAAATATGCAATATGTTCTTTTAATATATTCCACAACTAAAAGAATTAACCATCAAAGTTTGTAAATTCATTTTTCCACAGTGAAAGTGTGCGAAGTTTATGAAATTGTCAGTAAAGTTTCATCTTTTAAGCTGGTTACGAGAAAGGAAAACCAAAAGCAAAAATTAAAAGCCTTGACATAACAACATGCAACAAGAAAAGAAAAAAAAAGAAAGAGGAAGAAAAGTTACATTAAGAGAGCCAATTAATATAAATTCTCCATGAGTTCACGTCAATACTTCCTTTTGATACGTTAGCGCACTATTTCATGTCTTTAGATGTAGTTTCATCCCAACAAGTCCTTAATGGTTTCATTGAGTAGAAATGCAACGGAAAAGTGTTTCACAAATCAGCTTTCAAGTTTTCATTTCGAGTAATAAAAGTTTTTAAATTCTGATGAAAAAAGAATTCTAATAAGTAATTACTCAATTTTATTTTTTAGTATTAAAAATTGATTAGAAGTATACATATATAGCTTAGACATGTACATGCGATAATGAACGTTTTTTAAAATTAATATTTACTAGATATCTTCCCCTTTGGAGATATAATGTTAGATATAAAGAAGTAAAATATTTATTTTGATATTAAGGAAAGTAAATATCTGAAAATGCAAGGACTCAAGTATTTCTGTAGTTTTCACTTTGTGAAAGTTTCCTTATATATAATGTGACCGAGGAAGTCTAGTGGTCATTGTCGCTGAATCACGGCCGGCGTTTTTCGATCAGTCGTGGGTTCGAGCCATGATGTCCCTAAAGATCCACAGTGTAGCCGGGACTGATGCACATTAAATCTGTTGAGGGTCTGCACGTCTGTATAGTGTGGGAGTTAGGAGAGGGAGGTGCTAGCTTAGGTGTCTTCCTCATCACTTGACTGAGGTTCAAAATTACGAGGTCCGTCACCAGTAGCCCTCATGTTGCTCCTAGTGCGACGTTAATAAAACCAACGAAACAAATCTTATATATTAATACCGAGATTATTAATATATATATATATATATATATATAATACCGGGGATATTAGTATTGAGTTTTGGTAATGGTTTCACATCAAATGATTTAACTGAAAGAGAAAAGGAGAAGTAAAGATGGAAAAAATATTTATAGTAATTTTAATATTAACAGAAGAAAATAATAGAACATTCCAAAATTCTAATATTTACGGAGATATTTCACTTTGTTTTTGATTTAGAATTGAGGAGGGTTTGCAAATAATATGCATCCCTAATTACACGATAAATTACTTCTAGTTTATAAGATATTTTCCTTTAAATTGTGTAATACCCTCTTATTATTTTCTGTTTTTTCTTGCACTGTTCTTTTTTTAAATAGTCATTAATAAGCACTCAAATGTTTATGTTGAAGTGTATACAATGATAACTAAGTTTTTCTTATTCAGAGAGGTCTATGATTGTTCAACAGGCGATCTCTAACCTATTATACCTTTGGATATGCCCCAAACGCATTCCCATCTAATCCAATAATGAGTTAAAATATATATGATATGAAACAAGCGGGTTCGAGTCCTTTAGAGCATTGCATGAGGATTCGAATTCTTCATCCTTTGTCTATCATTTCTATATTTACTTCTAAAGCTCCTTAATGACTGCGAGTGGGACACAGATATTTCAAATTCATAACTTCAATTCACTTTCTCTCTTTCTACCACCCCAAACAATTAATTTCAATATTATATTCTTCACTACTCATAAAAGCAATTCATCAAACCTCTTCGCTCCCCTTTAATATTCTAATATAATTTACATAAGTCATTTCTGCTATTAGGAGAAACTTTCAATTCAAACATCACATTAAAACATCTACAGTATTAGTAGAAGAAAGAAAGCGGTAGAGTACGCGCTGCAATTATTTTATAGTTATTATGTATATTTTCTGAATGTGTGATAAAAT
Organism: Nephila pilipes; assembly: GCA_019974015.1. Classification (NCBI taxonomy): domain Eukaryota; kingdom Metazoa; phylum Arthropoda; class Arachnida; order Araneae; family Nephilidae; genus Nephila; species Nephila pilipes. Next base: position 16,641 of record BMAW01080486.1, read on the forward strand.
GTTACCATTGGCCAAATGTGTTTATTTTATTTTTGTTCTCAGAGTTCGATAAAATATTCGTATACGATGAAAAGAAATCCTGGTGTGACCAGAAAGATTTTAACCTCATAAAAATATATCACATGAACGTTATAGGCGATAAGGGAATCGAAAAGTAGTTGTTTGTAAAATAGTAGAACTTTTTAGCTACAATGATAGTCTGCAGATCATTTGCTTATGATGTATTGCAAAGTGTTCTTGGTGGAGAATATTTCTCTTTTCCTTCTAAATTTATCGCTTGGATAGGCTAATTAGATTTACTACGCACAGAATAACACATAATGGCTTTTAAATGAAGATAATGTGTTTATTTGAAACATTTGTTACATGTATAACTCTGTTTCATTTATACAAGAAGCATATGTGAATATATAAGCTATTGAACAATAGAATTAGTTTTTTGGTCAGTCATTAATCAGTACAATCAGCAAATTGGCAGTTATTTAAACTAATTTATGTCACACAATCTAAATCATATTTTATGAGCAAAAATATAACTAGTTTTCTTAATTATCTCAATATTAGTTGTGAAACGCATAATTAATTATTTTTATTTTAGTATTTTCCCTTTAATGTCATTCTTGCAAGATAAGCATTTAATATTGTGATATATTTAATTTTTAAAAAACAAACGATTTAAACTTAAAGTGATACTTTTTTAAGGTATTATATATTCAACTTTTAAAAGCAAACGATTTAATCTTAAAGTGATACTTTTTTCAATATTCTTTATTAAGATATATATTTTTTAAATGTTTAAAGTTGTTACAAAGAAATAAAATCGTGCTATTGGCAACACCAGATCATATTTTTGTTTTTTAGAAAATTTACTGGCA
>BMAW01080486.1:27515-45957 GCA_019974015.1 Nephila pilipes
TATTATCCTATTTTTTCAACTTGACAGTCAGTTATATTCTGTTTGTGCACGAAAATACAATAACAATAATATTTAACAATGTTATTATTCATATCACTAATGTTTTCAAATTTTTGGCATCCTTTAACTGGCATGGTGTTTTCCATTTGGCATCTATCCATGGTTCCAGAAGAAATTACGCGCGGTCAATTTAACGCATTTTTTGGTTGGTAAAAATACCATGAGGCTCTTTTCGATCCAATGATAGAATGTTATTATTTTTTACAAAATTGTTTCATTTTATTTTCCCTCTGAATTCTCGTATTTTAAGAAAAAAAATTCTTTCTCGAACGAAAAGAGAGCCAAATAACCTCACAGGAATATATTCCATTAACATCATGAGTAACAAGGGAAATGAAAATCTGCAGTTTCAAAATTTTAGATACTTTCAGTTGCAAAAATTGAATTCCAGACATTTAAAATTTTTCTCGAGTTGCTTAACGAACATATATTTTTATTTACAAATAAATGGCAGTTTCAGATTTCCTCCTCATTTTGCTTCTTGTTGCAGTTAATTCGATTTGTTATTCTCGTAATTAAAATTTTAAAGATTTTTCGCAGCTATAATTTATTTTTAATCAAAGAATATGTCGTTAAATCGTCTATAATTAAATAAAGACGCATTTTAGAAATTTAAACTGAATACATTTTTCAATGTGTTATCTCAAAAAATTATATCCGCAATGCTCGGGGGGCGCCGGCGGTTCAGAGCTCATTGCGTAAATTTTTTAATATTTGACTCATAGCACAAACTTTATTGGATGGGGAGGCTAAATACAATACAAGCGATACGTTGGTGATCAATTAAAAGAAACAGTAATAACTAGTCTTAAATCCTAACAAACTAAAGTTCATTTGTTGGTGTATTTTTTTTTGAAAAATATTGTATGATGAGCGCTCTTTGAACAAATATTTTTTTCTTTTATTGAAAGTTTATCTTTCGCTCATTATTTTTAACATTTTGCCCTTAGTTTTGTTAAAGAGTTTTTAATTGAGTTACTTGAATAATTAGTTATCATGATATCTCAAAGAAGGCTTATTTTAAACAATAAAACCTCCTTATTCATTAAATGTATTATTTTTTTCAAAAAAAAAAAAAAAAAAAAAAAAAAAAAAAAAATTATTTTTTTTATAAAAATTTTTTTTAATTTAAAAAAAAAAAAAAAAAAAAAAAAAAAAAAAAAAGTTCTTTTTCTTATAAACATTTCTGTTAATAGCAAGTAAGAAGCCTGAAATTAAATTTTAAGTATTTCCTTTTTTGATTTCTTTCTTTTCTTTTTTGTAGAATCTGATCTTTGGAATTATGTAGTCTTCATTTTTTATGCCGCTTTTATTTTTATTAAAAAATTTTTTATACCTCCTACGGATTAGAAGTTTTTATAACACCTTAATATAAAATAATTCGCAAAGCTTCCATTTCTTGGTTATGAAATTGTTTAAAAGCTTTCTTACATTATTTTAAGTACCTGTAATGATTAATAAAACTGATCACCTAATTTTGTAAATAAAAACATTTCTATTCGAGTTTTTAGAATTGTAATGCTTACGAATTCTGCACACGAATTGAAATTTTAAGACAAAACTTCTTTAAAATATTAATGTTTAAAACTCTTTTAAAAATACTTTACAATTACAGCAGGGTAATTCTATGCTTAACTATTATTCAAAAAGTTAAATTATTTAAAATGATTCTGGAATATTTAGTAAACAAATATGTGAAACGATATTTGTTTGTATTTTATTAACTATGTCTATATGAATTAGTTGAAATGATAAACAGATAATGCATGTTAATGAATGAATATAAGTATGAAGTAATATATGAATATAAAATACAAAAATAATATTTTATTTTATCGTATTAAATACGACCGTTTTTATTTTATATAAAGAGTAATTGCAACAAAAAAGAAAGTTAAGTGACAAGAAAAAGTATTATGCTGGAATTTAAAAGGCGAGAGTTCAGACGATTATATCCAGGTGAATGATAATCGGATATCGATGCTGCATTAGATTTGCCTATTCCAACAGTATGCACAATTATAAAAAATAAAGAACAGTCGTATCAACAACAACTACAACCAGAACTACTTTTGAAAAAAAGATCCCCCGATTCAGAAGCAATGTGATTGAGGACATGGAAAACAATAAAACGCTGGTTCGAGATAAAAACCAGCGTTTTTGAAAACAACGTTTTTATATGGTGGCAAAGTTTATTAAAGAAAATTATTGAAATGTTTGTTAAACTTGGTCAAAAATATCTAAATATTGCATTATTAAGCAAGTAAGAACGGTTCCCAAAATTTCAGAGCTTGCTAGCTTGATGGGAAGTTGGTTAAATTAACGATAGAAAATTTGATGACACACTGATACATACACAGACAGACACACACCAAGTGAAATCCATAAAAACGTTAAAACTAACTAAAATTAATTCATTCATCCGGTAAATTAAATGGTTGGAATGCGTTTAACCTAACCACTCTTGGCGACAAGAATTATTTGGTGGTATTTTGCCAAATGTGGCTAGCCTGGTCCGTTTCACGGATTTAACGTTCAGCCAATAAAAAAAGAAATCGCAAAGTTTGGTGCCAATTTTTGAAATCGTGCCAAGTGGTTGGGCTAAACTGTGTTATTAAAGAAAAATTAGTTAAAACTTGTTGCAAATGTCTAAATATTGCATTGTTAGGCGAGTAAGAATGATTCCCAAAGTTTCAGAGCTCTGGCTTGAGGGGAAGTTGGTCAAATTAACGATCAAAAATTTGATGACACACACACCAAGTGAAATTCATAAAAACGTTTGAAAAAAGATTTTCCGTGTGGATTATCGGTGAAGTTGAACATAATAGGCCATTAAGTCAAGCAATATTAATTGAAAAGACGAGATCAAGATAAGTTGTAAAAGAAATTTTAAATGGATTAAAAAAGTTTAGCTACAACAACGGAAATTATCGATCAGTTTATTTAAAATTATTTAATTTATGATAGAAGTTCAAAGTATTATTGATGGGATGTCTTGCTATCGACAACTACTAGCTGAACGAAACAGGAAAAGCAAACGACGTTAGGTAACTTCTTTACAGAGAAAAAACAATTTCAAATGAGGAACGCCTTCTTCACAAACACAATTTATTTACTAGAGTTCTTTTTTTTTTATTTTAAGTAATGTTTTACGAATAAAAACCGATATTAGCAATAAATAAGTTTACAATTAATGCAATGAAAATATTTAACAATAAATATTACAAAATAATTATAAAAAGTTGATAAATTTTCTTTACCTCTGTACTCTTATTTTCATTCCTTAAGTGTTAAGTAGATCTATATTAATGCTGTTTCGTTTAGCGCTAAAATTTATTGGAACGCATCCCGTGTCCTTAGCTGGGTTCTATTGCATATAATAAGAATAACATAAAATAAAGAAGAAAACCTACTATTACTACTTTATTTATAAAGCAAATAAAATATTAATGCATGTTAGAAATTATATAAATTCTGCCTTAATTCTGTGAAAAATATATCAATAACATTTGATACCTGGGATAATTAGTATACTTTAATGTATTTTGTACATTAAAAAGCCCATGCAAATACTTATTTAAGGTATATCGTTATCAAAACTGATATGTACAATTTTCAGTAACAAAATTAGATATTTTTGTGATATTTTAGGTAAAAGATACTTTAAGTGATATTGCAAAATATTATAAATATTTAAAAAAGTATGAGTAGCATACGTGAAAAATGTTATAGCGGTCAAATATCTTATAAATTGAAATATGGCAGTATTTTCACACAGTTATTTCATTTTATTCAGTCTTGCAGAAATTCACAAAATATCTCTTTCCACTGACAAAATTGATTAACATCTTTTTTTTTGTTTTATGACGAGAGCTTCCTTCAACTAATACTTAAGATACTTTTAAATGAATTTGTTTGAACTGAATATACTTATCAATAAATGAAACGTTATTTACGTGGATTCGATTATATTTAAGAAATTGTAATGAACAAAGTTGAGGAAATGCGTATATAAGCAGCGAAGTGTTTAATATGGAGGTTGGAAGTTAGTTAGTTGAAGAGAGGTGCTGAAGCTATAAACGAAGGAATAGAGACCATCTTGTCAAGCTTCAGAGATATTCGTATCATAAACAGTAAGGTTCTACTTTGGGTAAAGGACTAGAACCCTTACAGCGGTTCTTTTTAACAACAACGAAAAACGTTGAAATATTCGAATTACTAGCACAAGGGGGAATCTCTTTTAGTCTAGTTAATAAAAGCACTGAAAAATGATGCTGGGCAAGTTTGTTTCGGACGCAATGTTCGAAGGTTTAAAACAGGCACTCAAGGTAAATCACTTGTCCTACCTCGTCACGAGATAAATTCCTAATTTGGTTTGCTATCCCCTGTGGTTAAACACTAGATGGCAGCAAAACCTATAACTACTAGTTCTATGTACCCTCGAATCAAAAACTTGATTTTATGTTTCTGACAAAAATAATTGCACATACGAGTAAATCAGAACTAGTGAAATATCATCTACGGCTCATATGTCAAATAGACCCGTCATCTCAACTAGAGATAACAGATGATGATATCAAATGGAAACTCCCCCCAAAAAGGAAAATCAATACAACAGGAAGAAGATGTATATCAATAGCTACAATGGCTGGAAGAGTTTCCTTCTTTACAAATTTCGTTCAAAATATTTCTCTTCATATCAACACGATGATACTGCAGAAGGAGTATACATCGGCTCTCTTCAACAACGACAAACATGTTAAATAGCCTTAATAACTGCCCGAGGAGAGTCTCTTTTGGTTTTGATGATAAGAGCACCGGACAAGTTTTTTTTTTTTTTGGATCCAATGGTCGAGGGTACGAAATACCATATGCACTCAAGGTCAACCAACTGTCTCCCAACTATCATGGGATAGAAAATATCGCAAAGCTAAAACATAATTTTTAATTCCTCTTAGAACTCAAATACGAATGGGTTGATAAGAAGAACGATATTTGTCATAATTAAACGCTAAATGAGATACGTATAGAGATTAATTACCACATATAAAGTAGAATAACGGTAAATTGATCATTCGTTTATATGAATAAAATAATTTCTGTATAATTTTTTGTTGGACTCTTCAGCCATTTGATTGTATAATTTTGTGATTCTATAGAAAGAAATAACAGCGGGGCGTGATAATTTGATAGCAAACACTTTTTTTTTTATTTCCAAATGTTAAAAAGTAAATAACGCCATTTTAGAGTATGTTTATTAATTTTATACCAATGTTATTTAATGCTTAAATATTGATATAAAATTATTCTATTGGCACACAATAAGCCTGTATATGTATGTTATTTCTGCATGTAACAACTTTCATTATTGCAAGTTGAATTTTTTAATTATTATTTAGAAGATTAAATGATTCATTTTCTCTCACACACTTAATATTTTATATCTTTTATGATCAACTGTAATTTAATTAACCCTTTGACGGTTACGCGAATTGGGAGTTTTCGCTCTCCTACGACGCGCAAAGCTACGATCAAACGGTTGGTGTTGAGAAGCGAAGTGAAGTAACTGCCGCTGCGCGGCTGTGCTGTGACGTCAGCCTGCGAGCTGGCTCTTGCTCACGAATATAAATCAGAGCGATTTGTGCATAGCTGAGCGTTTTTGTGTGTGTCTCTGTGTTGTGCCGTCTTTTTAGAATAAATGTTGTATTTGAAGTGAAAGGACGTGTCGTCTTTATTTCTCCAATACACCACGCATCGGGTAGATTCAGCCTGCATTTTATGAAATGAATTTTATTTGAATTGTGTTCTTAACAGTTGGTGAAAGTTGCAACCTTTTTCTCCCTCATGGCTTTTGAAAATGTCACCCTTTTCTGACTGTGATTCGGAGAGTACGTCCCTTTTAAAAGCTAATTTTTAAAAAATTTATTTGCGGTATAGTAATATAATAATTACATCAATTGTAACTTACACGTAAGTGATAAATATTACATACAGTAATTTCTAAAATATTAATTTTTTAAACAATTATTTGCGGTATATTATTGCAATATGTACTCCAATTGTAAAACTTAAATCTTTAAACAATTCAGTAATTGATAAATAATACAAATTTTAGTTTCTAAATACTGAGTTTTTAAACAATTATTCGTAGTATATTTATGTAATATTTATAACAATCGTACTCACACTTTTAAAGAATTCGGTAAATATTAAATACCATAAATATTAGTTTCTAAAATATTAAATTAAAATATCTAAATAAATAATTTAGATATTTTAACAATACGCAATAATATTAATCAAAAGGTAATTTTAAGGTTTAAAAGACATTTAATTTTTATATTTACCAACATTTCTTTCTTTCTGTGATACACTTTAAAATGTGGAATCGCACAAAATGGAGCATTAGAATCCTTGCAATAAATGCACCATTTTTCAGTGATTACTATAGAAAAATAACTAGATAAACAACTGGATCAGCAAAATCTTTCCTAATTATGTAAAACATTTTACGTTACCTGTATCACTATCTGTTTGCTATCAAAGTAACTAAATTTTGCCAATAAACAGAATTTGTAACACGAATAACGTAGGATAATATACGCGGACGAACTCAATTCGTTAGCGTCCATTGGGGGAAAATTTCGCTGCCCGAGTAAGGTTCGGACGAGCTGAACTCCTCAGTGTCCAGTATGGCACGCTATTCAGTTGATGAGCTGGATTCGTACATAACCATTGAAGAGTTAATTAGCTTTTAAAGGATGAAAAAAATGAAAAACATTCCTTACTATACTTACAAGTGAAGTATAATTCTTTTTAGTAGAATCATAATCACAAAATACATTTTTTGTGATTGTGGCTGTTTATTAATGTCGTACTGAGAAGCAACATGAGGGATATTGGCGACGGACTTCATAATTTTGAATCTCGTTTAACTAACACGTACTGAGCTGGTACATCCCTTTCCAAACATCAGTGTTATGCATGACAGTGCTGGAGTGTTCAGCACTGTTGATGTATGACAGATTTAACATGCATGAACACTGCTACACGACGGGTCTTTAGTGCCATCAAGTCTCGAACCCAAGACTCGACGAAAACTACGCCAGCTGCAAGCCTGCGACCATGACCACTAAGCTACTGCAGCCACAAAATATGTACATTACGTGCTACAAATTTTGAAAAAGATGTGAGACTTTCGGAATATCTTTCTGAGTAAACAAAACTAGAAAATTGGTGTCCTTTTTAAAATAATGAATTATTTTCCTAGATTTCCAAAATGAAATATACATCGCAATAAAATGTTCTGATTGAGAACCATAAAATAAAGTTTTGTTTCCTTTTCATTTACTTTCTGGAAAATCTCTTTAGAAATATTTTTTTACTACAAATTGCACTTACATTTCGATACATTTCGTTAAAAATATATCGCTTCTTTCAGGTAAGAAAAATAATGTTTTTCAAATGTATTAGAATGTTTCATGTTTCGGTGTAAGCATTCATACATTTAGTCTGTTATTCAGTCAGAAAATAAATTGAATCCTGTCACTTATATAGATGTTTCATTAATTTAACAAAGACAATAAGGTATATTAATCAAAACTATTTTGATTCAAATCAATTATGAATTCATTAGTATTACTGAGAAGCTGTAGTTATTTACTTATCGGAACTACATTTGCACGAGTATTAAACGTAAGAACCAGAATTAATAAAATAAGATAATAGTACTTTTATGTACGCCTGAATTGTATTTTTTACCAAATGCTTTTTTCTATATTAGGTAATGGCATAAATGAATAATGCGAGTAATTGTGATTTTAGAGAATTAAAGATACCACGGGGGGTTCTCTTTTAAATTATTTTTGTTCTGTATGAAATAAAATAAAAAAAAACCCTGATCAACTGAAAGCTTTTGACAAAAACAAAACCTTTTTATAATACACATAATAAATAAAGATTATGGTTAAAAGGTATATATATATATATATATATATATATATATATATATATATATATATATATATATATATATATACAATGGTGTAAGAAATTAAGAGAATTTTCATATTTTATCTACGATCTCCAGAACTAATGGACAGATTTTAATAAAATTTGGTGTGAACATAGATTGATATAATACAAACAAGATAAATATTCAACAGTTATAATAGACAGACATGTTTGTGCGTAAGACTCATGGGAGTCTGAAGGTCTGAAACAGCGGTTGCAGAATACACAAAAGAAATGGGTTAATAGGGGGTATGGTCCCCTCTTACAGCTATACACGCCTTGCAGCGTGATGTCATACAGGAAAAAAGGCAGTTTATCAGTGCCTGTGGCAATTGGTCCCACTCATTCACCAACGCTGTTTTCAGTTCCTGGATGGTTCTCGGAGAGGAGTTGCGAGTTGCAATTGTCCAGAGTGTCCCAGACATGCTATACAGGATTGGGTGTGGAGACCTGGCTGGCCATTCCATCCGGCGAATATCCTCCCTCTCGAGAAATTCGTCGACCAGAAGAGCTCTATGTGGCCTCGCGTTATCGTTCATTAAGATGAACTAGGGCCCACTGCACCCTGGAAAAGGCGAACATAGGGCTCCAAGACCTCATCCCTACACCTCTCACTAGTCACATAGCCTCTGTCAAAGACGTGGAGAGGTGTGCGGCCATCCAACATGATGCCTGCCCAGACCATTACACCGCCACCGCCATAATTGTCGATTTTGCGGACATTGGAGGGTAGTTAGCGGATTTCTGGCTCTCTCCATGTGAAAGTACGATATGGAATGTATCCGGTATCATTTGGAATGTTTATTAATATCAAGGAATTTTTCTGAAAACTAATATTTTGTCAATAATGGTTAACAAGAGTTAGAAATTATGCATTTATTTTTTTTCTGTTACGTCTCTGATGTAATATAACGGTTTTCTTTTAGTATTATAATAAATTAATTTTATATGTATGATACAGTACGCAGACGTAGCAAAAAAATGGAATACTTTAATTTTTAAAATCTATATTATGACACTTTTGTCAGAAATGAGTATATCCAAGTAATACATTCTTAATGTTTCCTTGTTTAACACTCAGGTTGTAAATTGTCTATAATATCACGCATTACGGCTACGTACATGTACTTTAATTATTAAGAAGAAAAATTCACAGATGTTTAAGAATTTACATTCATGTAAATTTCGAAATTCTCATTTAAATAATTTCTCATTATTTTTCATGCAGTTAGTAAATTTTCTTTAAATTTCAAAAGATTTCATTGAAGGTTTCGGTTAAAACATATTTACTTTTGCCAAGCTGAAAGTATGATTTATAAAACAGTATTCATGACATTAATACAATCTTTTGGGCGCCGGATAAAGAAAAATAAATTGATAGATAGACTCCGAAATTATATAGTATTTTATTGTAATTTAAGAAACAAAACTCATAAATAAAAAAAATATTCATTTTAATTTGTTTGCTTTAATAATAATTTAAATTTATATATAATGAATTGAATAATAATTTTTTCCATTTAAATAAAAACAGATATTTTTAATTTAAAGTACTATATAGAAATATTTCATACTAAATATGGTATTAATATTCGTGTGGATAATATTTACTTCATTATTATCAGAAGTAAGAAATACTATAGAAATTATAGTTACCTCAAAACTTGATTGCAAAATAGTTGTATCTTTACTTTTTATCTAAATGAATTTCATTTCTTTAAATTATTTAGTCGTTCAACAGATTTATTTCTTTAAATTGTTAATAGATTCAAATGATTTATTTAAAGGAATGATAAATGAAAATATTTTTATTTGAATTCAATCTTAACTCTAATTTATTTTTAATTAATTTATTGAAAGATTTAAGGCTTTTTTAATTGATACTTGCAAAATATAATGGATGTTAATAAATCTAAAAACATGCATTTTTCTTTGAAATCCAATCGTGAATTTTATAAAGAATCTACTTTTTAAATTCGTGATAAATATTTTATTAGTTCAAAGATTTAATGAAAGGAAACTTCGTAAAATATCAAAATATTTAATTCATTTTCATATAATTTTTGTCTGAACGACGTAGTTTTTATCTCGAAAAGCAGGTCTTACAAATTGCCTGATTAATACAACGAAAACTCTTTGATGTATTTGTTATTAAATTAATTCTAATCCTTATTTGGAGTTTTCAGTTAGTTTAAAGGAAGTAAAAAAAAAAGCATATTCGCTTTTAAGCGATGCAAATTGTTAAGAAAATAAGAAAATAACAGTTTTGTAGTTTAAAAATGGATAGAGGCATACATATTTATTTTATTTTGAGATTTTCGAAATAAATAAGCACGTATGTCTGTTTTTGCTTGTGCTTATTCGATTAATTTATGAGAGAATTGCCATGTCTTAAGCTCTCATAGTCACAAAACGAAGACGCTATAATTTTTTTTTAATCTGTTCAGCTCAGAAACTTAATGTTTGACTCAGACGATATTTCTTTTGCTTTGTTTGTTTCATTTCATTTTCCAGTTTTAAAAGATAAATGTTTCAGATGCCAATAAAATTTATTATATCTGTGTTTCATGTTTAAATTGCTAAGAACCCTTAAGAATCTTTATATATCATCATATACATTTTATTTAAAGTCTTTCAAACTTCATCTAACTAAACATTCTCTTTTTGCTTAAGAATAATAAAAGGAAATACCAAAAGTATTATAATGACTTTCTAATATAAAAATTGGGAAATAGAATGCAGAGAAAAGAAATAGTTGTTCATGCTTATGTACTGTCTCAAAGCTATTACTATGATAACAGTTGCATACAAAATTTCAATTATCAATACAAATTCGATGAATATTTTCCTTTATATATTTCTGCTTATATTTTTATTTTGAAAACAATCCTGCATTTAAAATTATTGAAAATACTCCAGCAACTCTTTTTGATACTTTCTTTTTAATTCTTCAGAAAATGTTGCTTAGTTAAGAATTAACAATAAAATATTTCGAAATCCTTAAGGTTTCCGAGCTTTTCCTTATTGGAGACACATGCATTTATTTTTAAGAATGATATTACGATAGTGTTTGTAGATATTTGTACTCATACGATCAAATAATTTACAATGCTATTGAGACTTCTGAGATTTTATCCAAATATTTTCATTTGCTGTATTTCACACTACCTTTATTCACTGATAGGAATGTAAATATTCTAACTCAATGTATTTTTTTTTATCTACCTTTTGACATGTTTTCTCCATTTATATATCGACATCAATTGAAGAAATTCTTGAAAATATATTAAAGTTATTTCGAATTTTCACCTACTGTGATTCCGGCGCTGGTATATAAATATTCTTTCGAATTATTTTATCTTTATCATTCTTCTTAACACGTTTTAGATAGTCAAAAGATTTTCATATAGAGGAGAATTGCCATTACGTTTCGTATTTCTCCTGTTTTATTATACTTTCTATTCCATTTCCATCATTCAAAGTACATTTTTGTACCTTTTTATAAAAGAAAATGACAAAATTATTGATTTTTGTTTTTTTTATAAAAGTAATAAAGTGTTAATAAAGAAATTCAATTTTTTTTTGTGATGTATCATATAAAACTTTTATATTTTATTTCATTATTTACGGATAATGATGTTTTGCTAAATATTTGATGAAAATATTACATTTTCAATTCTTAATATTTTCATCATAACTTAAGAGCTTAAGAAAAAATAATTCGAGATAAAGACCAACGTTTTTAAAAACAACGTTCTTATATGGTAGCAAAATTTATTAAAAAAATATTGAAATATTAGTTAAAACTTGTCAAAAATGTCTAAATACTGCATTGTTCGGCGAGGAAGAACGATTCCCAAGGTTTCAGAGCTCTAGCTTGATGAGAAGTTGGTAATTTAACGATCGAAAATTTGATGAAACACTGATACACACACAGACAAACACACATCAAGTGAAATACATAAAAACGTTAAAACTAACTAAAATTAACCAATTCATCCGGTAAATTATAATATATAAACTTATATGTCTGATTGATTTGGATTAAACTCTGGTAAAAATCTCCTTAAATTTAACTCAAGTGCAGAATAATGTGCTTTTAAGGATGAATTTAATTCCTCCATTCTTAGGTAACCGTTATCTACTTAAAATTTTTCTAAATTATACTTCGTTTGGAGTTCCTTTTCTTTTAATTCGTGTTCAGCTAATTGTAATCTTTGTTCCAATTCTACCCCTTCTAACCTCAATTTTTCCGCTCTTCTATATTCTTGTTCCGCTTTTCTATTTGCAGTAATATTCTAAAGCATATTTTTTAGGAATTCCTCATCATATCCTTCACAATCAGTGATAGCCACTTTTATTTGAAAAATTGTCATTTCTGACGTTACATTTATCCCTAATTCTTTTGCGATACTTAGCCTATCTTGCTTTTTCTCCTGTCTGAAAAATGCCCTTTTTCAACACTAACAATGTATATATATATATATATATATATATATATATGTAAGTTTATATGTAGTACAAATACTACAAACAATTTTTTCTATTCTCTAGAAACGACACAAAAAAAAATGTTCCCATACAAGAATAAATACTAATGTATCTTAAGAAATTGCCTACGAATTTTAAAACAAATACTCCACTTAAGTTGTAAATACCACTCAAGAAATATAAGAAGTACTCCCCTTTTTGAAGCACTCTTGTGACTTCATACTCTCTAAATAGATACCTGGTGGGTGACACTATTTCAATGATACATCTAATGCGCTATTTCACTTAACATTATTGTGACACATCGATGAAATACTTTTTTCCGAATCCGGATGAGTTGCTTCCCCGGATGCTTTTTCCGACAACACCCGTATTCCGGTCAGTTTCTGACCACACAAAACGAATCTCTTGGATTCTTTTGCTCCTGACGAGCCGTTTTTTTCTCCTCCCCACGCAGAGGGAAAAAAGATGCGAAGAAAAAAAAAGTTCTTCGGTAGTGGGTCCTTCGTTGATGGGTTGAGCCCTACTCTCCGTGATGAAAGCCAGTTCCCACACACAATACTCCTGTCACAGTTCTGTATATTTAAGAGAATGATTCGAACCGCTGCCACCGATAATTAACCACTGTACCGTTTGAAGATAATTTATTATGTTATTAAGAAATAGGTAGATTCTGATTTTAAGTTAAAAATATTTAATATTATTATGTACAGCTAATTTACAGAAGTATGTGACAGGAGGTACCAAAACGTCCGTCTGGACGGGGAACCAGGCAGGGACTTACGCTCTTTGAAGTCCATCGTCCTCCAATGGCTTCTCGTCAGCGAATCTCTCTAATCCTTCACAAGCTGCTGAAATAGTTACGATCCCCAACTGTTGACGTCTTGGACATCAGGTGTCGCTCGGGCAGTCGAAATGCATGAGTGTCAAAGTTGGCAGATCGGGCAACAAACATTAAAGAAGGCCGAGTAATGTGGATATGTCACAGACTTTGCACTACCTCGATGCAAATCGTTGATGGAGAAAATGCATTTTATTTTTTAATCTTATGATTTCAGGCGATTTAATCTGTTTTCACTGAATTCTAAAATGCTAAATTAATCTATCAAAATATTGATAATTCGATAAATAGTCTCGAGAAAAGCTGCATTGGCTTAGGAGATTTCCAACTAAAAATATACGATATGTTGCGGAGGATAGCTTAGATATAATAAATTGAGAAAAAAAGAAAGGACAGTGACACCTATGTGCGTGAAAATTGGTTCACTGCAGACCATGACCATATTACATACGCTCACCTCTCTCGTCTAAGGTTAAATTCGATCTAACACCGGCACGGCGGGAAGGAACGACAGTCGCGCGGTACGCGCAGAATCGCGCCTAGCCAAAACCGTACCGAACATCCTGCCCGGCGTTGAAATATGAACAATATTTCAAGTACAAAAACATTTGTCGTAAAAATATATCCAAAGAAAAAATTAAAATTGTACCAAAGCTGTATGTAATAAATGAGAGAATGTATGAAACATACATTTCTAAATACAATTACAAATGTGAAACAAATTTTTACAATTATCATTATGTAATATTTTTGGGAACATAATAAAGTTACCCTTAATAAGAGTTCCCAAATCCATAAATCTTTTTCCTTGATATATCCAATTACGTAGGTATCAACTAACTAATCAACTTCTAAATATTAAGTAATTATTAAATACATACAATAAGACAAACAAATTAAAGAATTATTTAAAAAAAATACGAAAGGTAAATATAAATATTCAATATGTACTTTGATGTGAAAATTCGTAAAATAATAAAGTAGTACTTTCAAATAAATCTAGTAACCAAATCTCAAATATTAACAAATTATAAAACGTTGCAAACCAAGTTGAAGAATTAAGTAAAATAAAAGATAAAGATAAATATATTAATATTGAAAGGGATAAGTTTACTATCAAAGTAAACATAAAAATGATATATGAGAAATTTCAAGTCAGTCTTTAAATATCAAATGTCAGCTAAATCTTAAATATAATGCAAAACAAAATAAAGCATTAAGTAAGGTTTAAATAATGAAAGTTAAATGCATTAATATTCAAAGGATATATTTCTGCAGGAGAAATCATGAAAAATAATTAGAAATTTCAAAATTCCATTTGTTTCATTGAGTTTTTAAAGTTCATAAACAAGAAAAAGAGTAAGTTTCTAATGGATTTAAATGTTGAAAAGTCTACTTTAAAAGTCCTGTGTAATAGGAAAGTTCCACACAATCTTTCTTTAGAAACTTTGGATCTTTCCACCACATTTCATCAGCTGCTTTAACAATCAGTCCTCCAAATCTTACATTCGTTGGGTTGGTTTCGGAGCGCACATGACCCCAGTAAAAGGTTTTCGAAAAATGTTGCAATGGATAGGACCTTATATGACACTTTTTAGAATATGATTTAGTAACCTATCCATCTTTAACAATCGGAAAAATAATTTTGAAAGGAGAATAATCTTTTTTGGTTCATAGATTTCTGGATGTACAAGATTTATTCCCTCTGGAATTCTCAATAAAAAAACATTTAAACTTTTATGTGGCATAAAGTTCGTAATTTTAGACACAATAAGTAGCTCATTGTCACAGTTGAAATCGTTACTGATGTTTGACAGTTGAGAAGCACTTTGTGATTTCATATTTAGGGAAAATCATTTAAACCACTGATAAGAATAAGAATCATTTCCTTTATTAGTCCTAAAGCCTTTGCGGCATTTGTAGTAATAAAATTTGACTGTGCAGCTCTATTCAAAATAGCTCGCATTTCTTATTTTTTATTTTGAGAGTCTCGTAAATATACTATTGTAGTATTTATCCATTCGTATTTCTTATTTCCTTCTGCAAACAATGTTGAAAGAGAAGGAAGGGACCGAACTTTACTTTCAGTTTTGTCTCCTGACCAGTTATCCATATCTGGTAACCTTGTTGACATTGACTTGTCTCTCCGAGGCATTTTTTCTCTTTAAATTTTCGACATCGATAAATTGGACGATTTTTTTTTACAAATTACACATGTATACCTAGAATTTATAAGAAAGTCTTGTGATTGATTGAAATTATTTGTTTGATATGGTGGCTCAGCATGCGAAACGGAGAATAGCTCAGATATGATAAATTGCGAAAAAAAGAGTGGACTGTATTTAGTTTTAATAAAACAAAGTTTATTACTTCAGACACCGATGTGCATGAAAATTGCTATACTGTAGTACATGATCATATTGTGACGGGTCTATCCGCGACCTGGTCACTAATAGTCCTCTTGGGGAATTAGCACTCCTCAACAGTTAGTTATATCTGAGGGCTTCCTCCGAAGAAAATAACGGAGATATGCAAATTAAGACTATTATGTGTATATATAGTGTAAGCTTTCAAGAGAGAAGGCGTAGCGGAGGCAGAGGGAGAATGAGTGGAGATAGATAGTATAGATTTCTAGTTTGATTGTTCTGTAGATTTGTAGCTGAGCTATCAATAAAGTAAATGTTTTAGAGATTTCGACCATTCATTCCCTACCTTCCCATCCGTCCGACAATAGGTCATTATAATATTACTGAGATGACCAATCGTCTTCCTTTCAGGGAGGACAGTTCTCTTTTTGTAGGTTCTGTCCTCTCTCGAAAAGTGTCCTCCTTTTCAGTATTTTTAAACTAATCTGTTAATCTCTCTATTCAGAGATGCCACGCCCAACTGTTATGCAAATGCTGAATTCATAACTTTTTTAGGATATTCAAACTTAGATGCTCGCTCCAACACCTGCTATAGTGCGTGTTTTATAATAAATTGAACCTCTCCGTTCATGTTTCTTAAGTTGAGACAAATATCCAAAAATACTAGAATCTTTTTTTAGTTATTAATTATCGGAGATGTTAATATATTTTGCACATATTCAAGCATCTATTTTCCACGAAACGACTCAAAAGATTGAAGGAGAACATATATCAGCTACAGAAATTAGTCTTATTTTAATCGATTTTGTTCAAAATAAATTCGGTTTAGAAGAAAAATATATTTCTTTAAGAATAAGAAGGAAATTGTCAAACTTAGAGGAATCAAATCCGAGCATAACGGAAAAGTGTACCAAAGAAGTGCAGTATTTTTATCAAACATGTTTCCAATATGTCAAATAATTGTCTGAAAAAAATGTCACAGGAAATAACAGTTTTCATTGGTGTTTTTTGACTTCATCGCAAGTAAATTGGGTAAATATTGAAAATTGTGTTGAGTTTTTATCGAAAGGAATGCCTGATATTAAAATCGATGACAATTGTTTGTTGGAAGAAATTAGAAGACTGAATGTATATTTAAATTCTCATAAATTAGAACAATGAGAAAATAAATATGCAGAAATTGACATAAGATTGGAGGAAATATTTAACCATTTCAAAAATAAACACATTACATTTATAATTTTAGTTATTCTTGTTAAATTTTAATTGTACTGCACTGAAACTAATGCAGCAGTTGAAAGTGTTTTTTCAATTGGTAATGATTTTTGGACAAGTGAGAGATCAAGATTCAATGTTGATATTTTAACTGCAGCACTTACCGTACAGTTCAATATGAAAGATATTTCTTGCTCCGAAATACGTGATATATTGTTAGACAATGATACATTGACAAAAAATATTCATTCAATGAAAAAACGATACTCGTTAAATTAAATAATTAAAAAGGATGTGAGCATAATTAGTGTATTTGTGTTTGAATCAATAAAATGTTTCATTTATTTGCGCTACACTTTTTTCTTAAATTTTTTCGACCGCCTTTTCATTGTAAAAAATATTGGTCCCCTTAGCAATGAGGAATTTTATGAGAGACTTCAGAAATGCATAGACAGTAAATGTCGGCATTCAGACGATATCATTTTCAAAAAGAAGTGAAGGTGAATATTAAAAATAAAAGGGTAAATATTGTTCTTAAAAACTGTGAAATAAGATTTTGAATAACAAGTATCATTCTTTATTAATTTCAGTTTGAAATTGGGGAGTTATTTCTGAAAAATCCTGTATTATGTAAAGGAATTAGGATACCTCTATATATGATTATAATTCTTCTAATGTACCAATTTTATATTTGGGAAGTCCAACGACCTGCTGTAATCACATTGTTGTCTTATTGTAACAATTACCCCTTTATAAACCGTAAAGAGTATTCTTTTCAACAAATTTTCCACTGTTTCTGATTGTGCGCAGTATCATTGTTTGAAACGTAGCCTCATTGTTTCTAAACTGCAACATCAAAGCTGATTTTGGTTATTGGTGTTATAATTTTCATGCGATAAAGTAAGAATATAATACTGCGCTACTTTTGGTAACTTGAAAGCTTTCTTTTGAGTATTTTTGATTTCGTTTATTGCGAAGTTTTATCTTTGAAGATGGATCCTGGATTAAAGACAAGTTGTAAGTTTTTTTCTCATCCGTAAAACGTTCATTTCTTTTACTATACACGGAAACTTTTCAATAAAAATACTTAATTTATACTCATATCTAAAAGAACTAAGCAAATAATTCATAAAACTGTACAACAAGGAAAAAGATAAGAATATACAGAAAAAAAATTACATGTCTCAATTTTTGAATATTCAATTCGTGCATTTGCTATTGATGGTAGATCAAAGTTTAATTTGCTTATATTTCAATTGCATTCTAATAGTCAATTGCCGATCAAAATTTGGAATTTAAGGACATAGGTAACTTCGAAAAATATTGCCAAATTTGGCGAAAACAAGTCGCGTGAAATGTCGATAATTTGGCAAATATCTTATGGAATAATCTGTCTAAAATTTAATATCTAACTCAATCATAAACTCTGTATTAATTATTAATATTCGTACAGTTG
>BMAW01080488.1:0-50947 GCA_019974015.1 Nephila pilipes
GTTACGTATTGCTGTATAGGAACATTTTAACAGTCCTAAGGATCAGAGGTTACTGAGACAAACAATGTAGTCCTCGACTACTTTATCACATTCAATGCATAAATTTTACAGTTATTTCACACAAACAGGGGTGGATAAGATAAACATAAATTTGATGTCTTTCTTTTCTTTCTTCAGGGAACAAACGACATGTTATTTTCGATTTAATTTTGTTTTCTCTGTGCACTGATCCACCTTCTGAGACTCCACTTTTTATCCTCAGTTCATCAATCTGGTGTTGTCAATTTCACCTTTAATTGAATATCAAATATCTGTCTCTTTCTTTCACCTCCTAAATTATTCAATTCATGATTAAAGCACACATTTTATGTGCAAAAAGTAGCTTATGAATTTCTTATACATTTGTAGGATTTAACAGTGGAGCGCATAAACTTCCCATACGTAATTTTTATGATTAAAAAGTAGCATATGCACTTGGTATACGTCCATTTTTTCATAAAATCATTGTCTGTGAAGTTAAACTGCTCATATATTGTAAACTTTATTTCCAACATTTTGATTAGGTTCAATGGTTAATCATTTGAATCAATTTTTTCTACAGCAGTATTGCAAGGAATTACATGCTGCTTCTGCCTTAGAGAAATAATTGTATTTTGAAGAAATTTCCTTGAGTGTAGAAATGAGTAGAATGTTCTTCACATTCATCTTCTCCACTAAAATCACTTTGAATTTTATCTAGAATCTTATGCAACATTTCCGCGTAACGCGGATCAGATAGGTGAATCAATCTCATCATACCTAACATTAGAATCATATGCATTACGGCTGTTTCTCTGACCACTCTTGAAGAATGTAATAGAATTTCGACCAAATACATACCAAAACATTACGATATGAAGAGGTGATGTTCAAGGTCGCAAAACAGGAAGCAGAGGAAGAATCCATTCTATTGGATTAAGCATATTACAGAGGGTAATTGGAGGAACACTTTGAACCTCTACGAGGCCGCTTATCTCTTGTTAAGGAATTAATGAAAATATTAATTTTGAATAATGAGAAAAAGACGATTCAACAAAAATCAAAAGAAAAACGTATTCTTTTACCATTCTGTATGTTTCCCCTTTTCATTTTAATATTGCATTTTGCTTGCTTAGAATAGATTTGTTAGGCATTTTTGTACTACCGTTACGAGATTGATCGGCTTTTAAAATAAAAAAAAGATCAACGCATATAAAATTCTCTAAGAAATATAAGGAGCTTTCTTTTAACTAAAAACAATATAAAAAATAAATTCACGATAACACAAATTCAGAATTCACGCAGTCGAACGAAGGACTTTGAAGAACTTAATCATTATATTGCTTAAAGTGTATACCCCTACATACTACACTGATACATGCAGTCCTTCATGCATATACTCTTAAAATTCTTCCTCGAAGCTTACTGACTTATCTAACGAAATGTAGTTTTGTCACGAAATTTGGCGATATTCTATCACCAAATCTGTCGCTAAGATCAATTCAGTATTACTGCCAAGCATTTTCACTACTTGTCTGCAAATCAATTATTCCAGCCTTAATCCTTTTTCTTGAGGGAAGACAATTTAAAATTTTTCACGGAACAATGACTCCTCTTTTTGAAAGATTCCACATCCCTGGAGTGTTCATCTCAAAAGAGTTGCCCTTAGGGCTCCCTCAGTATTGAGCTATTCGGTCAATGTGTATAACCTATGGCTAAGATTTCGATGGATATTTAATCAGAACAATAATATCATTCGCAATCTTGGTCTTCCCAGTGAGGATTATACTGAGGCTACGAAATCGTGTCGGGCTATAGAGATAAAAATGGTGCCCTTATTTGAAGCATGTTTCGTAGCATTTGTATCATAATGAGTCTTCATCCTATCGCCCTCAATATTAATTATTTTTCTTGAAGAATATAGGCACTTTAAAAACATATTTCCACAGTGCAATCGTTCTCATCGGTCGAGGAGGGCGTATCACTTATTCTTCTAAGATTAAGATTGCATGGTTAGGGGAGACATCGGAATAATAACATCTTCGACGGTGGCCATTCTGTCACCTCATGTATAGAATTTCGTAGGTCAAGGAAAATGAAGGAATATGCAAATACTAATCAGTCAGATCTGTAGAGACATATGAGTACATGAACAAGTTATTCAAAATAATTCTGTTGGAATTTTCAATTTTCACCATTCTGTCTAATTGTGGGCTTAGTGTCGTTATCTGGGGTATCTAGTTACGTAAATGTTTATATAGTTCTTTGAACAAAGTTGAAATGAAATTAGCTGCTTGATATGAATGTAGGATGAGAGGAAATCTGTATAGTGATATCTAAGCTTTTATCAGAACATGAACAATTGTTGACGCTCCTTGACCTAGCATTGATATAGGAATTGCCACCTTATGAAATAATTTTAATGACAAGTATGTATCAATTGCCTATCTGAGTCCCAGATAATGGTCTCAGGATATCTAGAGCAGTATTTTAAAAGAACTTGTTAAGTTATAATGCTGAAGTCTTCCTCTAGGTTTAGAGGAATCATGAACTTTTTGAGAAGATCTGAAATTTTACTTATGTGTAGGATTAATTTCTAACAATATGTTTTGCAATAGTCAATTTTCTACAAGACTCCATATATATAGCAGAGAAATAGAATCATTTTGTTGTGGAACCACACGAAAATATTTTTGCCATGTTGGTCGAAAGGAAGAATTCAATTTACGTTGTTGTATCAATATGTGTTCTATATAATGATATCCCATTTGAGAATTTTGCATTTCACTAGAAGACTGAGTGTCTATGACAATCATAACAGATATTATTGCTTTAATATGAATATTATCATCTCTGCTTACTTTATTGTACCCTTAAGCGGAGTTTGAAGGTCTTAGAACAGGGTATTCTGGATAATACATCTGCATTTCCATGAGTTCTACTTTTAGTCAAAAACCTTAAAGTCAAATTCTTGAAGCCTTTGAATCCATTTTACAAAATTCTCTTCGGTGTCTATAAAATGAGCAACTGTTTTAGAGAAGCATGGTCAATCAGCAAGGTAATTTTGGACATTAGAGTTAATGATGAAAACACTATGTGTCTTTCGTTGTGACCAACACTTTTCGTATTTTTTCAGAAATTTCTTCTCGATTTTCAGTTTTATGTACTGATAGGCTATTACTCATTCTTTATTGATGAAGACTTCAGATAATACAACTCCAATTACTTAGTTGGTTGCATTAGTATCGGAAACAGACCAGATAACTGTTGAAATTATTAATCACAGTAAGAGTCTTACACGCTTCAGATAAGTCTCTAATAAACTGCTTATAATAAGTGCGTAGTTAAAAGACACTTTAAAGACGAAGAAGTTTAAAGTTTTGTAGTCGTGACCATTATTTTGCTTCGCTGATATTTCAGGAGTCCACTTGTACATCTATTTTCGAAATAATATGCATAGGGTAATGATCTTCCCAACAGAAGAATAAACATTTCTTAGGGATAAATTTCAAGTTTGCTATCATCCACATATCTAACCTATTTAGAATAACAGAAGAACAGTTTACATTAATCTCTTGAAAGTAGCGGGACACGCCGGTACAGGTATCGTATTTGGCAGTTGACAGGGACTAAAAATTATTTAACCCGTCACCATCATCACAAGTATTGCTTTTGGGCATTATGTTAAAAAAATTCACTTTTGAGGTTATAACTAACAAATGACTATTTTTTCTACTACAACTCTTTTTTTTTCGAAGGAAAGGAACTCATTATTCTATGTTTTTTTTAAGTGGTGATTTAAAAAAAACATTAACATTTTCTTCTCCATTTTTTTTTTAACTTTCTAAACATAAACACTCCCAATGTTATTTTTTCTAAATGAAATCCTTTCTTTCAACTAATTTACATTTTTGAAGCAATGATTCTGTGTAGGGTAAAATTGTCCGTAAAATAAAAATATAGCATTTCACGTCCAAGAGCTTTTAAAAAAATTCAAGCGAACTGTGAGGATTTATCTCACCTAATTCAATTCTACATTTTTGCAGCTGGATCGCTGTTTTGATTACGTTTATTGTGAGGTTTTATTTATTCCAGGAAAAAAATGGACTTTTTTTAACAGAGCTCAAACGGAATTTGAATACGTTTATTTCATTTTTTTTTTTTTATAATTACACAGGGAGGAAAGAGATTTTACATTCACTACATGGTAAAATATCTAAAAAAAAAAAGAACGTCAAAACAAATTTTAACGGAATCTTCATGGAATATTTACCTTTTTTTTGGTAAAATGGAATAGACTTTGAATTTTAATATACTACAAAAGAAGAAAGTGATACATTTTTCTCTAAAAGGTCATTTTCTTAAAAAGTGTGAGAAATAAAAAATATTACTTTGTATTAAACATTCTACGCAATGTTTTTAATCAATCATCTTACTCATTTGTTAATTAATTTTTTGATATGGAAATATATTTTTGAGCCAAAACAACAGAAAAGGTTTAAAAATCAAAAATTATGATATAAATATATAGATTTAATTAAATCACAAATTTTTGCAGGTGAAATTCCCATTATGAACCGTCAGATATGAAGGAAAAGTCTCTAATTTCATATTTATTGGTCTTGTGGTTTTTTTTTTTTTTTTTTTTTTTTTTTTTCCTGTGGATAAAAGAAAATCAATCAAAAAAAGTTAAATTACAACCCACGAAAATTACTATATGGCAAGAAGTAAAATCGTACGGAAATGTTATTTAATTTTTCTTGAAACAAAACCAAGCAATTACTATTATAATTAATAATTAGGCAGATTGATGATTATCTTAATTTAAATAATATTTTCGAATTTCCTTTATTTATTACTTTTTTAAAAGATAAGATTCCTTAAACTTTGAAAATAAGTACTCAAAATTCTTATTATAATTTTAGTTTTTATTGTTTGAGTAGTAAAAGTAAGCAAATTATATGTAATTATGATTATTATAAACTGATTAATAACTAAGTAATATTTGAAATGAAGTTTATAAAATAAGTGTAAGCAATAGGTGCAAACCTTTTCCTAGTAAATGTAGGATAAAAGCTATTGAGATCTTTCAATTAACTTTATGATAAAGATTCAAACTTCAAACAAGTGAACACTAGTGATTTTAATACCCTTACAAAAATTCATTTCACTGTTCATGAATATATAACGGATTAAAATGAAAATATTTAATAACTGGATCTGGAAAATTTATACTGTGTGAACCAAATGTATTAAGCCCATATCATGCTTTAAAAGAAAGAACAAACTGAGGTATGTATTTTTTTTTTCAAAAGAAAGACTACGTAAAACAGTTGAAAAACAAAATTTTAAACTTAAAATAACTTTCATGATTGCGTCAGTCTGCAAATGGCTACGGTATAGGGAAAAGCAAAGTGTGTTTTATGGCTCCATGAAAGAAAATCCGTAGTAACCGTTCCTACATGTTTTCGTTTAGAATATTCAGAACGTCGTGCTCCAAGTAAAGACTATTAAGAGCTGGCACCAACAATTTAAGGACACGGGAAGTATCGAAAAATAGGAAAGCACTTGGTAAACTGGTCCTCGGCTTGATATTTTACTTGCCTCAAACGGATCTCTTATGGAACTTATATAATGTTTAAGATAGTGTTGCAAACACTTTTTCATGTTGTCTTTCGAATAAAAATAAACATGTGAATTCCCTCATTTATTCTTCACGATATGCGATCAATACTTTTGCCCCACCCTGTATATATCACTTATGTATCACCAGTTATAACCTCCTAATTGAGACTATTTAATAATTTGCAGGTAAATGATTTTTTTGTGTGTGTGATATCAGATCACTATAGAGATTTATTCTTGTAATGATGTTTTATTTAGTGTAAATAAACTTACAATATCAACGCCGAATCATTTCACTCACTGACTCTATGCATTGTTTTGTACAAAATGTAATCTTCTCTTAAATACTGAAAGATTTGCTAATCCAGCACAAAAAAAGGTTAACAAAAATTACAATTTGACAAATATGATTTTACTATCTTTTACAAAATAATACTTACAATTATTAAAAATGAATAAATTATAGTTATTTAAAATTTACCTTTTAATCCATTACAAAGGACGAACTATTTTATGTCTCTTATATTCTATTTTACTTGTTGAAGATTCTGAAAGAAAGAAATGTTTTCATCCAAAAAACATAAAATTGTGCTTATGACATTTTATGTATCGAAATATATCAAAAGAATTGGCATAAATCCAGTAGAAAACTTATGCATGACTTAACTATATTTTTTCAGCACGGATATATCGAACACGCGAATGAATTACATCCACAAATGTTTCGAACTATTGCAAAATTTTCTTATCATTTACTACTTCGCACTTTTCTCACTCAGAAAGCCAAAAAGACTTTCAGGAATGTTTCCACTCTAACATGTAATGAACGTTACTTCTACTTAACTCTCTCTCTCTCTCTCTAAGTATAAGCATACTTACACCTATAAACCAAGATCATTCATCAAAGCCATTGTAGTTCTTGTCTTTTTCCCTTTTATAACATTTTTGTTTTAGTTGTTGTTTGTGTCACAGCAACAATGAAAAAGCTCTGGACTGTGGTGGTTTTAATTTCATCTAGCAGATTATTTTCTTTTGAAATTATTGGTAATGAAATTTCCGGCACAGAGTCTTCATGGGACATATTATTTGGTACAATATGTACCATGCGGAATCAGTGTCAAAAATTCAAATCAACAAAATAACCTCAGTTACATCATCTACTCTTTCCGTTAGCAATGTGTCTAAAACAGCAAAGAAATTAAAGATCTTTAAACCAGTCGCTATTAAAAGTGACATTATGGGAGCATGGAGTTATTCATAAACGTACGAAATTAATTTAATGACGCTCAATTTCAAGAAGATTATTTTCTTCAGAACATATTTGTATATAGGCTGAATGAGAATCCAATTTTAAGTTTCTACACTCATATTATTTATTTGAAGGGCAAAATAAAATACAGAGCAAGAAAGTTAAAACAAAGTCAATGTGTTTCTAATATTTTACCAAGCGCAAGAATTATTGCTCACCTTGCACCATATTAATATTGTTTCAATTACGTATATCATTCTATACAATTTTTCTTTGTTTCCTTTGTTAAATATTTAGTTAAAAGTCCTTGCTTCTTCCACACATTGTTAAATTCTTTCTTGTTGTTCAGTGTTTTATTCGCGTGATTTTCTTCTAACATTTCAATCAATAACTCCCGAGACTAACATTGAAAACAACATTTTTTTTGCAATTTTTTTTTTATTCATCAACATAACACCTTTTGTTAATCACCTTTTAGGGTGATACAATCGTTCCAACGCTTTTCCATATCTTTTTTTTTTTTTTTTTCAAATTTTTTTTTTTTTTTTTTTTTTTTTTTTTTTCGCAAGAAATCTTTTTTGTTGCGAGTAAATAGCGATAAACAGATTTCTGAATCATCGACTCGTTGCTGTTTTTGTTCCATCGAAAGCAATCACGGCACCCACTTGGAAAAAACCTTTTTCACTTCACTTCAAAAAACCTTTTTCACTTCTCTTCAAAAACCTTTTTCAGTAAATACACTTCCATATGATATCTGTGTCATCTCAGCAATCTCACGGAGCTTCACTTTACGATCTTTCATTATAATTTTTGTCACTTCACTCACATTTTCCGGTGTAACGGCTTCCACAGGTCTACCCGAGCGTTCCGCGTCATTTGTGTCGGTACGACCACGTTTAAACTCGGCAAACCACCGACAAATCGTCGCTTTTGATGGACAAGAGTCCGGGTAACATTTTTCAATTCATTGTTTCGCTTGCACGGTGTTTTTACTTATTAAAAAAAAATGTTTTATCAGAACACGAGAAACTCGGTTTTTTCCATTTTTTAAACAAACTACAAAACGACTTTACTCCAACCTCGATAACTCAGCTGTTTCTGGTCCGATCGACTTAAAATTTTGACACGTTTCAAGCAAAGGTTAGTACTCTAGAAAGACTTGGTTACTGGTTTACTACGAGAGCCATCTCTGGGTTAGTCTCGTGAGTTATTGATTGATGTGTTATACATTATGGTTTTCACTGCATGTTCATAATTATTTTCCGAAACTCATTGAGTAAAGTACGTTTTAAGGGAATTGCTTATTAATTTTGTACATATGAATCCTTTTTTAAAAAGTCATGAGAGAAAATAAGGGATAAGACTACAGGGAAAGTATTAACGGAGATATTAATATATTTGAGATATCGAATATAAGAGATGTTGCTAATATTGCTCAAAAAATAGGAGAGCAATCAAAGAAGTTAAGAAAGCTTTGGGAGACAGCCATGCATGAGATTAAAAGGAACAGTGCACAAGTAAGAAAAAGCAAAACGGAAAAAAAGAAGCAAAAACTAAACTAAGGGAGGTGCAAAACGATAGAATAAACATATCCAAGAGGCTGTAGGGCAATAATGTGTTTGAAAAGTCAATAACAATTTTTTTTTCAAATGTAAGATGTTTAATATAGCAAGTGTTCCCCTCTAACACCAAAAAGCGCGGCGCACCTGTTTTGAATAGATACTATGAGGTTATCGACAAAAATTTTGGAAATACTGTCAACTCCTGAAGAAGTCCAATCGCCAAGCTCAAGACAGAAAAAGTAACATTTGTCTTGCTATGATGCGTCGTCCGAGTGTGTTCTAAATATGCGTAATCGGATTTAGGTCAGGAGAGCATGCTGACAACACTATTCTCTACATTGCTTCATCTTCAAGCATGCTTTCCAAAAGGCGAGCTTGTGAAAAGTGCGCATGCGCCAAACACCAGTGACCGACCGCTGTTTGAAGCGTTCTCCTTCAAATACAGTGCCTCTCGTTTCTGTATACACAAATCTGTATACTCATAGCCTTCTTAATCATTATAGTTATCTTTTTGATTCGCCGAAAAAGTTATAAGGGAGCAACGAATTGTGAAATTTCACATAAATCTTGGAAAACCTGCCGCTGAAAGTCAGAGTTTATTGAAAGAAGTGCATGTCAATGAATGTTTATTGTGTTCACGTATTTTTGAGTGATTTAAGTGTTTTCAAGATGGCTGAGAAGACGTTGAAGGTGATTCACGTTCGGGTCGCCCTTCCACGTCAGAAACGGATGAAAATATCGAAAACTCTGAATCGATCTGATCGACGATTAAGTATCCGCACAATTGGTGAGGCTGTAAGAATTGAAAAAGGTATGTATGGAGAATGTTTCTACCAAGACGATGTGCCGCATTCTACATTGTCTATCAAAGAGGTTTCCAGCCAAGTGCACCATCCTAGTGTTAGACCATCCGCCTTCCTCTGGATTTTGAGCCGTACGACTTCAATCTTTTTTCTAAGGTGAAATCGGCATTAAAAAGAACAAAGTTTGAGTCCATTGAAACTGTGAAAGAGAAATCGACACACGTCCTGAAGGAGCTGATAGAGCGGTCTGAGGTCTGGTTTTATAATCCATTAAAATAATCTAGTCACTTATGGTTGCAACGAAAAGTGCGACAGGCAGTCTCAATATCTCGTCTTCATAAGATTGAGTTTTTGGCTTGAATTCTGGACATTTATCATAAATTAAACAAAAGCCATGTACAGAGATTCTTCATAACTTTTTTAAGTAATTTGATTTGAACAAGTTTAAAACTATAAATATTTTAATGACGTATATAATTCATGAATTATTCCCTGTCGTTTGAGCTATTTCTCAGGATATGCATAGTAGTTATGTGACAATTCGTGCCACAATTGTAAAAATATTAGAAAATGCTCAAACCAATTAGTGTGAGTTTGATTTTGATTTTGTAAGCCATTACTGCAATTGATATACATCCCCTCACTGTTAAATTGAGTTTTGCTTCGAACAGTATCCATTTGAGTCATCAGCTGTCTAGTGTTGAGTAGCCGGTCTCGTCGACACGTGCGCCAGTGCCGGAATATCACTGGTCGTGATTTGTGTGCACAGAGGTAAGTGTCTTACGTCAGGGGCATTTGCTGTGCTTAGTCTGTCACCACTACGGTGTCCACGAAGTCACCACTTCGGTGTCCGGTGGTTTTCCAAACCCATGGAGGGGAAGAGAACTATGTTTGGTGACCTTGAAGCGACAGAGTTGTTTTGAACCCTGGAACAGTGGGTCCGAAAAAAAGTAGACTGATCGTTTTTTTTCATGCTCTTACTAACCAGGCTAACATTTCTTCTCACTGGTTAAGTAAGGCGTTTTAACTTCTGATATTGTCGTTGACGAGAGTCGCTGCACAGTCACAAGCAAAATTATTTGTTTAGGATTCAGTGGTTTTTCATGTGAAACAATGGGGAATAATGGAAGCACAAAAAACTGCAACAATGTTAAGAAATATGTAAAGAAAAGAGAACAAGAATAAATATAAATGAGAAGTTATATTTCTGGTAGAAATAATGATTTTGGACACATATTAGAAAAACAAATCCATTTACTATTATAGAGTAACAAATACGTATTTGTATAGAGTTATTGAAAAAAAATTGCTGCTTAGTAAGTCTATCGTAATATTCTCATATGGACGTCACGATTTGAATTTTTTTAAAAAATCATTTTTCTTGTTTGGATGAAAACATTAATATTCTTCATCATATACTTATTGCACAATAATTATCCCTCATTTTCAAAATTTAATTAAAATATAATACGCGATACATCAAAAGTATTCACAAAATTTACAACGGATATATTTCAATTAAGTAAGGAATAGCCGATATGTGCTTGTTTAAATGCAAAGTTGTTCATTGAAATTTCATTGCGTTTTCTGTACTTTCAGGAAATATCAATGAGATGTATGTACTGATACGGGAAAGAACTTACCTTTTAGTAACTCACGAGAATTTTAGAAAGTTTTTTCCTACAAATGTAACGCCAGCGCATGCTGTTTAGCTATTACTAGTCTTAAATAAATGGGTCGTAATCAACAAGAAGAAAAAACAGAGAGTTCAGTTATGATGATAATCTTTTAATTACCTCTGTGGCCTTCAGTAACTCATGAGATTACTTGATTATTTAATGCTTATGGTTATTTAATGCTTATTATTTGCAATGCCGTCTCAGTGATTTAACTACCTAAACGCGAGTGAATTAACATTTAGAATATTAGCTTAATCTATATCTTATCAACTCACTCGCATTAGAGTGAGTAGAAAAACTATAATTGAGGATTCGAGTCCTTAATGAAATTCGAACCTTCCTAATCAAGATCCGGAAGCTTCTTAGGATAAGTAAGACTCAATAAGTTGCCTATCTGTGGCATCTTCAGTTCCTTATTTATATATCCAAGTTACTAACTTGAGTCTAAATTATTCAATAATTCGCTGCTTTTTTACATATGTGATTTATCCAGGCTGTTCTCAACATTTTTTAATTTTAATCGAAACTACGTAAATTATATTTCATTCAGTGAACGAAATTCTTAATTCAAACAAAATCAATAATAAACCTAAATAGTTAGTAGAAGGGAAACTCTCGACAGAGCCCTATATCGCACATATGTTTGAACATTGATAACGTTTCACTGTTAAATCGTTATTTAATAAGTAAACTTTTCTTGATCTAATAGCATTGTATTCGAGTGCAAGAAATTTAGATGAAAATTTAATTATTAAACATCTTTTTATTAATTACTCCTGCGACCTGTGATAATGCAAATCCATTGAGAGTTGTAATACTTTAGCAGTGTAACATTTGCTCAAATTGATCCGTCAGTCATTCAGACAATTTAAAGCACTTCTTAATTGCATAACTAGTTTTATTATTAACGATTACAACACATGGGGGAGTAAAATATAGATTTTGAGATTCTTACGTTTTGTTATATATATATGTTTTGTGATATTATAATCATTTTATTGAACTAAAAAAGTAATTGTTTGATCAAAAAGTTTGTTTTTCCTTTTGAGTTGAATATATAGACATGGTGTTTCAGAAGTATTTGCATTTAAGTGTCCTTTTCAAGAATAATATTGGATAATTATACAAAATATTTTACACCTCATATAGAAATCAATACACAAAACATAATGAACAATTTTTAAATGATATTTTGATATTTCTGTATATTTTCTTTGAAAGAATTATAGAACTTTGTAATTTTAGAAATTTTAATTTGTTTCTTTCCTTTCATTATATATAAAAAAAAATATTTCTTAAAACTTTGATATTATTTAGAGAAAAAAATACATTTGGTTCACTATATGCATAAGTACATTATATAGAAGCATACGAAATTTGGAACTATATTGTACCATAGTTTTCTTTAAAATCGTACCTAAATGCAAATATATCTCACAAACCATGTTCATGTTCAACTAAGTGGGAAAATGCTCATTTTCACAAAATAATCAATTTTATAGTTCTATAGCATGAATAAAGTATCGTTATTAGGCTTTCAACAAATCTAAGCTCTTCTGATCATTTGAATAGAAGTATATCATAAAAACAAGGAGATATAAATATGATTCTCAAGAATACCTCCTATGTCCTGGTACCCTGAAACATAATGTGTACTTAAATCCTAGTAATAAATATCGCATTATATACATTTCGTATATTATTTTTAATGTCCAAGATTAATAAATTGGTAAAACAAGAACATGCGAAAACGTAACATTACCTTAATTATGATTATTCTGTATTGATAAACATTTCCTCTCTGTTTTATACAACTATTACAACATCCACTTTTTCGGGAGTGGGGGATGTTTATGTTATTGCTTATTAACGTCGCATTTAGAAGTAAAAAGAGATCTGTTAGAGAAGTCCTCGTAATTTTAA
Organism: Nephila pilipes; assembly: GCA_019974015.1. Classification (NCBI taxonomy): domain Eukaryota; kingdom Metazoa; phylum Arthropoda; class Arachnida; order Araneae; family Nephilidae; genus Nephila; species Nephila pilipes. The sequence continues at coordinate 12,860 of BMAW01080488.1, forward strand.
GCATTGGTCTAGTGCACGCCTGGCCAACTCGCGTCTCGAGGGACGCATGTTTCCCGCCAGGCGTCAACCTGCAATTCCCAGAGCTGGGTCATCTGAATAAACATTTAAACTTTTATTGCATATGAAAATTCTAAAGAATATTCCACCATAAGTCGCTTGTATCATAGGCTATTATCAGGAAAATATCACACTTCTGACTCAACTTTTATCACAATTTTTCTTTAATCTTGTTCAGAAACAGTTACAAAGTTCGTTTTAAAAGGCACACTGGCCATCTGGTGCTATTGGGAGATACACAACGTATAAATAACCAGCAAACTTACTGAAAAAGGCGGGTGTACCATACTAGACGTAGGGAGGGAATACGACACGTGGAACACGTGAAATAGCAGCAATCTATCTGTCTACAGCAAGCCTAATATATTTGACGCTGAAGCGCAGTGTTCCAGACAGACAAACTATTTGGTGTCTTTTGATCGCTAATAATTTAGCGCCAGCGTAATGTTGCAACATCAAGACAGTTCTTTTTTAAATTGTTTGTCATGAAAATATATTTAATTCAATAAAATGTAATTTGCCTTCATTTATAGCAGAATGATCTTTGTTTCTCTAATGACGTTCAAAAGGATCAGTCACTTCCCACGACTCGAAAGGTGAAAGTTGTAGTAGCTTTTAAAATGAGAATTTGAACCGGCATCGAATTTTTCACTTGCGCGCGCACACACACGCACATAACGTGGCCCGATAATAGTGTTCTCAATGCTCCCCGCCGCAACATAATGTGTTTCCAAAGCGGCCCACAAAGTCTTTTAGATTGAACATGCTTGTCTAGAAAGAGGATGACACCTGATCTGGCTTTGGTTTGGGTTTATTAACGTCGCAACAGAAGCAACACGATGGCTGTTGACGACGTACCAAGAAATCTTAAACCTCAGTCAAGTGACGATGTCGACACCTGAGATGGCACTCCCTCTGTTAACTTATACACCACGTCAGAGGAGGACTTGGAATCTCAACCAGATTTATAATGCATCGGCTTTGCTTCACATGGATGTAAAAGGGCACTAGCGCTAAAGCCGACGATTCGATGAAAACTGCTGTAGCCACAAGTTCACGACTATAACCGTTAGTGCACCACGACTTTTAGGAATAGGAGAACTAAGGTCTGGTTAATCTCTTTTTGAAGATTGTGTTTTGTTTCTTTTATGCTAGTATCAGTGCCTCCTTAAAATATCTGAAGGTAGATCGAATCGTTAAATATATTTAGGTAGCATTTTTCATTAATTTACCAAAAGTTCAAGTCCAATCTTTTGATACTCAGGTTCAGCGTCGTCAATTTCTTGTTCAAAACTTGTACTATACATAGATTCTGGCTCAACTGACCGATCTCTAACATCATTATCACTTGACGATTAACAATTAGTTTCGAAAATATCGTGCATCAATTCGATATCATGTGGGTCGATTGAATGATTAGTTTTATTTATGTTACACTAGAAGTAATACAACGATTGTTGGTGACTAACCCTCGCAATTTTGAACCTCTGTCAAGTGACGAGGACAACACCTGAGCTGGCATTTCACTCTCCAAACTTCCACATTATGCCAATGGGGTGATATCCCTCGGATATGGTAAAGTTAATTTTAAATAAATCGTTCATGTGGCAAAAATGTCTTATTGACTGGAATGTTGAGTTGATGAACCCACGTGCCATTTTGAGAAGAAGCAACAATCCACCTTTTAGAGATAAATTCATACAAGTACATATCATCTGCTCAATATGATTCAACTTTATGAGGTTTCTCACGAACATTTCCCTTTAATTAAACTCTTGGGCTACTTTACTGTGATGTTTGATATAAGAACCTCGCCTTGGGAAAATTACCATTACGTATGTAAATTAGCAAAACTATTTAAAAAGTGTAGTGAATAGAGTGATGCAGACAGGGGAATTACGCAGATTCAAAAAAACAATTTATTTTTTCTAGAAACTGTGACGCAATATACTTAACATGAATACCTGATCCACGGAAACTCATACTTAAAGTCTATTTGAATCTGATCCAGTTATTTAAAGCCATCTGTTTAGATTTAACCAGATTAGTAGAAGGCATCTTTACAATATTTGCTTAAGATATCTATTAGTTAATAGTCCCAAATTATTAATTTATGTTGGCATAGCTTATTCAGGATTATATAAACCAGTTAAAGACTTTCGGCTGAATATCATTGTGTCATTATGTTTCTTAATCATAATGAAGAGAATTCATTATAATCTGAAGATATATTTGTGGATAAATAAAGAAATTATATCATTTACTTATTCGAGCTCTGTGTAGATGTTGTTAGGTCAGGCCAGATTTATCCAAAGTTCCAACCTCCCGGTTAAAACGTAACTGCGCTGATTAAAAAATTGTAGATATTTTTTTTCAGACGTGAAGAATATATACACGAATTATGAGATAACAGGAAAAAGATAGAGTCATTTAGAAGCTCTTAGGAGTTTCAAAAGTTCTGATTCCTGTGCTGCATGTACAGGAACATTAATAAAGTCTATTGCCGAATATGGACATTTGATGAGAAGGCTTTCTTGAACTAATATCACTGTATTTCTGACAAAGAAAAAAATTAAATGAAAATTTAAATATTCAACACCATTTTCTAAATTAGTCATGTGTTTATAATAATACGTATTATTTCAAAATTCAATGAGTAAAGTAAATATAACATACAAATAGCATGAAGTAAAGTTATAATAATTCAATTCATTTGACAAACAAATCATAGTAAATGCTAAGTTGAAAAACAATCTGAATCACAACAAATATTTTAGATACATTGCTGCCAATTTAAATACAAAATAATCTGAAAACACCATTGATTTTAAAAACAAATACTAAATCCACTTATTAAAATGTATCTCTGTTTTCATAAATTGTTTCTTCAATGTATGGAATTCTTAAGCCTCTTTAAGATAATTTGTCATAAACTACTTTGGCAGCTATAATCCTTTTCTTGTTTTAAATTATAATCCTTTATGTATCATGTAAAGGTTTGTCATCATTTTATGCAACGATAAGTCATTTTCATAATATAAAAGTATTTCTTTGTTAGTAAAAGTTGACGTTTTTATTTACTGTCTCAATTACACACAAAATATTTTTTATTATTATCACTTTCATTTATAGAAAGAAAAACTCCAATTCTCTCCTTTATTAAAATACAAATATATTACAGAGTGCCAAAATATTTATGATATAAGTAATTAAACAATACGAACTATAGGTACAATAGTCAGGTAACTTCACTAATTGGGATGGTAGAGTAATTTATAATTAACACTGGACATAATTTCAAACTAGTGTTCTATACTTTTCATAATAAATTAGTATGCTTCATTGATCACCGTACACTCATTCACTATGGGGCAGTAAAAATACGCCAAAGTCTCCTAGGTAATAAACCACCCACTTTAATATCCACTTTTCCAAATAGACTGTAAATGAAAGAACATATTCATTCCAGGTGATTCTTATGTATGACGATTACTAAAATTTGGCTGCTATGGTAATTACCATTTCCCCTTTTCCATGTTCTCCGGAAACCCCAATTATGACTGGCAATACATCGGCTCCAATTTATTTCGAACATATTCCTGTGCAGGAAAATAATGAGTTGGCTATTAAAGCTGCCAAGCTATTTCCCGTTTTATTCTATTTGATTCGGTTAATGAATAGATAGGAATTTCGTAATGAATTGCAAGGTTGGTAATTACCGCTTCACAGCAAATAATTTCGACCGCGTGCCCCAAATTGTAACAGTAATTAACGCTTGGCCTTGAAATTAGCTCCATAACTATGAATGCGAATGATATGCAAATAACTTGTACTCTAAGATGGTAATGATCATCGTATGTTCTTGAAGGAGGTGGAGCTACTACAGAGTATGGTGACAGCTGTACTGCCAAAGCATGTAATAGAACAGTGGATAGAGTCAACATTTTGCTCTGTTAAACTGAAATATTTCATACACTTATTTCTGTTTCTGTTCGGTAGACGTTTTCATAATACAACAATTTGTATGAATACAATTGAAACCTAATGAACAATAATGAGACATGCTTTGTGGCTCAGATAAATAAGAATTTTGGTATTATTTTTTAAAAATGATGAATATTGTAAATAACTACCTTTTAACTTTGTTACAAACAGTCTAATATATTTATTGCATAATATTACAAAATGAATGTTGCATAACTATATCAATGCATGATAATTAAAAAAATATGTAAACGTGCTCAGGACATTAATAATTTATGAAAAATAATGTTACTTGTTGTTTTCAGTTTACTTTAAGAAAAGACAACCTCGGTTATTTAAAATTTTGAAGTTATCCTTCCGTCATATTCTTTGCTTTTTCTCTTAGGACGTCACTCTTCAATGATGCAGTTGTTGTCATTGAACTACTTTTTTTTGACAACGCTTGCCACTTTAAATGCAACTCTAAAACATGAGATGTTATTTTCTACATCAGTATTGAGTGCATACATAAAAAATATCTAAATTCAAAATTTTTTCCAATTTCACTGATACCAAGATTTGTTACATCAGAATTTTTTTATAACCTCTCTGTGAATTGAAAAAAAATACATGAGAATTATACATAAGAAATTACACGTAGGAGAAAATCAAAATCTATAAATTAACCAGTTATACAAACCACATATATTTGTAATCTTATCGTAGTCTTTTATTAAACAACTCAACATTTCAAAGCGAAAATGTGTTTTATATATATATAGAGAGAATTACATTCATGCATTATCTCTTCTTATTTTGAGTACGCTATTTAGAAATATACCTTTACATAAAATATGAAAAAGATAGCTCTTTGAGTTTTTTTCTTAATATTTCCAATGAAAAGATCTTGATTCATTACCTACGCCATGCACCAAGAAACTTCACAGGGATGAAAAGATGATTACATGTATATTTTCCTTTCTCTCCATCATTAATCAAAGCGAAATGTCAGAATCAGAAACTTTAGAAGATTAAATGGGTCACAAAGGTCACATTCAGATGAGTCTCTTTCTATTTCACATACCACAAGCATTTTGCAAAGGTCGTTATATTCATAGACCTGGACATAATTATTGCGGCAAGCTGTTCTTTTAATTTAAACAACTACAACAAGGATATCTGTCATATCTCTTTAGAAATAATCAAAGAAAGTACTAAAAAAAATATTTTGAAATTGTAATTTTATATGCAAGGAATTCTTTCTCATTCAAATGGAGCAATGAATAATTAAGCCATTTTAAAGATTTTTCTCTTTGTGTTTTCATGCATAATACTACACAATATGTTATTTCTTAACCTCTGGTATTTTTATATAAGGGGTTATGAATATAAATTCAATGTATTTCACAAAAATGCGATAAATTTCATATAGTTTTGTTAAATTATAAATTATTTGGAGCTTTCAAAACTGGATATTATTTCTGTATTATAAACATCTGAAAAACAAATATCTATATATTTGTTATATATACTGCTGTTTGTAGAAAATGCAACACCATGAAAGAATCATCAGAATCAAATGAAATTTAATGCAGAAACGACTTGTACTGATACAAATAAATGATGAAATTTTCAAAACAAAAGAAACAAATTAAGCGTCCGAAATCAGTATTTGGTGCAGCCACCATGCGCTGCAATAAGTGCTGCTATACGACGTGGCATGGAGTCAAACAGATGTTGAATATCTGCTTGAGGAAGAGAATTCCATATCGCTTGTATGCGCAACCAAAGTTCGTCTTTGGAAACTGCAGGACGCGGATCACGAGCGAGACGCCGCCCAACCATATCCCACACGTGCTCAATAGGCGACATATCCGGTGAATAAGCAGGCCAAGGAAGAAGTTGCATGCGTTGTGCTGAACAGAAGTCTCGAACAGTCCGCGCAACATGTGGGCGTGCATTATCCTGCTGAAAGATAGCTCCAGGGATGCCTTGAAGGAAAGGAACGACTTCGGGCTGTAGCACTTCACGGACGTACCTGTTGCTATTGAGATTACCCTCAATTCGTATCAAATTGGATCGTCCATGATACGAAATCGCACCCCAGACCATAACTCCGGGTGTTCGACCACTATGTCGTTCAATAATACACTCAGGAAGGCAGCGTTGACCGGCATAACGTCTAACACGAACACGGCCATCATGGGTCCACAAATTGAAGCGTGATTCATCTGAAAAGACAACTTGATGCCAATCAGCTCGCCTGTCTCTGTGCTCAAGAGCCCACTGCCGACGCAGCCGTCGATGATTCACCGTGAGGGGAATCCTGTATAAAGGCACCCTTGCACGCAATCCACGGCGCAGCAGACGACGACGAATTGACGAAGCCGACAATTGTACACCTGTAGCAGTAGACCAACGTGCTGCCAGCTGCCTGGAGGAAGCTGTGCGATCATTCACCGCCATGCGGAGCAGGTGTCGATCATCGCGCTCTGACGTCACCTTCTGTCGTCCAGTGCCTGTTTTTCGAGTTGTTCGGTGCTCGTCGGTCCACTGCTTCCAAACTCGCATCACTGTGGAACTGTTCCGCTGCATACGAGCTGCTATTGCGCGATAGGAAAATCCTCCTTCTCGAAGGCCGATTATCCTCCCTCGTTCAAACTCCGTAAGTTGCTTGAATTTCTTATTCTTCCGTCGTGGAGGCATACTCAGGTCTCACTAAACGTTTGCCACTAACAAATAATCATAGACTTTTTTCAACGTCCCGCTACAGCACTTTATTTATACGCTTTCAGCATCAATTCAGAGGGCGCTGCGCGCGCCGCTCACGCGCAATGGCTCTGAAACTTTATTAATTTGCATAATATCCTATAATTGACATTTGCAGCGAATTTCATTTGATTCTGATGATTCCTTCATGGTGTTGCATTTTCTACAAACAGCAGTTTAAATTCAGAGTCAAATATCTTATAAGACTTTTGCATCGCTATATTATATCGCAGGCACAATTTGAAACTTAAATTTTCTTCGAAGGAAATGCACAGATAACAGATATACACAATAATGAAAATCCTCTACATTCCAATTATTATTATTATCGCTTTTTTCTATTAGGAGAACAAAATTATGGACAAAAGAAATTTGAAGAAGAATAGATGTATATAGATATCTCATATAAAATAACGCCATTTTATGTAATTCCTGCTGTAAAATACTTTCCAATGCTGCTAGTGATGCTGCTAGTGATGAAGATTAAGGAAATCACCCTCTCATTTTTGCTTAAGATATTTTTACGGAGATTGAATAATAGTAATGTCAGGAATCCAAATTCTTACTTCATTCTCATTAAGCAATGAGAATGAAGTGATTAAATTTTCTGTGTGGGTAGGAGCATAGTCCACCTGAAACAAGTAGCCACCAGTGAAGATTGTCCGCACTTTCATGAATGTGATCTTGTAGTACCTGAAATATGTTTGGAAATCACCCAATCCTTCAAAACGACTATTGGTCCTCAAGTAAGGCTAAACATAATACCTGGCGCAGTCAAATATCTATCTTCAGGATTTATATTTGAAATCAGGAAGACTGAAATGAATGCTTTTGTAGGATCTTGCAAAACAAACGCTTAATGAGGTGGGAAATAAAGTAAAGTCAGATTAAATTTATTTACAACTTTTCAGTCATCAATGCTTCCGTTTTGATGTATACTCTTCCATTGTATGTATTTTCTAGGCATTGATATTAGTAATGATGGATATGTGCTTTGCATTAAAGTAATATTTGTATAGATTTATAACTGTACATACAAATATAGTTGAGCATATTGTTTTTTACTATTTTACAGGTTCATATTTAGATGATCACTTATTTCTCGAATAAACATTTATTGCAAATAAAATTTGTTAAATACCTGAAATTTAATATTCTATATTTTATTTAATTTACATCGATCAAAAAACATTAACTTCCCAATAATATTAATTTCAAAAAGATAAGAAACGCATTTTGAGACGCAATTTGAGAAAAACCTTCTCCGATGCTTAACTTTCAAAATCAAAGACATCAGACAAAATGTTGGAGGAATAATAGTATTAATGTGATCCAGTTATCATCATACTATTTTGTGATGCTTATTTATCCATAAATTGAAGCAATTCATTGATGAATAAATAAATATTTAACTTTTTATATATATTAATACAAAGCATCAACCAAAATAAAGAAAAGTTTTATTGATAGCCTGTCCTTGTTGATACTGGATGATAGCACACATTAATGGCTTAGCAATTGAATAAATGCGCCCTTTAATCAAATTTCAACATGATATGAAAGTTACATGAATTGTTATAATAACTGCCAAAAAAATGTTTTGGATAAAAGACCAACCAACCCAACTTGTTTACTCCACAAGACTTTCATCCCGAGAGGATAATATGTGTGTGCCCTTCACTTTCTATAAATCAGAACAAATAAAGCTAGGCTTAAAAGAGGTTACTTACTGAGCAGATGAGAATATTTTCTGGCTCGATGCCTAAAAATGGGGGTTGACTCATCTTGAAATAAACATTAGAAATAAATCTGATAAACAGTATTTCAAATGAATTGCAGTTACTCTTTTTATTCGGCAATGAAAAACACATTTTTCAAAAATATTAGCACTATTTTTTAAATACATAGTTGATAAAATCAATCTTTAAGTGGTTTGTAGCGTTAAATAAAAATTATAACACAGATATATTAATAATTTTATATCCTAAAAATTGTACTGTTTTGAGCTACTTTTTATATATATGAAATGCGTGTTTTTATATTCTTAATTAAAGTAACTAAAAATAAATTATAACACTAAAAATAAAGCAATATTAAAAAATAACATTAATGATACATAAACTGCATCATTATCAAAATCTAAAAATATAAGTTCTATGCAAAGTTTTGCGAAGAACATATTTAGCCATCCAAGGTGCATTTTTACAGTTACTATTAAATTATTGAATTAAAAATAAGATGTGGAAAGTTGACTCGGATGGTGTCTTTTTAAACGTTTCGGCGGATATCTTGAGAACGTGTAAACCACTCAAAAATACGTGAACAGGATAAATATTCTTAGTCATACACTTCTTTTAGTTAATTATAAATTTCAGTAGTGGTCTTACCACATTTCATGTGAATTTTTACAATTCTATTCTCACTTGTCATTTTTCCTTTGAAACAAAAGATAACTCTCTTTAATAGCCATACCTCGTATCATTGCATATTCCTTAAGAACATCAAAAAAAGTCTTTAAAGGCTCCCATCTACGGTCCATTTTGGTTCGTAAACTTAACATTAATTCTATGGTACTTCTACAGCTGTTCTCATATAAACTAGTAGCCGAAAGAATTAAAAAAGATAGTTTCTGTGGAATTACATTTTCTCTACAGTTTTTGAGTACATTTTAGAATATTAGATCATTATATCTTCCTATTATGTTGGGGAGGCCCTATTTACACTACCTTGCATTTCCTCATCATGCCCTGAAGTAGCATGAACCATTTGCACATTCTAGCCTTGCATTTGAGGTAGCACTCCAGAACATCGCATCCGCGCAATAATGCAAATTTTAAGAGTTCTGAGTACATATCGGCAGTTTCGGTGTTTATACCAGTACAGACATATCACAGTACCAACCCTATATTCGCAAGAACAGTAGTCACTAGATTCACTTCGTTTCATCATCAATCAATTGACTTCTTACTGGACCTCGTCTTAGATCAATCTTTCTATTTAACTAACCGGAGTTTTCTGCAGTTTATGATACAAACTGTTTGCATATGTAAATATTTAAATCAACTTCTTCATTTCTATGACAAATAAATAGCATTTTAAATTTTGTGCTATGCTGGATTTTTGTGACTTTCTGATCAGAGTTAACTAAATATGGTACAGGCATATCTAATTTCCGCTTCACTGTTGTTTAACCGACAATGGTAAGCCATTCGTTGGTGATCCGGGAATGTGGAAGTATGTCAAGGACCTTGTCTACTAATCTCTTTTTTCTTCACTGCATGCACTTAAGTCTCAGTGTTCCAAATAGTTACTCAGCAAATGCCAGGAAACACGTGACAGGAGCTTGAGTTCTTTCCAGATACCATTTGTGCCACCAAATTCCTTTATATGGAAACTATCTTATTTACAGCTTATAGTTCGATAACAACTTTGTGATAAATATACGATATACGATTATTTTATTACAATCGTTATTTGATTAAAAACGTTTTGATTTGAAATTTTAAGCATTTTTCTTTGTCTAAGTAAAAAAAGTTTTGAGTACTACCGTACGAATAAGCAACAATATCTTTCGTTATATTCTTTTATCATAAGTTATGAGGTAAGATAGTACGGCCAATAGTTTATGGACGCCCGGTACTAAAATGATCAGTATAAAATATTTACAGTTTAAAAATTTATATGCTTGTTAAGATCGGCTTAAGAATTCTAATTTATGAGGTAAATATGGAAGAAGTGGACTATAAATTAGAGCGTACTCGTATAAAATCTATAATAAAATCGATATAAAATTTAGGTTCTTATTTTCATACGATTGTTACTCTACTGATTTTGTACAGGAATATATTACTCTATATTATATTTTTTATGAAGTTTTCTCCATATTTTATATAAGATTTGTCTTTGCCAATACCATGTATTAAATTTATATTAATACCTTATATAATTGTAAAACATTTATTTAATGCAAATTCATCCTGCATTACAAACTTTGAAAAGTATGGCTAGTAATTTATCGATTTATTTCAACATACTTTTGTGTGCTAAATGTAAATATATATTGAAGACACGTATATTTCGAATTATTCATATCTTTTTGAAAAATAAATAAAATGGAATAAAAGAAATGGTAATCATTTCTGTAAATGCATGACAAATGCATTAAAAAGAAAAAAAATGATTAATTAAAAGGTTAGAAACATAAATAAATTGAATGGATGATTGAAAAACAGGGAGATTCCAAAAAATATAATTGTTGGCTATGAGAGGAATAAAAGTAATATACTCAGAATATTATTCTTTTTTCCTTCGGTGATGGAAAGAATACTGCATCATTATGTGAAGAGACATAATACGTTTTTTGAGCTCTAAAAATAGATTGGGTAAATATTAGTCAAAAGTCTATCTTACTTCAATCCTTCATGTTTTTACATTATGATTTAGCAGTCATCCATTCAAATGAATAATGCTTAGATTATTCCAAGTAAAAAGGATAAATAAAATAAAAATCTAATAAAAATATTCGCTATAACAATTCATTTCGATCCAGATAGGACATCATTTGAAAGTTTAATATAATTGTTTGTCTGGCCCAAACACCTATTGAAATATAGTATTTTAAACGCACTAACTATCAGACAAAAATTAAAATTTACATCCTGTAAAAAGTCTTATTTTAGAGATTCAATAATGTGTAGAGACAGAGCAAAACTTCTTGTATTATAATCCTAATTTATTTCATTATTATACATTGATTTCTCTTTATAATTATACCTTGAAAATTATTGAAATACATTTAGAATAAATGTAACATCGATGCGTATAAAATATTTTGAAAGTTATGTTTCCTTTTCAACAATAATCGAACTTTATGCATTGTTTTAATTATACTTTAACAAAACATTTAAGGATTAAATAACTCATATTGATGAATTTCCTATTTATATTTCAAAGAATTAATACTGCTTTTCCAAACCATGGGGTCATTCAAACATATCATAACGGATAACACATCTCGGCAGAATCAGACTATACACATATCCGTCTCAGGGTTCTTGAACAGTTTTACACCCACAAAAACAAATGGTGCTTTCTTTTAATTATACAGATGTTTATGTAAATCTAACGACTATTCATTTTTCATATTGAAATTTAATTCACCTTTTAAAGGACTGTCTTCAAGAATAGAGAATCCCATATTTCATCAAACAAACAACACACTTTATTCCAATAGCGTAACTTTCGTGTTATGTCTTCAACTCGAAGACTCTTTCTTCGAGAATAAAGCATCCGTGAGATGATTAGTTGCGTGAAAGATTTTTCCCTTCCAACACATTCCTAGAATTATGTTTTCCGTTATTTTCATTTCTAGGAGTTTACGATTTTCCGAAACCAGACTTTCGTCTTAATTGGATTGCACGAGTGAATACCCCAGTAACAAAAGGAGTCAACCTTTTATTACGAAGAAAAGCACAGATCCAAAAGTATCGTTTACTTCGTTTCCATTAATTTCTGGCTTTTGCGCTCGTTTATAGAAAATATTGAAACGTAAGTAATAATGGAAAATAGAAATAAATAAAATGTTTATTTGAATATTAAGGGTAAAATTAAGTAACGTTAATGAATTAATGGGAATGACATTCAATATGCTTAAAAGTCATGAAGAAAAATTAAACGAATAAAATTAATTTGACTGTTAATAAATTGTCTTGTATTTTAATACATTATTAATTTAAAGTCAAATTATATGTGAAAAGTTCACAGCACACAGTATATTTATATACTTATATTAATAAACGATATCGTATTTAATACGTAAAGTAAATCAGTAAACAAATTTTAGTGAGGGGTAAAAGTTATCGATAACATCAACAATATCGATTATCAAAGCAAAAAAAGCACTAGTACTGCTGTTTATTCTTACGAGTATTGCAATTTTAATAAAATTAAATGACTTCTAAGTTTTAAAAATTTTTAAACTCCTAAAATATTTAAACACTCGTTCAAAGAAATAAGACTCCTTACATTAAGAAGGAAATATACAACTACCTAGAAAATGGGCGGATTGTATTAGCATGCATACAATAAAAAATAATTGTAACTTCTAAAGTATTGGATGATATATTCCAGGCCTCTTTTGTTAGAAAGTAAGGAATTGAAAAATCGTCGTTTCCTTTCGAGATTATAGATGTAAACTGTCGCCCAGCATGGCACAAGCTGATGGTGTTAAATGGGATTTCCTGCCAAACTGTCTCTAAATATCTTAATAAATCATAAGCATTCTAGATATTCTATTCAGGCTCTAAATGTGCTCTATTACGATTCAGTTGTTCTTAGGAAAGATAGATGGCTCTGCATGCTTTATTTATGCACTTGCGCAGAAAGTTTAATACTATAATGCATGTAATTCTTGTTATTGTGCTTGTTCCTTCTGTTCGCAACCATGTGGAAGTAAATAAAAACATTTTAAGACCTTCTTAAAGTAAACAATTTGAATTTGTCTTATAATATAATATATATACAGATAAATATGTAAATATATGATTTGTGTAATATGCTCTATCAGCTCTATCAAATTACTTGCCCAAGGAAATGCTAAGTAAATTTGAAACTTATTCCATAGCAAAAATACATGTGAGAGAGAGGGAGAAAATAGTTTATGATGCGTGGAAATATATATATGAGATATGATTATATGTGGATATATGCATGAATGTATTTGTGAATATTAATTTTGTAACTAAATTTATTCCTTTGTAGAATATAATAAACTTAAATTTGCAAAAGGGGGAAATTTTCAGTACTAACTATTTAAAGTATAAAGAATTTTTTTTTTGTAAAATGAATTAGGGAGAATTAAATTTATTTAATAATTAGCCTTCAATAGATAGAGGATATATATAAAATAGTCTCATTAAAGACAAAGGGAGCTATTAGCAAATTATGTCTATAGATTTTAAAATCTTATAAAAGAATTTTACTCTTGATTTTAACAATGCTTGAATCCATATAGAAAGAATTTTTAAATTCGCTTATTGAATATTAATGATTTAAACAGCTTTTTGTAGAGAAACGGTTTTAAATACATGCTAACTGAGCAAGTGTAAGTAAATTTTCTAGTAATTTAGGGGATAGAAATCAGTTATTCAAATATACTAAAATTATGATATATAATATAATCTCAGCATTTTTAAAGAATAAAATTTCTATTTAATTAGTAATGTACTGCCTAGAGATGCAACATTATCAGAAGAAATAAGATTTGCTTAAAAACGTCAGTGTTTTCTGGTATATGTGTGCGCGATTTTCATACTTAAATTAAGATGAAGATCAGCACGACTAACATAGTCATTACATTCTATTGTAATAATGGATGCTGACAAAAGATAAATAAATCTACAGACGAAACAGAAGTTAAAGGCAGCGGAATTATTATATTCTTAACAAGAGGTTCTCTACTGAACTATCCTTAGCATCCCAAGAACCTAAAACAACCGGACGCTCACAGTAATAAAAATAAATATTTTTAAAAAAAATAAGAAAAGGGAGAAGAAGATTAAAATGTATCCAACCATAAAAATAATATGATAAACGAAAGAAAGAAATACTTACCTATTTTTAGAATAATGTTGAGGTTGTTCTTTAGGAATGCATAAGTCATAAAAGCTAATTTAAAAAGCTTTGATCCAATAGCATTGTTTCTGTACTACATGCTTGTAATACGCTTTTCATGATAGAATCCGTAACTGTTTTAAGGATATAACTTGTCATTCCACTTCCACTACTTTCGAAATTCCTCTAAATTAGAGTGCTGTTACGTATAGAAAGGTCTTTTCAGTGTAGAACAAATACACAATAGTCTGTAGATGAAGCGCTAGGATACTTTGGAGGAATATATGGTAAATGTACGCGTACAACACTTGTGGCAATTTTCCTTTTTATTATGAATGCAATACAGGATTTTGAAACATGACTTTTGAATTTGAATTTAAGCAATATCAACTGAAACTGAAAAATCGTCTGTAATGTTCTTGTTCTTCGTGTGACAATGCTTACAATAAATGCACAAAAGTTTGAAAACTAACAATAATTACAAACTTGTAGAAAAAAAGCAAGGGGCATGCCCCCCTCCCCCTATTTGTAGCACTTATGGGAAACTATTTGCCCCTCAGGTTTTGAGCATTATGAAAGACTTTAAAAGCGTCGGAAAACTATACATCATACTAATTTTCAATGTTACTAATGAATTTTAGTTAGAATAGCGCTATATCTATCACGAACGCTTTCCAAATAGACGCTGTCAAATCAAAATCGTTTTGAGCAGTTACAACGGTAGCATCGTTAAAATATTTTATTCATTCTCTATACTGATGGATAGGGTCATTCTAAAACTGAAAGACATCCACAGATGGAAAACACTATTTTGAATTTTAGGGACGAACCACCCCACACAAGTACAATAGCTGTTTTGTTACATGGAATCCGATTGGTACATGGGTACATGGGTTTTGCGACATGGGTTTCACCTTACCTTTCGGACAGAGTTATACGAAAGTATTTACATGCGTTCAATATTCACAGACTCCCAGAATTGAAAACAGGTAATTTCTATTAAAAGTATTCTATCAATGCCACTTGCCATAGAGCACAATGTAGGGGGTTTTACCAGGTCATTTGTTGTTAATACATAATATGAAATTAAACAGGAAGATATTTTCGAAATTCACAATACTTTAGTGAGAGTCCGCTTAAAATAGGGCAGAGATCATAGAAATTGGATCATAGATTAATGGGTGACCGTTCTCTCCACTGATGAATCCCGGCTCAGCTTAACGAGTGATTCTCACCACACTTCTGTATGGAGAGAACCAGGGACCCAATACCTGCCCTCCAATCTCCGAGAAATTGATTATTACGGCACCAGAGGCTTGATGATATGGGCAGGAATCATGTTGGATGGTCGCACATACCTCCATGTCTTTGAAACAGGCACTGTGAATTCTGAGAAGTATAGGGATGAGTTCTTGGAGCCCTATGTTCGCCCTTTCAGGGGTGCTTTTGATTTCCTTTTAATGGATGTGAAATAAATTAAGAGAATTTACATATTTTATCGAATTACATGAAAAGAACTGAACTGAAGGAAAAACTACTGCTTCTAGATAACAATTCAAATCTTGTACTGCAAATACGTAAGCGTACACGTGTGTGTAGGCGGAGCGAGCAGAAAAACAGGATTTATAATCGCGTGGAGGGTAAGACGATTTTCTTTCGCTAGCACACATCGGTGAATTTCTTGGTGTTTTCTTGCAGCAATCAGCTTAACTCACATCGGAACAGTATAAATGAGTAACCACCAACTCTTAGATGATGGAATGAGGTGGCGAATTGTGGGGAGGCTAGAGGCAGGCCCGTCACAAGTCCAGATATGTAGACAGTTTAATTTAACGCCTAGCGTGGAGTGTAAACTATGGAAACAGTTTCAGGATACTGGATCCATCGAGAGAAAGCCTGGACAAGGTAATCTAAGAGCCACGATGGCCAGAGAAGATTGCCAATTATCCATTTTAGCGAGGCGTAGCAGAGGGGCTACAGCTTCTCAGCTCTTTCGGAACCGGTATACAGACATGAGAACCCCTGTAATAAGGGTGACTGTTTCCAAAAGACTGAATAAGAGAGGGTTGTTTACCAGAAGACCGGCTGATTGCGTCCCGCTCACGTCTATGAACAGGAGAGTCCGATTAGCATGGTACAGGCAGCATAGTGATTGAAGAATAGAGCAATGGGCGAACGTTCTGTTCACCAACGAGTCCCGGTTTAGCCTAAACATCGATTCTCGCCGTACTTTCGTATGGAGAGAGCCAGGGACCCACTCCCTACCCTATAATGTCCGCGAAATCGACAATTATGGCAGTGTAATGGTCTGGGCAGGCATCATGTTGGATGACCGCACACCTCTCCTTTGACAGAGACTCTGTGACTGGTGTGAGGTATAGGGATGAGGTCTTGGAGCCCTATGTTCAACTTTTCCGGGGTACTGTGGGCCCAAGTTTATCTTAATGGATTATAACGCGAGGCCACGTAGAGCTCATCTAGTGGACAAATTTCTGGAAAGTAAGGATATTAGCCGGATGTAATGGCCAGCCAGATCTTCAGACTTTAATTCTATAAAGCATGCATGTTACGTTCTATGGAATGCAATTACAGTTCGCAACCCCCCATCGAGAACCATTCAAGACCTGAAAACAGCGTTGCTGAACAAGTGGATCCAATTGCCTCAGGAACTCGTAAACTCTCTTATTTCCAGCATAAAATCACGGTGCCTGTCTTGTACATCTGTAAAATGGGACCATATACCCTATTAATCATTTTTTTTAGTTCCATACAGCAACTGCTGTTTCGTTCCCTGTGACTCCTTTGAGTGTTACACACGATCATGTGTGTGTATTATAACTGTTGAAAAGTTATTATTTTTTTTTTGTATTATATCAATCCTATGTACAAACCAAATTTCATTAAGATCTGTCCTGTAGTTATAGAGATAAATGACCAAATCAAAAAATTCTTTTAATTTTGAACACCAATGTAATTTAAAAGTTATTAATGAGAAAATACATAATGAAGAATAATGATTTAAAACATTATCGTGTTATTCTTCATTAGTATCATTAACATATTTCATCTTAATCTTTCAAGAGTGTTTTTTCTTAAATGAAAGAGATAAATATTTACTATTGTAGACATTTAAAAGTATATATATTGGAATAGAGAAACTCCTTCCCGTCATCAAGGTAATGCTATATGTTAAATTTCTTTATTTCAATCGTTCTTTCAAACAATGATTAAACTTTATTGTTTACTTCTTTTCCAAGAAAAATAGAAGACATATAACGGGAAAAAAATATTTCCGAAGAGTAGATGAATGAAAAAAAAAACCAATTTACCTTTCAGGAAGATTTATTCGATCGACGTTTTCGAAGAAGACCAATCATTTTTTCACTCTATTCCAGCTAAATAATTAAGAGGAATTTTTCAACTTCCACAAGTCAGTGAAAAAAGACTTAATTCAATTTACTGAAGAACTCTTAAGTGACATTATCAATAACAATGTCGCCTTTTTAAATGCTTTGTCTCATGTGGATTAAAAGGTGAAATTTTTCTCCCTAAACAAACGTCAGAATCAACGAAAAATAAAAGTTGTGATAAAGAAATAATTGTTAAGAATCTAATGTTAAAAGTTTAATCAATAAAAAAGAAAATATGTAATTTAAAAAATTAAATTATATATGCTACCTTCAAAGACCGCCAAAGGCGTAAATTACTCCCTATAAACCAAAAAGAACGAAATAAAATTAAAAGAATGAGTATTATTGAATCGATATTAGGTTATGGAAATCTTGTTTAAAAAATAAAAGAATTTTTTTTTCAGAAAAAATATAAATGTTGAAAGATGTTTTTTCCCCTTACCTCAAAGGATTCATTATTTATCAAGAAATAATTGTTATTGGTTGTCAAGGTTGGGAGAATATAGAAAAATCTTCCAGGATCCGAAACTGTCTTGTGATTTTTGGCAATCTTTTTAAAAAAATTAAACATTAAGAAACTATTAATGCAAATCATGGTGAAGAAAATTATTTTATGAATGACTTTCATTTGTAAAATGTTAATTAAAGCGGGTGATAAAAATTATTTAATATTAATTTTCTCTTGACTTTGTATTAAAACTGTTTCGGTAGAATAATTCAAAAGGTAATAATAATAAGAAAAATATCACATTTCAAATTCGGTACTGATATACTAACAAACATATGTAACATTTTATATTTGAAGGACTTGGGGAAGAAAACTTCCTAATAATGCTGTATTGAATTTGTGACCTTGAGCTATTCGTAATTGTCTTTTCACTGACCTTGGGGACATTACTGTAATTTGAATTGAATGAAATAATAACTCCTTGACAAGACAAATGAAATGTGATAATTTTAAATTAGCTGAAGATAAAAAATGCAATAAATTGAATTAGAGATAGTGATATATAAGCAGAACAGAATTGAAAAGAAAGAAGAAAACGAGATAGGGGTTATCGACCAGTTGTAAAATATTTGTAAACTGGATTGAATTTTTGAAATTAATTGCTCCTAATTAAATTATTTATTAGATTACATTGGTTTTATTAGTGGACTTCTATTTAAAGAACTATGGGTCAAACTTTCTACAAGAAAACAGTGTTCTTATCGGCACGAGCTATTTGATAAGCTAAGATTTTATTGTTTGAATCTAAACTAGGATTAATTGAGTCAAGAGAGATTCAATTGGGAGTGATATTTCACATTCGGTGTTGATAGATAGAAAACTGTATCGCGTTTCTCTGACTTATTTTCCCTTGTAGTTTTGAACTTATTGACAATTTAATGTGACTTAAAGATGTGTGTGGAGTTAAAAAGTGAGTGAAAACCATTACAAATCTTGAATGACTAGAGTGTGTTATAACAGATCAGTTCGCATGGTGTAAAATTGATATATATAATTTTTGGAATAAAGCTGTTTAAGATTATAGCAGGTCCATCACTCAGTGAAATTTATCCTGTCATTCACCTTTTGAATTAAAGAGATATGGGATTAAGTGAAACCCATTGGCAAAATTATAAATTGTGCAGGAATAAAGTTTAGCGTAAGGGAAGGATTAGCAGGCGGGATTTGATGTTCAATACAAGCAGAAAACACTTGCAGGAAGAAGGCTTTGGGTTGGAAGCAAATAAATCGTTAGTCATATAGTTCAAACCTGATACCAAATGACTTTCGTCTATTTTTGCACTTAAACTGATTTTTGTGTGGAGAGTGTTTTGGTGACAATGATAAAGAGAAAAATGTCATAACAACACAGGCTAATCTTACAGGATTCTACCTTCTACCAGCCTTACTAAAAGTACCCCCACTGAAGATTCATAAATGTATTATAATAAAGCAAAGAATTCTGAAACAGTTATTTTTAAGTAAGGTAGTGGAGAAAACACTTCTAGAACAATACAGAAAAAACTGTGAGCCTATGTTTCCAACTTATGTTCAAAATGTCCACATCAAACATTTTGCTTCCTAGAAATGGTAATATTTATGGAAGGTGAAACTGAATTAGTTAGCGCTTGTTTTGAGAAACGTGTTGCATGATACTGGGAGTGACTAATTATATTTTTTGAGAAATATAGCAATTTTCCGAACATCCATTGTTTCGGGATTTCTTATAAGCTTTGTCCTTTAGATATCTCATCAGAAAAAAAACAAGTCTTAGAGAGCTCGGATAAGCGGAACAAGTAATCGTATGATACGCTTATTATTGGATTCTTTTGACTGAAATTAGCTAGACTTTTTCCTTCTCACTTCGCTGAGGTATATATTTTTTTTTCATTCCGTTCTCGCATATTGTTGATTTCTCTCAGGAGGGATTTGATAAGTTTCTGAATGATACATCAATCTGATATTAACGGGAGTCACCCTGTTCCTTCTAAGTGTTAATTGAATAAAATTGAATTTTAACTTCGCTTAAATATCCCATTTAATTTAAATTTTAATTTTTATTTCATTTAATTTCTAATTTTAAATTTAATTGATTTAATTTGAATTTGGAACATTTGATTCCTCTTTAATTAAAATTGGTTCTGTGTCTTTGGCTTTGAGTTTTAATTTAATGTTTGTAGATTAGACTGCATTTACTTTAAATTTCACTTAAAATAAAAATAAAAAACATTTAAGAATAAATTTATTTTATTTTATACTTAGAACTATATATTCCCTCGAAGTGTTTTATTATTGAGCAAATATTTTGCATTGCCCCCCCCCGATTTTTTTTTTTTTTTTTGTCTTTCCCTCTTCATATTCCCTAAACTCTATTTATATTCTTATATTCATTTTGAGTTCAAAGGTTTCAGATATTTAATATTAAAATGAAATACTAAAACCTTTTTTTTTATTTGGGAGATTCTATTGATTTCTTTATGTACAAACTGTTTTCTACTATCCGCCTCTCTACTTCCATAGTTCGCTTACGCTGCGTCTGCTATATATTTTTCGTAGGATAAACTGCTAGTTTATGAACTATAATGTTAATGTTATTTGATTGAAATTAATTATTTTCTTCTTTGTATAATTTTTATTAAAAATCATTTTTACATTCAATATCTAATTATTTTATTGCCGCAATTAATGATGATTTTTTTTTTACCTCTAAATATCATAGATTGAAGTAACTCGTAGTATCATTAATTTTTATCCCAGGGTATCGTAACGTTTTAAGTTTTACTAAAAATAATAAAGGTTGAAACTTAATTTTTATTATTAATCTTAAGATTTCCCTAAACAGTCACCATCCACAAGTATATTCTTCTTTTAAAGTTTCTCGGCCTTTCGAAGACTGTAAGCATATTGACTCTTATTTTATCCATACTGTAGACTACTTCAATCTATGATTTCCAGAAGAAAATGAAATCAAAATTCGTGCTGAAATTTACAACAATATGTACATGAAGATCCATTAATACGCAGAATTAATTTTATCTTGCTGTATTCGTTATTTCCTAGTAATAATTGAGTCTTCACGATACCCGTAAATATCTATATGCAAAATCCTTAATTTCTCGGCTTCGTAAATATGTATAATAAATGCATCACACATTGAAGAAGAATAAAATATCTATTAGAAGAGACGTGTTCCGGATATCATCCATACTTAAATACAAAAGACGTTTTCGGAGATAAATTCATTAATATTATTCGCAAAAGAAAACAAATTATGATAGAGTTAGATTACTTCCTCGCGTATCATAACACTGTGTTGTGGTAATGGAAGTTGGCAATTAATGAATAAATCAACAGATAAAAGTGAAACTCCTCTCACAGTTTCAATGCAAGTAATATATCTTTGTCAAAACCTTTTTAAGAGAGCGCCTACACACAGCATTATACGGAAAGACACTCAGTGACAAGGAAAAGGACAAACATAGCGGAAAATTAGAAAAAAAAAACCTCAAGAAAAACATTTCCCTGAAGAAAAGTATCAATTATTAACGGTTGGAGAAGAAGATGTTGATGCATCTTTTTGTTCTAGATCCAAATGTAAATGATTCTAAGTATTGGTAAATTTACAACATCTTTGAATTCCAATTCTCATTCTGAAAATTTTAGGCATAGGTTTAGTAAGTAGAAATGAACTTTACTTTAAGTATAAACATGTTTAAAAGGATTGAGAGTAAAGAGGAAATGTTTTAAATAAAATGTGTGGTAGTGTTTCATACGGTGCCTACTATAAAAAGATGATGTACAAATTGCTGAAATTTCTCTCCTTCATTTATTAATTAAAAGTAAGAAAATGATAATAAATTTAATATATGTTTAAATAAACGTAGTTCACTTAGGAATGGAAAATCAGGATAAAGAGATATTGCCAAGACAAAAATACTACGTTCAAAGGTTTGTAAATAACATATTATCACAGTAAAAAGTTATAATGTAAACACAGTAGAGATTGACTTTGTATTTGCATACAGTTGTCAAACTTTTGATGGAGAAATAATATTACTTTAAAATAGAGGAAACGACCAAGAAAGAAAATGGGAAAAAAATAGTAGAAGAATGAAAAAGTCTGATAAATTAACTTTAGAACGAAACAATTTATGTTTATTTTTCCTCCTTATATAAGCCTTTTTAACCCATTAAACGCCGCTATATGTGAACCGCGTAGAAAAAATAAATTTTTTGTATGTTTTGAGTTTTAATGTACGTCTCTAATCATATCTAATTTACATTTAATAAAATCTTTATATGTTTAAAATATATGATATGGGAGACTTGGCGCTTAATCGGGGCAATAGAGATGCATCCATCACAATGTTGATTGATTTTGGTTTTTATAAACATCGCACTAGAAGCAATACGTGGGATATTGGCGAGGGACCTCGTAATTTTGAACCTGGGTCAAGTGACGAGGACGAAAATTGAGCAGGCACTTCTCTGTTCTAAATTCCATACCAAGCCTCGGAAGGACTTTGAGCCCCGTCAGATTTAACGTGCATTAGTCCCGGTCAACGAAACCACCGGCCGCGAGTTCGATGACTTAACCACTAGGCTACCACACCCAAACTATATTGTTGAAAATTGAATTTTTAATTTTAATATCTTGCTAAATCAAGTTAAATATCCCCAAAATTATTATTATGCGATTAATAAAGTTTTATGTCCTTAAATGTATATTAAATATGTTCAAGTCACCCAATAAAGAACTCGTAAATTTCTTTACATGTTTAATTTCATTTTCTTTCACATTTTTATATGGAACGGAAAAAAGCAATTTTTGCGCAGCATGATAATAAATTTCTCGCACCATAGACGAGCATTATTTTTACACATTATACATTTTAATTGCTTGCTAGTCTGAGTAAGAAAATGATTCACACCATCAAATCGTATGTTAGAGTTCACTGGTGTGGTCCAAGTTGAGATATTGAAGATTAGATTCGTGATGTCAGAATCAAAATTCATTTTGCAGAGTTCGTAAGAAGTTGTAGCTGTTAATTCAGATGATTTCTTCCAAATTTGGCATTTTATCAGATAAAATAATAACTAATTCATCGGCTTATTTCCAAACATATGAATTCTTTTTTTTTTGGCTCTCTTTGTGTGTTTGTCCTAATAGCCTCAAGTAGTTTGACTACTTTTTTTTTTTTTGACTTCTGATGTTCTGTTTGTGACCTTTGACTTTTATTCAAATCATCTTCATCATTTGAAAAAGAATTATCTTTTAGACACCTCTTCCACTTTTTTGATGTAGTTTGCTTCTTTAGTGTTTCACACCGTTTTGAAATAAAGTTCCACTCTTCCGCATATATCAACTAGCTCTACTTCATCTAAATAATTTTCATTACAATTTTTTTCATTAGTTATCTGACCAGAAACAGGTGGCAATCAAGTGATATTGCACTCATCTGCTGAGAATTCGTCCGATTCTAGTGTTTATATATTCTCTGATGCTCGCTGCACAGTTAAAACCTTAAGTGGAACTCTTACTTTAAAATAAAAGTAAAGAAATTTCTCGAAAATGAATCTTGCTTACTAAAGGTATATCTTAGAATTCTAACCAATGATTTATTACACATTAGTCGAGAATATTCCTCAGAAAATAGTGGAATATATCACCTGCTTTGATACAAGAAACACCTGTCCAAGATAAAAACTACAAAAGCACCTGTTCTTGAACAAAAAAAAGGAAAAAATACAGATAGAATAGTTATATTTAGGCAAAAGAGTCGAGGACTCGATTCTGTTAATCAGAACACTCCAATTTTGGGACATTCCTAAGCAAGCAACTGTAAAACCCATATAAATTAATTTTATATACCCCTGTTTCTTATGACTTAAAAAAAGAACTATTCTTTTCTATCTTCAATTTTTCTTAACTTCCGTACTAAATTTAATTATTTTTTGAGATTTTTTTTTTCCTAGTGAAGCGAAAAATAGAAATTTTGCGGAAATTTGAAAATTTTTATTAATGGAATTTTTATTACAAACGTTTTGAAAAAAATTAACAATGAAGCAAGATACATTAATATTTGATGAAAAAAAGTAAGGAATATATGTATCTTAATTACTTTCAATGAAAACAAATCTTAGTTAAAGGTTCCCAAAATGGGAGATTTAGTGCCTAATGGGTTAAGCATGGAATATTAAGTTAAATGTTGAGGGTGAAATAATGAGCTTCTGCATTAACTTCAAGTATTATTTCTACAATTATACCGCAAATGTCCAAAATTTTCCCACTTTTAAATTTACTTGTATTTCAGGAAATATTACCTAATTTCTTTTATGAAACATGAAAAAACGTAAGCTAATAATGAAACAATGTAGAATTAAATTAAATAAAGATTATAACAGAAACACACAAGTAGTATATAAAAGACTAATTTTTCTTTTAAGCTTTTTTGAGTAATAAAAGGTTCATAAGCTAAAATATTGTTCTCAATTTAATGAGCAGAATACAAATTATTCAATTAAACCGAATCTAATCAAATATTTGTATTTAAGATATATTTCTCTAAGCAATATTATATTAAAATACACTTTACTGTATTGTAGACTATTAATAAAGATGACTTGTTTTCAGGACATCATATTTATTTGCACACATCTTTTCAAATATAAATTAAATACACAATTTTACACAAGCACCATTTTTCAACGTTCGTCTTTACCTCTTGGAACCAAACTCAATTCCATTTCTTTGTTCGTTGCCAGTAAATTTTCTAAAAAACAAAAATATGTTCTGGTGTTGCCAATAGCATAATTTTATTTCTTTGTAACAACTTTAAAACATTTAAAAAAACATATCTTAATAAAGAATATTGAAAAAAGTATCAAATTAAGATTAAATCGTTTGCTTTTAAAAATTGAATACATCACAATACTTAATGCACTTTTTTTTTAAATCTATAATTTGTCTTGAAAATTTCACTTCACAAAACCTCCGCTACTTAATTGGAATATTTTTTAATTTATATATTATACACACACACTTATGATGCCGTGCTACACCAGTATTAAATTAGTCTTGTTACTTAAATTAATTCCACATGCAATTATTTTTTTAAGAATTTAATTGCATTTCAATTCTGTGTTGTAGCTCACTTTTGGTTGAAAGTAATTGCTTTGAAGAAGTCAGCTTAAATTACTTTTGTAAATTGGGTTCTACGTACACATAATTTTTATAACCATTATTAGCTACCCAAGGGGCTATTGTTTTAGTTAATCCCAAAATGTCGTACATGACCACTTTTCAAACATTTATTTTGTTTTTGCGTATATTTTTTGTCTACTTTAACCAGTAACGAGCTTAACTTTTAAAAATAAGTAATTATAAATTTTCCTGGATTTTTAATGGATTGAAATAAAATATATACAATAATGTCTGATACCTGCTTTCACTACTAATCAACTCAACTTTCAAAAATATGTCGCAATACATTTCCCCTAATTTTTTTATTGGATTGAAGTGAAGAAAATATAAAAATTAAGTATTTTATTTATTTATCGATTTATGTGTTACCTTAAATCATATGCAAACTGGAATCAAGGTATGACTGTTAATAAATAACATGATTCAAAATTTTAAGACAGCAGCGAGGCAGCCATTTTCTTAGCCTCCCAAGGAGCTATTGATTTAGGTGGATAGCTTTTCAATGTTTTATCATTTGCTTTAATTTTAATTACATTTAGCTTAAATATAATCATTTTAATTATTTATTGTTTGCTTTAGTTTTAATTACATTTAGTTAAAATACAGAAACGACAGGTACAATATTTCAGGTCAGGTATGACATTTTTTGGTTCACAAAAGTAATAGCCCCTTGGGTGGTTAAAATAAAGCGCATCTTG
Source organism: Nephila pilipes (assembly GCA_019974015.1). Lineage (NCBI taxonomy): Eukaryota > Metazoa > Arthropoda > Arachnida > Araneae > Nephilidae > Nephila > Nephila pilipes. The sequence continues at coordinate 39,059 of BMAW01080488.1, forward strand.
GGTGGCTAAATCTATTCTTTGCAAAACTTTGCATAGAACTTTTGAAATTTTAGTCATCTTCCTATCATCATATAAACTTTTAGTTTTAAATTACATTTTAATACGCGCATGAATGACTGAATGTAAATTAATTTAAAAATTTCTGTTGAGTGATTTATCAGATATAATTACAAAATAATATTCGAGTACTTAAATTTAGTTCTGAATGACAAACATTTATTACTTGTTTAATTGCCTTTCCATCTGTAGCAATAGGATCATATATATTGTAAGGTGTTTTCGATTATTATGGAGTAAACAATATTCATAATTATTCTTTTTGGCCATGGATGTCAATTTAAATTTGGAGGTTACTCATATATGATTAGTGTTTAGTGTATGATACAGATCAGTAAGGAATTATATTATATTAAGTTATAAGATAATATTTAATGGGTAAAGCGTTACATTTTTATTAAGGTATCAAGTGTTATTAAACCCTTTTATATTTTAATAACTGCAGAAATTGTCCTGTATTTGCATCAGTACAGTTATAAGTGTTTTCAATATCATATGTAATATTATCTATATTAATCGGCAGCAAGAGTTACAGAAGATTGCTTAGAGACTTGACACTGTCTAAACTTATTGTACAGTAATAAAATAGAATTTACTTCTGTACACTATTTATGACTAATATTATTAAATACATTTACTGACATTTCGTCATTCAGGGAAAAACACATGCATTACTAGCTTCAATGAAGGTTATCATGAAATTATGTTTGTGATGAAAATCAAGGAAAATAAAATAAAAAAAAAAAATAAAAAAAGAAATTGGATGCAATAATATTTATGACTGGGAAAATAAATATCGTATTTTTGCAAGTAAAACTAACTGAGAAAATATAAATATGAATGTTAGTTTAAAAATTAGTTTACAGCCGTGGTAGCCTAGTGATCATGGTCACAGACTCGCCGCCAGCGGTTTTCGTCGAGTTCTGGGTTCGAGCCTTGATGCTACCAAAACCTTCCCCCATCCCGTGTAGGCAGAGCTGATGCATGTTAAAGCTGTCGAGACTCATTGGGGTGGTGTGGAAATTAGGAGATGGGGCTGCCATCTCAGGTATCATCCTCGTCACTTGACCGAGGTTCGAAATAATGAGGTTGGATGAAATGGCCTTCGTGTTGCTTTTGGTGCGACGTTAATAAAACCAAACCTTAAAACTTAGAATAAAGTTAAATCACCCTATGGATTATACTTTTTAAATATTTAAAAATACTTAATGGCAAGTAATATGTTCAAATAAATCGATTTATTTAGCAAATTTATGTAACAATGTAAACGAAACTACTTTACTTTAAGGAAGAATATTAATTAGTCTTCTTCACAAAAATCATACTACCCTCGCGTAATGACATATTTTCTCCAGAAAATCTCAGATAATTTTTTTCAAGAATTGTAAATATTGATATTATATGAAAATTCAAAGTTAAAGTTAGTTGAGATATTTGTTATAATACTTTATCATAAAAATAAATAGGATTAAAATTATTTTTTTGCACTTTTACCTTATAATAAAATGCATTATGCTCCTCGTTGTTCTACAAAGAAAAATGGAGGGTATAAAAATTGCACTTCATGAAATGCCGACGAATAAGAAAACAATTTACTTTTCAAGAGGTGTTATTCGATCCACGTCTGCGAAGGAAAACAATCAATTTTTTTTAACTCTGTGGCAACTAAATAATTAAGAAGATTTTTTCGGTTTCCGAAACATCCAGGAAAAAAAAGTAATGGCGGATGGCTTAATTCAATTTACTCTGAAACTTCGAAGTGACAGTATCAATATCAGCGTTCACTTTCCGTATTTTTCTCTCAAGTGGATTCGGAAGATAACATTTTTCTCTCTTTCAATTAAAGGTGGATAAAATGAAAAATTACAAATTTGATTCACTTCTATTTTTTTAATTTAGTCTCTATAAAAGTGATTTTTATCATTTGATTTTAATTTAACTTTACTTTACTTTTTATAATGATAAAATTCATTGCTTCTTGTATCTTTATACTATATATTCTTTCTTTGAAATCATGTGTGGCTGCTTGGCCTTTATTGTACAGCTAGTATAATGATGTTCTTTTATATATATATGTATATATGAAAATGTGTATAATTAGTTTTCACATTTGCATTTATTGAAGACACTCTGCAGTTTTAACTATATCCTTCTATAGTAATCATAGATAAGTATTTTCATTTGTTTCTGAAAAACAAATTTGAAGTTCTTCCCTATACGCATGGACAGACTGGGTTTTTAAGTCTTGAGGATGTGATTAGTCCTAGTCATATACATCTTCCCTTGAATAAATATTTATATACTGTCTTACATGAAAATCATTTGTTTCCTATAAAATTATTTTCTTTGAAATGGTAAGTTAGGTCCATTTTAATCTCATTGTCTAATAATTCTTTGCTTAATGATGGTGTTTCTGTTAGATGTGAGACAAATACTGAAAATCAACAAATTCAAAAATAGTCTATAAAATATGTTTTTGTCAAGATGTTTCCAACCACACTATTTAAATATATACACAGTATCCATTGCAGATCTGTAAGAAATATACGTAGAAATTGTTTTCTGTTTTTAGTAGAAATAAGTTTCGGAACAAGTTTGTTTTCATGAATATTTATTATTACACTAGGTTACTCAAAATATTCAACAAAGTAGAGAATTTGTATGCCATTTAATAATTTAAAATACTTCATTCGAGGGAATGAAACTGCCTTTTAAGATCATAAATTGAAAACACTAATCTAGAAAAAAAATTATAAACAAAATATTTCATTATAGCAATGATAAATTTACATAGTTTTTTAGTTTACTAGTATGAAAATCATTAATAGGATTTATCAAGATCTGTCTGATGTTTCTTTGACATTACATATAAAAACTTCTTAGTGATATATCATTAAAAAAACATATACATAACAGAATTAATGATTTGAATCGATTTCTTTGAAAAGGACCAATTGTTTAATCTCAGCTCGTTAATTCCTTCACAGCTGTAGTTTCTGCCAGTTTCTTTGAATTCTTTCAAAACAAATGAATTATAAATTGAGCATTTTTTTAGTTCAAAGAAAATAGGAAGGCCAACTTCATGAAATAAACTCTTTCTGATTAAGTGATAAATGACTCCTCAGATCAAATCTTTACAACTCTTGACAGTTTGCTAATGACATTTTACGAAAACACTTTATGAAAAATCTATCTTCTTCTCTTGTATTTGTATATCAAGTCAACATCTTTCATATTTACACCAAATATTTTTCCTGAATGTAGCTCATCATTCATTTTATAATTTACTGTTTTTTTAAAACGCCTAAGAATATTTGATAACATACGTTTTTACAGCCTTTTTTATACTAATGTGAAATTATTTTACTTAAATGAAATCAGACTTTTCTTCACACTGTTATTTCTAATGGAGGAATAAATTCTTAGAAAAAACAAAACCCTTGCTAAAAAAAACATGATATTTCACTCGAATCTCATTTCCATCTTTCTCATACCCAAATAAACATCTTGCTATCAATCCGGATCCTCGCTCTGTCTCTCCGATCCTTACATAAGCATTCCATAAACAACATGCAATACTTAAACAAAAGATGATATATATACATATATCATACATACATATTATGGTTATTATACATTTTATAATATACATATTTGTTATTTCATACATATATATACATACATACATATTTATAGATTATACATATACATTTCCATATTATACATACATATACATATTTTACATTATATACATACATACATATACATATACATATACTTCTTATATTATACATACATATACATATACATGTTATTTTACATTTATACAAGTTGTTGTTGGCTATTTTATATTACATATTAATATTGTTGGTTACATTTATATTATATATATATACATATTTTTTATATTTATACATACATATATATATAGAGAAAGAAAGGAGAGTTGTTATGTTACATTTCATATTTACATATACATATTATTATACATATATTATAATATAAATATATATATATATATATATATAATATAAATATATATATAATACAAACATATATATATATACATATATATATAATATAAATATATATATAATATATATATACATATACATATATATATATATATATATATATATATATATATTTATATTATATATGTTATATATATATGTTATTATACATATATAATATACATATAATATAAACATATATATATATATAATATATATATAATATAAACATATATATGTTATTAGATATATATATATACAAACTGTAAATCAATTACTTTTCGGTTTGACATTTATGTAATCGGTAAGTGCATTTATGTAACACTATAGGAATGCTATGCTTGTAAAGCCCCCTTTATAACAGCTAATCCAATGCAAGCCAGATTGCAAATTCCTTGCCTCTATCCATCCCCTTTTAGTTTTCTTTCCTTGGTTTAATTTGTTTCTCCAGATTTGGCTTAAAACCTTCATCCCAAGTTCAAATTGTTGCCATTTCAGGTATCCTTTCTCACCATTTTATCTCCTTTTTTCATTGCTGAGGAGTATGGAATAATTACCTTTTCTTCCTGATTTAGAAATTCAAAAAAAATATTTTTTTATTTTATACACACTAAACTGCAAAAAAAAAAAGCACTGGGTGATTGTGTATCTGATGGAGATGTAAATTTGGTGGATAAGAAAATGATATACAAAAATAGAAAATTATAAAAGAGTTTTGAAAATCTGAATGATTTATTTCAGAGTCACATAATACAAGGTACAAGCTCAATAAGGTGTTTATCCTAGCCTGGATGCAAGTTTCCACGGCATAGCGTAGATTGATAAAGCTTCCTAATGGTCTTCGGGAATTTTTGCCCATTTATCTAATTGTTTGGCTAAGACCTCACCTTAGTAGATGCAGTAGTCTTCCCATCATATTCAGACATGATCAATAGAGAGATTCATTAATTTCAAGAAAGTGTATAAAAAAGCCAGAAGACAGTTCATAATAACACGTGCCGTGTGACGAGTACTATGTGTTGCTAAAAAGAATAAGCCCAGAGTAGAGATAAAGGAAGTGTAGCAAAACAGATCTCAGAATGTCGCCAGACGCGCCGTTGTGCTGTAAAATGTGCACGATGACGATCAAAGGGTCCAGCAATAAGGAAATGGCTTCAAATACTTACAACTCCTGGTCGAGGCCTATGGAGCTTGGCAATAGTGAAAGCAGGATCGACATGGCTCGGGCATCACCAGACCCGTCTTCGATGATAGCCAGGATTCAGTTGAACGCGTCTGTCAAGCAAACACTACATACGTCCTCAGTCGTGCTAATAACCTGATAGAGCCACAATTACTGTAATCTGCCTGACAGTGCAGGAGTGAGAAGCAGGTGGCGTAGCGGTAGTACGAGAGTAGATTTCGCTCTATCAGTTATAGCGGATTACCGCGCCACTCGTGCGGGGTCGCGTGTCTTTTGCTGATGGAATGATGAATCAGGAGCTGCGGATAACGCCAATCTGTGGAATCACTCTTGACCCCTCGAAATCGTTATGGCCCCAAGTAGAGACCATAATGACGCTGTAATCTGTCGTTTCTCCACCCATTCTTGGCAGCATTTTCTGATCGCTGCATCACTTCGAACTATGTGACAGAGTGATTCTCGATCAACCCGCCTCTTTCGATCCAATGATATGACTTCTTTCAACGGTCAGCTGTTCGTAATGAGCTGAAATCCACCAGCGAAGCATTTTTTTCAGTCGTGGAAAGATATTCAACAGTGCAAAATAGAAAAATTGACCATTCCTGTTGAAAATCTATTCTTGGTGTACACCTGCTTAGTACATAGTTCCACGTTCAGTACCTCCCTTTTCATGACATTCATTGGACAAATTTCCAAATATTTTATTCCATTTGCATGTTCTGGCCAAATGTCTTTGCATACGAAATTTCCATTGCCAATCTGGGTAAATCTTTCTTATTGTGTTTTTTTTTTGTTATAGAGTGTGTGTATATATATATATATTATACATATACATATATAATATATATATATATATATATATATATATATATATATATAATTATAATATATATATTGAAAGAGTATAATATATACATATATATATATATATATATATACAACTGATAACATCGTCATCAGTTGGCTGGCCAACACAATATTGTTGGCTGTCATCATGACACACATGATGGTTAACATGGAGCCAACATTACATGTAACATAGCTGGTTGGCTATTGCCACCATACACACAACGTCATCATTGCTGTATTACACACACATTGCCACATATCTATTATTGCCACACACACACTATTATTATTATTATTGGCTGGTTGTTGACACACACATATTGTTGTTATATTATTATTATTATATTATTATTATTTGGTTGTCATTATTGATAACATAACACACACACATGTATAACACACAACACACAATAGTTGGCCACACACACATACGTCATCATTACAACCACTGACACATGTTGTTGACATACACACACATGTGTCAGCTTACTCCATGATACATTGTTATTGGCGGGTTACACATTTTGCCACACACAGTCATGTCACCATCACACATTGGCCATTGGCTTACTGGCTGGTTGTTGCTATATTTTATTATTGTTATTGTTACATATTACACATACACACACCTTGATATTACACACACATTATTAATATAGAGTGAGTATATATATATATATTTATATATATATATATATATATATATATATATATATATATATATATATATATATATATATATTTATATATATATATATATATATTATATAAGACATCGATCAATAACTCCTGACGAACATTTTGAAAAACAAAATTTTTTTTATTCCATCAACATAACACCTTTTGTTAATCACCTTTTAGTGATACAATCACCCAATGCTTCTCCAAATCTTTCCCTAATTTTCCCCGCAAGAAATATTTTTTTTTGTTGCGGAGTAAAATAGCGATAAACAGCTTTCTGAATCATCGACTCGTTGCAGCTTTTGTTACACGCCAATCAAGTATAACCACTCTGGAAAAAAAAAACCCTTTTCTACTCTTACTCAAAAAAAACCTTCCCGGTCCTGATCGACCCAAAAATCTTGACACATAGCCAAAAATGCCAGTATCTCAGAAAGACCCGGATACTGGCCTAATACGAGCCATCTCCCGCTGGTCCTCGAGTTATTGATCTGATGTGTTATATATATACATATACATATACATACATACATATGTATGTTATACATATATATGTATACATATATATTGTACATGTTATATATATATATATATATTATGTTTAATATATATATTATTATTATTTGTTATTACATATTATTATTAAGAAGTCATACACATGCATACATACATACACAACATACATATACATATTATTATTATTTATACATATGCATAGTTGGTTAAGTTGAGCACACAAATATATACATATACATACATACATGATATAATATATATATATATATATTATATACATATATATTAAATATACATACATACATATATATATACATATATATATATATATATATATATATATATACATCGATCAATAACTCCTGAGTCTAATTTTGAAAACATTTTTTTTTGCAATTTTTTTTTTTTTTTATTCATCAACATAATATTTTGTTAATCACCTTTTAGGTGATACAATCGTTCCAACGCTTTCCAAATCTTTTTTTTTTTTTTTTTTTTTTCCCCAATTTTTTTTTCTTCCGCAAGAAATCTTTTGTTGCGAGTAAATATGACAATACTTGAATCATCGGACTGCTGCTTGCTTTTTGAAATCATCGAAAGGAATCGCGGCATTCCACTTGATATATATATATATATATATATATTATACATACCGATCAATAACTCCCGAGACGAACATTGAAAACAACAATTTTTTTGCAAAAATTTTTTTATTCATCAACATAACACCTTTTGTTAATCACCTTCTTTAGGGATACACTCGTTCCAATGCTTCCAAATCTTTCCCCCAATTTTTTTTTTTTTTTTTCCGCAAGAAATATTTTTGTTGCGAGTAAATAGCGATAAACAGCTTTCTGAATCATCGGACTCAAGCTTGCAGCTCTTTTGTTACATCGAAAGCAAATCGCAGCACCCACTCTGAAAAAAACCTTTTTCTACTCACTCAAAAAACCTTTCCCTGGTCCTGATCGACCTGTGCTAAAAATTTTGACACGTTTCAAGCAAATAAGTTAGCATTCTTAGAAAGACCTGGTTACTGGGGTTTACTACGAGCCATCCTGGGTTAGTCCTCGGGAGTTATTGGATCGATGTGTTATATATACATATATATATATATATATATATGCATGCTTATACATATATATACATACATATTATATATGCATGTTATATATATATATATATGTTATATACATATATTATTACTTATATTATTATTATATACAGATACACATACATACATATATATATATTATACATATGTATATATACATATACATAACATAGTTATATATATATTATACATATGTATATATATATGTTACAACATATATATATATATAGTTATTATATATATATTATATATATATATATTATATATAGGAGAGAAAGAGTATTATATATATATATATATATATATATATATATATGTATATATATATATATATATGTATATATATATATATATATATAGAAGTATATATATATATATATATATATATATAACACACGAATAACCCCAGAGTCTAATTTTGAAAACATTTTTTGCAATTTTTTTTTTTATTCATCAACATAATACCTTTTGTTAATCACCTTTAGTGATACAATCGTTCCAACGTCAAATCTTTTTTTTTTTTTTTTTTCCCCAATTTTTTTCTTCCGCAAGAAATCTTTTGTTGCGAGTAAATAGCGATTAACAGCTTTCTGAATCATCGACCTGTTGCTGCTTTTGTTCCATCGAAAGGAATCGCGCACCCACTTGGAAAAACCTTTTTTCACTTCACTTCAAAAACCTTTTCCTGGTCCGATCGACTTAAATTTTGACAGTTTCAAGCAAAGGTTAGTACTTTAGAAAGACCTGGTTACTGGCCTACTACGAGCTAACTCTGCCAGTCCCGGTTGGCCAGCTGATCGATGCGGCTACATATATATTATATACATATATACATATATATACACAATACATATATATATATACATATTATACATGTTACATACATATACATACATAGCCATTATATATGATATATTATACACAAGCATATATATACATTATAACATATATATTATTGTTTATACATATTATACATATATTTCATACATATGATATATATTATACATATATATATTTACATATTATATTACATATATATATGATGACATATTAGTTATATATATATATGGCTACATATTATATATATATATATATATATATATACATATATTAATATACATACAAGTGATTACAGATCCGAGTCTCCTCAGTTACTTCAGCCTCCCCCATCAAAACAGCGGGTGGTTAAAAATACTGAAATTCAAGACAGACCGTGATCTAAATTGAGGCCCAAAATCCAAAGCTACTAACCTTCTTCAAAGCAATAGACGGTGTAACATCTAGAGATATTTAGAAAACGTTCCACCGTAGAATGCGAATACGCATCGTTCGGCCTCCTGAACTCAGTCTCTAGTGATGCTTTTTTGGTACGTTCGGCCGTGAATGACGATCGCGAGTGATGTATATACGGCACGTTCGTCCCAAAAAGGATATACATGAGTATAGCTCACAAGGAACCTGCTTTTATCGACCGAATATGTTTTTCTGAGGCGCGTTCGTGATACTCTTTCTTTTCCAAAATCATATTGACATTTATTCTTAGGTTAGTTTTGTTTGAGTAATTAATTACTGCCAATTCATAATTTGATTGTTGACCCCCCGAGTAACATTGTCATTTTTCTTTGTAATGTCACTGCCAATGAGACCTAAGTTCATCAATATGCATCTGAAGTAGAGTAACAATCAAGACAATTTACAAATAGTTTGTTCCAAAAAGAATAGGCGGTTTCCTAGGTAGGAAAAGGATATGAAACTATCATTCTTATGGAACTGACATTCTTATGGAACTATCAGAAAAAGTAAAAAAAAATGTATGGAAATTTTTAAATGAGTTACCCTATTCCCACTTCTTATTCATAATGCTCAATTTGCCCTTCCTATCACGGGTTGCTTTTGAACATCGTCGTATATAATGAAACTTAAAATTATCAAATTTCCATCTATGCATACCACAATGCTTTACATGGAAATGTGGTAAAATAAGAACATTTATAGAAAATGCATACGTATACATAAAATAAAATAAATAACATTTTTGTTTGAATGTTTTGTTTATTTTAATTCGTATATTAATTTAAATTAGTGGAAATGTAAATGACACTTTAAGCTGGCGCATTATTTTCTTTAATTTCTACACAGTTTGAAAACTGTATAAAATACTGATACATCAAAATCTAAGTAAGGCATTCTAAAATTGATATCTTAATCAGGCATTCAAGAATCTGGATTTGAATAAGACATTCACATATAAAATTATAATTTGCCATTAAATTAACAATAGCTTACAATAATCCGCGCATTTAATGTCTTCTCTTAAATTTGGTCACTAGTGGAGTTAAATACATTTCCTCTTATTCAGGGTTTGCAGCAGTTGAGAATTGTAGGAAAATGGCTTCATTTAGTGAAGAACATATTCTCTGACATACATCCAATGAGTTAGGAATTAAATATGGAATTCTCTCATCTCTCCCCTTTTATTCTGTGTCAATTATTGAATAGAAGGCAATTCCGAAATGATTTGCAAAGATGGGTGATTAGCATTTCAATGTTAAGGATTTGGACAGTTGCTCCAAATTGTAACAGTTGTTAGCATTTAGCCTTACATTTGCCCGAAAATTATGAATGTGAACGATATGCAAATGATGCGAACTGGAATTAGGTAATAACCATTCCATGTTCGTCTGGGGCTAATTTCTTTGAATGGTAACAGGTGCAGTGCGAAAGGAGAATTCAAACAATAGGGCTGAAAATGTTATTTTGTGGGGAGTTATAAGTGAAACACACGAGCATAATGTACGAGACATGGGAAGACCGATGGTTTAACAAGTATATTGTTTCCAAAACACTAAAAGTAAGGCATTTTTAATTTATACAGATATTGTTATGTAATGAACTGTAAAGGGCGCTCCAAAGTGTTTTGGTGACCTGATTATACATAATAATTAAATAATTAAATTCCAGCATGTAAATTTACTTCACGAAGAACGGCAATTTCAAAAAAAAAAGTTAGGATATTCTAGCAAATTTGAACATATCATTCTTCAGAATGCGGATAGTAAAACAATTACATATTTTGAAGAAAATAAGTGCTTTGTTTCACAAATGATTTTTTTTATTTGTATATGAGTATATTCAACTCATGATTAAAAAAAGTAATCAATACATTTTTATTTTGAGAAGAGAAACATTGTCCCCTTACTTATATATATATATATATATACATAGAAGAAAAAGTCATGGCAAAAGAGATTATTAAAACATTGAACAAACAGTTTTCACCCTACAATACATAAAAGAAATAGCAGCAGCTGGATTTGCGCTGTAATTAAAGAAGAAGTCTAGTTTTCTTATACATCATCATTTCTGAGGCAGAATTTAGGAAGCATGCGCTGTATAGTAATCAGGAAACATACATGCCTCTTGAAATCTACGGTGGAAATGACGATGTATAAAAAACTGGCACTGTAGGATTTTCT
>BMAW01080488.1:50972-64455 GCA_019974015.1 Nephila pilipes
GTGCGTGAAAACAATAATGCATAAGATCAAAATATTTAAAAATAAATCAATGAAGAAGAATAATCGGAAAATGAGATTAGTTCTGGTACCTCAAAGAACCTTATCTATCAAAAGAGTCGAACAATTCAATACTGAACTGATCTCAGTTCTAGGCTAAATGAACATTTATTAAAAAATCTAAAACAATGGAGAGTTAAGTAAAGAAATTTTACCAAATTGCGTACTTGAATCAATCTTAGATTTCAATATACAGTATGCATAAAAGGGAGATTTATTAAATTTAAAACATATTTAATTAGGTGTGATTGTCTAATTAAATCTATTACTGGACTAGTTTAGATTAAGGAAGGTAAGTAAGAAAAATGCAAGAAAATCGGTTTTTTAAAGAGTATTCCAAAACATTTTTACAGAGAAATTCAATCAGGTAGATCTTTTAATAAAAAGGAAGTTTATCAAAAATATATTTATGTTACAAATTAATTGTAGGAAAGAGCTTGCGAAAGCATACATTTCATTAAATTTTTATATGATTTGAATTTATAGATATACAATACGTAACTGAACGAAGACAACACATTATAACGTGGTCTAGTGTTTCACCGCTTGTTCTCCACCTATGTATTGTATTGTGAACATTGTATGTTTAGATGTTTTCTATCATCCTTTAAATTTTTACCCATGATTCCCAACATATAAGTTCAACAATTGAATAACCATTAAACAAAGATAGTAATAATCATGATCTTCATAAAGTAGTTATGTAAAAATATCTTAATTAATTTTAGTTATTTTTATTTTTTTAATTATTCGCGATATCATTTGAAACTTACATTGACCATTTTGTATGATGTAACTCTTTTGATCGCTGATAAATTCCCTGTTTTAGAAATATTCTTGAATTTTCTTACAGTTTTAAGGTTCAACAAAATAAGGCATAATAAAAATTAATGGCTTTCAGCAAAGTATTTCATGTGAAGATTGATTTATTTTAGTGAAATTATTTATATTTAATATTCAGTGATTGGAAAAATTTTTGCTAACCCTCAATCCTAAAGATGCAAATAAATTAACGCAATATAACAAGGATTTATCAAACAGATGAAAATATGCATCTTTATTTCATTTGCATGCATTGATAATAAATACGACCTAAAAAATGCGCTATTGTATAAATTGTTAAAACGCCAAAACAGCATGCATTTTCAATTAAAAAAGCAAACATTTGATCTCCATAAATAAGCTTACATGAAACATCTGTCCTATTCAGTAAAAATTAATTATCATTGCCCTACAGGAATAATAAGTCAATCTTTGAAGTGGGGGGAGTGTACAGGATTATAAGAAGTCGAAACGCTTACTTATCAGTGAATCTTAGAGCGACTGATGATCTGGAGTTTCGCTTGCCTGATATTCGGATTTGGTTATTTGATGTGAGAAATTATAACTATCGGTGCCTCTAAAAATATATTTGTCTTTCGTATTTATGGTTAGATCCCTCCACTGATGTGTTAATTTAACGAATAATTTTTGGTACATAGTGGCGTACCCAGAAATCAGTTTTTTTTTTGTGGGGGAGAGGGGTTGCTTATTGCCATTGCCATGAAAAAAGCAATTTTTTTAGTTTAGAAAGAACTAAATAATACGCTGAACACTTTTTAGGAAATAAATAATACGCTGAACACTTCTTAAGAACTAAATAATACGCTGAACACTTGGTAAGAACTAAATAATACGCTACATCAATCTTATTTTTCCTATTTGAAACTCTTGAGGGATTGATATAATTTTTATCAAGTTACAAAAATATATATCATTGAAGAAAAATAATAAATAAATACCTTAAGAACAAAACAGAACGAACCAGTATCTGTGGAATCCAACTGTTATTTCCAGTGTTTAAAACCTGCCTGTAGAGAGCATTTTTGTCAGGAGCGAGTGTAAGATGTTACTCACTTAACCCCCAACAGATCAGAATCATACTGATAGCAAAGCAGGTAGTGTGAGGGTGTAAGTAAGCGAGTTGCTACTCGAAATCTTGTGGATCGAATGGTGATTGAAGTGCTTAAAGTAATCAACTCTGCTTACCAAAGTAATACGTTAGAATTTAAAAGAAATTGTTGTTATTACTTAAAGATGTGTACGTCCGATCTCATATGAAATTTAAAGATAAGTGGAGCTAAGTGAAAATCGAAAAAAAAAAATAGTTTAGTGATAAATTTTAAAGTTCTAAGTTATAAGTTTTATTCTCTTTTAACACAAAATGATTGAAATTCTGATAAAAATTATTTAATGATAAAGAAAAAACTTTTACGGAAATCCACTCATCTCTCTCCGTCTTTAAACACTGACCCAAGAAAAATTTTCGGATTCTTTGGTGGAATCCATTTTTAACTCTAATTGATGAAAACAATTAATTATGAGTAACAAAAAAATTATCTCTTTAGGACATAGAACATCTATTACAATATAATAAAATAATTACTCAAAAATATTTCCATTTCCATGAAAATTCTTGGGGCATATATCCTCCCCCCTTCCGGGTACAACATTGTCTGTGGACATTTTATTACGAAATGGCAGCGTCTTAAACTAACATCCTATAATAAACAAGCTTATTTTGGTTTTGCGTGTCATGTAGAAGATAAAGGTAACACATGAACCAAAAATGCATCGCTCATATTGTGTTACTCTGGTTTGCTTCACTATACGAAAGGTCACAAATACCGGTGCATGTCATTTGCAGTTCCTATGATCTGGCAAGAGTAGAGGAATCACGCAAAGAATTATAATTTTTGTCTTAATAAATCGTAGAAATTTACGGTTCAACAAAGCCTCATATATTGTACCCTAATGTAGCGTCTGCAAGACTCTCTGTTTCACATGGACTTGAACTTCGTATGCTGGTTTCACCTTCTTCATTATAACAAATTCCTTTTACAGAAGAAATACGAGAAGTATCCAAACCATCAACCTCATCTGATCCATTTTCCTATCTGAAACTTAAGACAATTCCACACTTAATTCAGAAAAGAAAATTAAACGAAGCCCTAGATCTGAATCTAACCAATCTAAAGATATAGATTGCATTGGTGGTATAATGAAATTCTAATGACTTCAAATACAACAATTTTATTATATAGAAAGAGATATAACCATTTTCCATGCAAAACTCTTTGTACGTGTGCCTCAATATCAATGGTTAAATAGTTGAAGTTGGCTTCGAATATATCTCTCAGAAATAAAGGCTATTCTTAAAATCTTCTAAGACGTGCCTTTAGGCAATGTTGCTATGCAATGGCATTAATAAACCTTCAATACCAGTGGCATATTCAATGGAAATGAAAGAAACGTACACTGGTATGTCTGTGTTAGTAAAGAAAACACAATATATATATATATATATATATATATATATATATATATATATATATATAGTAATTTGCAATGGTGTGGATATTTGAATTTCCTAAGTTTGGTATTCGAACTTCAGAACGATTTATATTATAGTGTCTCTTCCTGTGTCAATTGGAAATATTGGCCTTCTTATGGAAAGGACGCATGCATTTATTTCATCTTTTCATGCAAAACTAATCTTTTTCAAATTTTCTTGAAATTTTCTTTCTAAGGATGAAAATGGAGAAGATTTCGCAACATAAATATTGGTTTCTTTTGCATTTGTTATCTATGAAAATGATTATTTGCTCTAATGTTAAAACTATTTTCGTAATTATTATTTTTTAAGGGTTAAATTCTAACCAACGAAATCCCTAAAACACTGTAAAATTACCATCACAATAACTAAATATATAGTCAACAAATATGGAAAGAAGTATTTTAGAACAAAACAATATTTTTTCTATATAAATACATTGTAAAAGTGAGATAATTACGACGGAAAATGCTTTATTACAGCGTTAAGATTTAAGTAAGTTTTTTAAAATCCATTTTACGACTATTCTCTCTCCATATCACATATTATTAAAACATTTATTGATTAATTAAACTTTCAAATGTTACGTAATATTTGTAAAATTGGGTCTACAAGTATAAGAAGATAAGTAGAATTATGAATTTTGTGATATAAATATATCTAAGATTAATGGTATCAAGTTAATAATTACAACATATAACATGTAACATTTTATTATAGATCAAAATTTCATTTATTTTACAGAGCTTGCAGAATGAATACAAATGAACATAACGTAATTTTTAACTATTATTAAAAACTTTTCAAAATTTAATACTGCTAAAATATTTCAACTCTGTTATTCAACGCGTAATAAGAGAAAACTAAAGTAAATTTAATGTCTTTCAAACAAATTAAGTATTTACATTTTGTTCAGTTCTATTATCTTACATGATTTCTTAAATGCAATTTTGCTGCTGCAACTAAAATTTAAAGCAATTGAAACAAGGCTTTTCTAATACATTTAAAGTAAAATTAAATTATTTAGATAAAAGAGTCACTGAAAGATATTTTAATCCATATCGTGTAAATTAATTTTTAGTAATTCAATTTTTAAGCACTTTGAGTAAATAAATCACATTTTCACTGCTGGAAAAAGAAAATGAAATATAAAGTAAGTTTCCTAAATATAACATCATACAATTATGAGGATAAAATAAAAAAAAAAACATTAAGAGTATGTGATTCTATTACAGGTATCGTGTATTTATTTGTACCAAAATATTATTTACATTTGAATACATAACGAGCTTCCTGTTAGTTAATATTATTTGGATGAAATGAATAGTGTCTTTTGAAGCATAAATTGTTTCACCTACATACATCTTGCGTATAATGTTATTTTAAAGCATTATACAGATAGTACATGAAGCAGCACTATTAATACTGCAATAATTATCAATTTAAATCTATACCATTTATGTAAAATCCATGTATTATTTCATTAAATATTTTTATCACACTTTAAATTTTCGCCCATATGTTTCGAAACACTCTGTGTTTAATATATATGTGTAGCAGTAGAACATTTCTATGAATTAAGCCAGATTGAGTAACAGATTCAACTAAGTTATTATCTTAATACATTTAATTTAGAAAAACAGGAATAAAATGTGTGACTGTCTAGAATTAATTCTGAATCCATAAAGACACACACAGTATAATTCAGCTGCCATGTAATGTGAAAAAAATATTTAACGACACTGAAATATATTTCACACTGACAAGGTCGTAAGAAATATAGATTTAATGAGTTTAATAGTTAAACTACTATGGGCAATAATCATATTTTGTATCTAACGAAATAAATAAACTATCAACTTAAAGGTAATGTGCATGAACAAAATAAATATTTATTTTAAAGAAACACAGTACCATGTTAGCAAATTTTAAATCACAAACACACACACACATACACACACACACACACACATATATATATATATATATATATATATATTTAACTGTGCTCATATATATATGAGCCCAATTAAAAATTTATTTCCTGGGAAAAATACTTTTCCTAATTTTGTTCATACATTGGTTATGATGGTGTAATTTAAATTTCAGTTTTTTTTTCTTCTCCTGTTATTTTTGTTACGAATTACTAAGTGGAACAGTAAGAAAACAACTATACCTAACTATTTGGTTTTATAAAGCTATTTATTTAATTCCTGATTACATGCACGAAATTCTCAAAAAAAAAAAAGACCTACAGAAAATAATCAGAAAAACTTTCAAATTTTATACTGATTATGGAAAAACCTATATATTTTAAATATGCTACCGTCTTTAAGAATAATTCAAATCCTTAAGAACATGAAAAAGCAATTTAATGTTTTAAAAGTCAATTTCATGATTTGTCTCACTGTTAAAAACATTTAAATAACTTGTTAAATAATGTGGAATCAGCTTTTGTTAAACTTTGTACATATATCTAGGAAAGTGATGCAGTGAAAATAATGTCGTAAAATGTTTTCAATATTTTGGTCATCTTGATGGTACTGTGAGCCTTAAGTCATAAGTAAAATCACTAGAGTCATAACGGGTGGAATTCTCATACTATTTGTTTGAAATTAAAGGGGGTTGCTTAAAAGTTCAGTTCTTAAAGTAGAGGATATGCATTGTATTTCAAAAAAATGAGGTAAGACGCTTACCTTTCATTATATATATATATATATATATATATATATATATATATATATATATATAAAGACAAAAGAAAACGGGGTGGGGGTTATTATTATTTAAAACTACGAATGGAAGAAAAAAATACTTTTGACCACCGAAAATGTACTATTCCGTGGAAGTGTTTAACAGAAAATATTTTTAAGAAAATAAGTACTCTAATTAATTACGAAGAAATTCCTCGGTTCCGAGAGAATCTTCAAACAGAGCATAGTGCTAGAATAATTAATTTAATTTACTGGGGAAATGTCTAAATTACACTGTCAATATAAAAATCCGTTTTTTTTTGTTGTTGTTGTTGTTGTTCCTTGTTCAAGGGATAGAGAAAATACAATTTTCTACATTCAATAAACACACTTAGCGTAAAGAATCAAAATATACTAAATTAAAAGTAAGCAAACATGATGTATTGAAATTAAGTTAATAAAAAAAGTGATACGTTTTAAAATAGTTCTTTTCCATTGAAGATCCAGATTTGTTTTGGTTCATTAACATCGCACTAGAAGCAAAACGAAGACTGTTAGCAAAATACCTCGTAATTTTGAACCTCGATCAAGTGACGAGGACGACACCTGATCCAGCATCTTCCTCTCCCAGCTTCCACATCACGCCAAAGGAAGAACTTTGATCCACGACAGATTTCAAGTGCATCGGTCCCAGTACACTGTGAGTCTTTTATAGCATCAAGGCTAGAACCAAAGACTCGACGAAAAATGTCTTCAATGAATTAGCGACTATGACAATTAGCCTACCACGGCTTTGAAGATCCAAATGCATTTGAATTATTAGCAGTTAACTGCATTAGAACGAGAAAATAAAAAGTATTATTCAATAGACATACATGCTTTAAAGTGAAATCATACATAAAAGCTTAATGAGCTTAAAATCTCAGCTTCTAAATGTATTTTGTAATAAAAGATGTCTAGTTTGCTGTTTATGGAAAAGAACATTGTCTAGAAGATACGAATAAGTTCTTAAACTTCTAAAAATATGTAAAAAATTCAACGAGAGTTTCTAGAAAGCTTTTAAAATGGAAATCATGTTTGATTATAATTTTATGATGAGGAAATGGAATTTAAGTGTCTAAATTTGCAGTACTTAAAATGAAAATAAAACATAGTTCCAAAGCGAAAACTTATCCACTAATGGAACAGTATAATGTTTTCTTAATGCAGACCAAAGTAGGAAATAGATGACATTTTAGAACTTCTCCGGAAATATTTCTTAGTATTTGCATTTCATAAACTTAAGTGAACATAAGACTTTAAGTCCTTTATGTCTTATGTTATTTTTTCCTCTGTATAATATGGAATAGCATTAAATAACTAATATCATAGCCATTGTCGCAGGTATTTTGTACTTCAAAAATTGAGTTATGAAAGATGGTTCCTTAATAAATATTTTTAAGCACAAAAACAGCGAATGATGGTGCTGTTTAATGGCGCAAATACCAGTTATGTGTGTTCTACGCCGTATGGCCGTATAAGGTGTAAACTGTGGTCTAGACGGTAAGCACAAAAACAAAGCATAGCATATAAAAATAAGAAATGAATATAGCAATTCATAACAATATTTTATTAGATGTCTTATGGCCTACAAAACTTTGCAGATATAGTTAATAATAACGTGTGCAACGTACTGTACAAAATATATTTTCTTATTGATCGAATAATTCTAACTTTTTATTATATAAAAATACAGGTACTTAAGTTACGTTTAAAATTGTATTTTTGCAAAATGTGATTCCGGCTGTTTTAAATATCATGCCACTACAATAAGGTCATGAAATTTTATTGTGTTTTATGTCGTACACAATCTTATTGTAGCTAATTCTCAGAAATATTTTAATGTTGGCTACATTGATTGCTCAAATTGTAATAAATTTTGCATGAATATAGATTTAAATGTATTTTAAAAACGTAATCCAAAATTATAAATCACGTTTTTGAACAGTTAAATTCATTTCTTATCACCCTGTATTTCCCAATATATGAATCATCAAATACAAATTCAGTATTTAACATAAGTTACCAAATTTGACTTGGCAGAACCTAGTTGGAGCGAAATGATCGTCTTTATGGTATGATAGATATTTGAATTTTTTTGTTTTTCTTCCTGTTCCATTTTTAAAATGAGGTTCAGAAATAAAAAAAAAATAATCTTGTTTCATTTCATTTGATTTACAATAGTTTCATTAAATCTATACATAAGATCTCTCCCAGATAAATTAAACCTGTGGTTAGTTCTCAATAATGAACATTAAGTAATTCAGTATACATATGTACATTAATTCCGATTGTCTTGTATAAGATCACGTAACTACGATTTTTTGATGATAGCAATAAAATAGAATGTATGTTTGTACAAATATACTTAGTTGCAATAAGCCACTATAAACATTTACAGAAGAAAGAAAAAGGTAATAAAAAATTATAAAACTTTTCTCTTGTTAATAATTTCATGCAAATTTTAAACTTGTCATACTATTTTAGTATTAATGATCATTCCCAACTCACAATACAATTTTTACTTATATTGTTACTCATTTACATGGTTCATTAATATGCATTCTGCACGTAAGATTTAGTCAAAATATATTCATGCCTGATTTTAATTCTTTAAAATTAGAAGGGGCAGCTATAGCCTTGTGGCCATGGTCACAGACTCGCTGCAGGAGTTGTTTTCTTCAAGTTGGGAGATAATTGATCACTCCATGTAGTGGGACTAATACACGTTAATTCTAGTCCAGGACCCAAGTTCTTTCCGTTGAATGTGTGGAAGTTTCCAGGGAGAAGTTCCACCTTATGTGCTATCCTCGCCACTTGACTGAGGCTTAAAATTACCATATCCATCGCCAATAGCCATCTTTTGGCTTCTTAGTACGACGTGCATAAGCAATTAGATCATTTTAATCCTGTTACAACGAAAGAATTCTCTACAATTGCTAAATTCAGAGTAATTAGTCATTGATGATCAAGAGGTATTTCTTTTCGAAAGGAATAATAATTGGATAAAATTTTAAAACCAATATGCAAAGTGTCAAACACAAGTAAGTTAAAACAACATATTGATGTTGTATTGATAAAATAATGCATTTAAATTTTAAATTTATAATAAGTTTGTAGGTAGTTTAGATTATTTTTTACATAAATTTGTAACACCCGGTCGACCCGGGCGTTATCTTGTGCCATCACTAATATCTAATATTAAACACTACGACACCAATAATTACAGAACCACCAAAACAACTTTCATCATTTATTAATATATAACATCAATAATAGTGCTCTCCAGGTTAAGTTTACTAACGCTTTAATTCAAACCACCAATAATAATCTAACAGCTTCTTACCAATACCTCTTATCAACTGCAACTCCGAATCTGGAACAACTGCTGAAAATACTAGAAAAATTCTCAATCCGAGCGATTTACACTCGGACCTCAATACTAATCTGTAAATCCGCCTTTCTATACTATAGCACTTAGATTCCACCTCCTCTCACTACAACGCCTCTCTGATCCTCCTTCAGATACTCTACTCCTTCAGATGCAGTTTATATACTTCTTAAATTAACCGCTTCACTTCATTCCTAACTGCTTTGCATATTACGTTCTTCATCACGTTTCATTTTTGGTTGGGCAAAGGTTGTTTAGCGAAAGCAATCAATCTCAATTGAAAGTCCCCAAGGTTAGTGAAGAGAAACCGCGAATAGCCCAATGTCACAAATTGCAGTCAAAACGAAACTGTTGGGGCTTGGGAAATAGAATAAATATTTTCTTAAAAACAAAAAATATTATTTTATTCATAAAATATTTTCAAACGTATTCTGTGTACTTTGGATAATTCATCATTGTCATATTGTGTGGAACCAATATTCTTATTTGTTAATAGTCATATATCAATGAAGAATTCATTTATTTGGCTCTGATACATATCAATGATTTGAAAGGCACTTTAAACACGATATTTCATTAGATTAATATATCTCATAAATCCTTTATACAAAAAAAAAGTTAAGCGCTAATGACATGTTAATCTGAAAACGTATTACAGAGAAGGGTAAGTCTGGAGAGATGTCTCAACAAAAATCTTCGATTCTTCATTTCCAAAGTCAAAAACAATGCTTTCGCGAATGTTAACTTTCCCAATAGTAACACACGAAAGGTAATTATTTTAAAGAAAATTATACACAGTTTTATAATTTTGCTTCAGCTAAATAAACTAATATTTATAGATTTTGAACCACCAGTGGATTTTCATACATAATCAGTGATAAAATATCAATATCATCAATGGATTTTTTTACCTTAAAAACAATCTTGTGGCGATTTTTTTCCACCTGTTTCATCATAATGGATCCTGATCCAGTATCTGGTATAAGCTTCAGATATGGAGGGGAAAAAATATTTTTTTTTTGAAGTTCATTTATGTTTTTTCAGAATCTTACCGATAACGTAATTAGAGTGCTGATCATCAGAAGGAGATACTAGCTATTGATTTCCAAGAGGGCTTTTTCATTCCTTGCTAAGGATGCGCAACTTATCAGTTTTTTTCTTTTTTTTTCATTCGTTTGTATCGAGAACGTTGATGTAGCAGAAACATTCTTTCCCACTTTCTTACATTTAGACAGATGTATGGATATTCAGTTTAGGGAACATTTATCGAATTCGTGACCAATTAAAAAATAGTTGAAGAATACTAAAAGTATTCTCACAATTTTTTGAGATGCAGAGGTCATTCTAACTCTCGTGTACTCGATAACATATAACACGAGGCTTACAGAAGGTAAACGTAGCATTGACTTGATGTAATAAAGAAAGAGATTGTTTTAGGTAACAGTACATCTTAAAAGAAAAGTTTTTGAATTAACGTAAATTTTGCCAACAAAGGCATATTTTATGGCTTTATGGGGCTTTAAAATTAGTAAAAACATCCAAGAAAAGCTTTGCTAGCGTATATTTTTCAATCAAAAGAGTATTTCATACAAGTATAAGAAAAAATTAAGAATTCACAAAACGTAGTAACTAAAAAAATAAATAAATTGACGTTTTGTAAATTGAATAATACGGAATATAACCGTATCTACGGATAAACTCTTATTTTGATTATATAGCCCTTATACGTAGGAAGCTAAGGTAGACCAAACTCTGAACACTGAAACTTTCTTTAAAAGTCATCGTAATTTTTACTTTGTTGTAATATAACAAAAAATGCTACTTAATGTAAAATCTCAAGAATAGTCTATTGTATGTATAAGTATTTAATATATATATATATATATATATATATATGTGTGTGTGTGTGTGTGTGTGTGTGTGTGTAATATAATACATACATTTATATATATATACATACCTAATATATGGTTTATTGATTCATAATATTATGAAATGTTATGTTTTGCAGTAATGAAAAATGTTGCTTTTTACAGCCTTTTTCGGTCACAGAAACTCATGATCAAGTAATATAAACCAGCTGTAACCGAGGTTCAAAACAAAATAAAAATAATATTCGAACAGTGTTTCTTAATATAAAAGATTGAATTTCATTATCAGATAAAAATTCTTACAAATTCGATACATCGACCAAAAAATTGTGTTTCTAAGTTGGACTGTCAATTTAATAGAAATAAATTGTAATATCAGGTTTAGAAGTTAATTTAAAATGTATCATTATTTTTATGGGAAACACAAAAATATTATGCATGTAAACTTGAAAAGAAAAAAATTATCAATGATGAATCTCAAACATTAGCGAAGTGAAAGAAATATAAACTTCTTGAGAAAAAAAATTATGAAAACAACAAATAAAAAAAGTAAATGAAGCCTACAATGTACTTAAAGGAAGACGTGCTTGTAATAAACTCTCTGCAAATCGAAAAAAACTATTTTAATGTAACAACTTTTGCATACGCTAGGGATTAATACACAAAAAAAATTCTTATTTTTTAGAACTTGTCTTTTCTGCGAGTGATAAAAAAATTAATTACAAATATGCATTTTCTATAGAAGCTCGTGCTCATAAACCACGTTTGGAAAAGCAAAAGCTAAAAACGTAATTTATGAAAATAACGTGACCCCATAAATTTGCATTAATTTAAAAGACCCCGGAAAATTAACTTTTTTAATCAAACCGAAACAGTGGGAAGATAAATAACAAATTAAGAAATTGTAACATGTTTATAAGAATTATATTGGAGATATTTTACCTCAATAAAATTGGTTTTTCAAATATTTATGATTCTTTGTTTTTCAATAGTGTAGCAATAACTGCAATGGTATGTCAATTTAATAATAATGCGTGGTTTTCTTTCTGTGTTTGATCGGTAAGTGTATCAAGGTGTTTACTTCTATTTGTCGTACTCAGAATGAAACGAAAGCAATTGGCGGCGGACTTCTAAAGTGTGAACCATAGAGTAGTGACAAGAATAACATTTTTAAAAGCGTTCTCTCTCTCCTAACTATCACAGGACTTTGAGCCCGGACAAGGGATTTCATGTGCATCATCGCTGTTACGCTATGAGTACTTAGAGGAAAGAGGACTCGAACCTACAACTCTCTGAAATAACGCTGACTTCATCCACTCGAACACCGAATTGTCGAATTGATGTCCAACAATAATTCGGAAGAAATATTAACACACAAAAAAATGCCATTAAATAGAACAGAATACTATAATCTTTCTTTGATATGTTGTGAAAGAGTTAGGAGAGACTCTCCACATTTCACTGATTATTCCGTAATATATAAAAGTCCGTTATTAATACCCCTCATGTAGTTTCTTATAAGACCTATTAATCATTATTAATTGTAACGGATTTGGGTTTTATCACTGAAGAACTATTTGTTTTCTAAATTAATTTGCATGCCTGTTATTTAAAAACTTGCTATCAAAATCATTAAATTACATGTATAAAAGCCTAGGCTAGGTTATTAATATATTTTTCGAAACAATTTCTTACATTGCATATTAAAATTATGTTATATCTTAGCCGCATTTTTTCCTATTTTTTTAAACAATATCCATGATATACTTTTTTGAAAAAGTAATTTGGGTTATTAATGTGTTGATGTAATTATAAAATAAAATTTTCAATGCCAGCAGTTTTGATATGAAACTGCACTTTAGAACATAAAAAGAGATATTTTTTCTTTAAGAAAGGAAAATCTCAATTTCATTAGAAAGTATGGCTACTGCAGTATCTCACTATTTAAATCCACTACTTTTCTATTAAGATAATAACATGAGTTTATATCTTTAAAATCTTAATTTTTATTCTCAGAAAGCAAAAAAAAAAAAAAAAAAAAAAAAAAAAAAAAAAAAAA
>BMAW01080488.1:64855-117691 GCA_019974015.1 Nephila pilipes
TATCCAAAATGTGATTTTCATCCGTTAATCCTTTCTTATCCATAAATTATGTCATTTTTGGCGACTTTATCGCCAAAAATGACATGACCGTCGCCAAACGGAATATATTTTTTTTATATGTATTTTGTGCATTGCTACCAATTAAGTTTACTTGGCAGGATTTGCGCGTGCGAAATGGAAATAATTTAATATTGAGGCGCTGATGGTGGATTGGCAAGAGCGGGATTTTGAAAAATACTAAAATTTCGATTTCTTACGGAGTAGCGCACACCCAAGACAATCCGCTGAATAGGATGCATTGTAGGTTTATCATATATAATGTAAATGTTGAGCCCCGAAATTCCTACATTTAGAGATTTATCACCAAATATCTTCCACCGCCAAGTCGAAGCATTTCAATGACCTTGCATTGTGAATTTTAAATAGCTATAGTATTGTAACCCCAGCTGATTTCTGTCCGTATTGCTGAGCAAAATATAATTTGTTATTGTTGTATAACCTATATGTAAGTTTCAAATGTATGAGAAAAGTATTTTATTATCAATAATGATTGATAATTTACATTTGTAAATCTAAACGCTATCTTACTAAGTTATTGAAGTTGGCTTTTAACAAACGAATAATAAAGATATGTTATTCATGTCATTGATAAAAAAAAATAAGTAGCTGTCAAAATATTTATTTTGATGTATGCATTAACTGTAACCTAATGTAAATATTACGCAAAAGTTTGTTTCTGTATTTTGATTATTTTTAGTTTTTTGTTTCTAGGAAATAAATGTTTTTGGTTTTTTTTAAAATGGCTGGATATTTTATCGTTTTCAGAATACAGAATTATTTTTAATGCTATGATTTTTTAAAAGCTA
This sequence comes from Nephila pilipes, assembly GCA_019974015.1. NCBI lineage: Eukaryota > Metazoa > Arthropoda > Arachnida > Araneae > Nephilidae > Nephila > Nephila pilipes. Next base: position 65,722 of record BMAW01080488.1, read on the forward strand.
TTCTGTCTTATTCAATTGCAGTTCCAGATATGCTGCTAGCGTAATAGAGTTACCCCTTTGCAAAAAGAATAACGTAATACGGGTGACTTTTTGCTAAAAATTTTTACTATACTTTATTTTTTTGTTAGTATTTTTTGTTGAATTTTTAAATAATTTGATATTTAAAAATTAATTTCGGTTATATTTTTTAACTATAGAAGTATTTCATTGTAGGTTAATACAAATTGATTTTTCATATTTACTTTTCAGTTATAATTTTTAATAATGGATGTTGAATATATTTGGATAGATAGAATACCTACTCCTTTCAAAGTTTTTAAAATTCTTGGCAACGGAGCATGTTTATTTTCATCTCTATCTTTGCTGGTGTTGGTGACATATCGATGGCGTATAAAATGAGAAATATTGTTTCTCACGTGTTTAACAACTGGGATCGGTTTAAATGCTGCATTCAAATGCTATCTGGAGCCTCTTATAATACTAACGATTTATATTTTACCGAAATGTGTAAACCAAACACGTATGGATCTATTTGCAAAATTATAGCGGCGGCAGAGCTATTTCCCTATCAGTTCGAAGCGTATCAAAGTGGCTTCGAAAGTATCAAAGTGAAACAATTCAGGGGGGAAAAAGATTACTGTAATAGTGGTCATTTTGATGTTTATATTTAAATAGTTGGATTAACAAATAGAAGTAAAGTTAATCCTGGTTATGATAATGTGAAACAAATTGAAGAAAATGAGTCATCTTTAGTGTTTCAGCCTCAAGAAAATGTGTCTGTGTTAGTAAGACTCAATCAATATCTAACATTGATTTTTCAAGTTCAAGTGAATCAATTATAATAGATGTAATATCTCTTCAACTAAATAAAGGTAAAAAAGAAGAAAAAAGTTTCACAAATTCAATTAGATATAAACAAGTAAGACAAGCTGCTACAAAATATACTCGAAGTCCTCCTGAAGAACATACAGAAGCTGCTTCAAAATATACTAAAAGCCATCCTGAAGTACATAGAGCAGCTGTAAGAAAGTACTTTTCTAATAACCCCCATGTGTATCAGGCAGCTGTAATTAAATACAATGAAAAAAGATCAAAAGTTAAATTAGCGCCATGGACTTCGAAAAATTTGTCTGGCCTTAAATATGAAATATATATTGACTATTCAAATGATAAAATTGTCAGTATCGGAAAACGTTTGCCCTGTTCGAGGTTCCGCGCTTTAAAATGGATAGAAGAACCTCCAGGAATGTGCTGCAGTGGTGGTCAAGTTCAGCTTCCTGCTATTAGATCCTACCCTGAACCTTTGCATGGTCTTCTTAGCCATAAGGATCAGCTTTCGGAACATTTTCTTTCTACAATTCGTAAGTATAATGGATTTTTTCAGATGACGTCATTCGGAGCAAAAGAATTGAAGGAGGGAAATTTTATGCCAACATTTAAAGTCCACGGGCAGGTATACCACAGGATAGGTAGCCTATTGGCTGAGCCTCCTCAACAACCTTCTTTTCTTCAGCTTTACTTTCTATGTGATGATGAACGTGAAAAACACATTCATTGTGATATTTTCCTAGGTGTTAAGCTAGAATTAGCCAATTACAAAAGGCGCTACATGAACATAACAGGTATATTCACGATTTCAAAGCTGCTGTTGATTCAGTTCCTAAAGACCAAAAGCAGTTCAAGGTTATAATTAATGCACAAATTAATAATAATAATTATAATTAATGCAATCCATCTGGAGAACACAAAGGTCGTTTCAATGCTCTAATTTTCTTGATATTTTATGTATAGGTTCCAAAATATAATATTATCGTCTGCCCAGCGAAGCGGGCGGGTATCAGCTAGTATATATATAATATATTACATATATATATATATATATATATATATATATATATATATGTAATATAATACATACATTTATATATATATACATACATAATATATGATTTATTGATTCATAATATTATGAAATGTTATGTTTTGCAGTAATGAAAAATGTTGCTTTTTACAGCCTTTTTCGGTCACAGAAACTCATGATCAAGTAATATAAACGAGCTGTAACCGAGATTCAAAACAAAATAAAAATAATATTCGAACAGTGTTTCTTAATATAAAAGATTGAATTTCATTATCAGATAAAAATGCTTACAAATTCGATACATTGACCAAAAAATTGTGTTTCTAAGTTGGACTGTCAATTTAATAGAAATAAATTGTAATATCAGGTTTAGAAGTTAATTTAAAATGTATCATTATTTTTATGGGAAACACAAAACTATTATGCATGTAAACTTGAAAAGAAAAAAAAATTATCAATGATGAATCTCAAATATTAGCGAAGTGAAAGAAATATAAACTTCTTGAGAAAAAAAAATTATGAAAACAACGAATAAAAAAAGTAAATGAAGCCTACAATGTACTTAAAGGAAGACGTGCTTGTAATAAACTCTCTGCAAATCGAAAAAAACTATTTTAATGTAACAACTTTTGCATACGCTAGGGATTAATACACAAAAAAAATTGCTTATTTTTTAGAACTTGCCTTTCCTCCGAGTGATAAAAAAATTAATTACAAATATGCATTTTCTATAGAAGCTCGTGCTCATAAACCACGTTTGGAAAAGCAAAAGCTAAAAACGTAATTTATGAAAATAACGTGACCCCATAAATTTGCATTAATTTAAAAGACACCGGAAAATTAACTTTTTTAATCAAACCAAAACAGTGGGAAGATAAATAACAAATTAAGAAATTGTAACATGTTTATAAGAATTATAACACATCGATCAATAATTCCCGAGACTAACCCAGAGATGGCGCTCGTAGTAAACCAGTAACCAGGTCTTTCTAGAGTACGAACCTTTGCTTGAAACGTGTCAAAATTTTAAGTCAATCGGACCAGGAAAAAGGTTTTTTGAAGTGAAGTGAAAAAGGTTTTTTCCAAGTGGGTGCCGCGATTGCTTTCGATGGAACAAAAACAGCAACGAGACGATGATTCAGAAAGCTGTTTATCGCTATTTACTCGCAACAAAAAAGATTTCTTGCGGAAAAAAAAGAAAAAAAAAAAGATTTGTGTGGAAAAGCGTTGGAACGATTGCATCACCCTAAAAGGTGATTAACAAAAGGTGTTATGTTGATGAATTAATAAAAAAAATTTGCAAAAGGAATGTTGTCTTCAATTTTAGACTCGGGAGTTATTGATAGATGTGTTATTGGAGATATTTTACCTCAATAAAATTGGTTTTTCAAATATTTATGATTCTTTGTTTTTCAATAGTGTAGCAATAACTGCAATGGTATGTCAATTTAATAATAATGCGTGGTTTTCTTTCTGTGTTTGATCGGTAAGTGTATCAAGGTGTTTACTTCTATTTGTCGTACTCAGAATGAAACGAAAGCAATTGGCGGCGGACTTCTAAAGTGTGAACCATAGAGTAGTGACAAGGATAACATTTTTAAAAGCGTTCTCTCTCTCCTAACTATCACAGGACTTTGAGCCCGGACAAGGGATTTCATGTGCATCATCGCTGTTACGCTATGAGTACTTAGAGGAATGAGGACTCGAACCTACAACTCTCTCAAATAACGCTGACTTCATCCACTCGAACACCGAAGAGTCGAATTGATGTCCAACAACAGTTCGGAAGAAATATTAACACACCAAAAAATGTCATTAAATAGAACAGAATACTATAATCTTTCTTTGATATGTTGTGAAAGAGTTAGGAGAGACTCTCCACATTTGACTGATTATTCCGTAATATATAAAAGTCCGTTATTAATACCCCTCATGTAGTTTCTTATAAGACCTATTAATCATTATTAATTGTAATGGATATGGGTTTTATCACTGAAGAACTATTTGTTTTCTAAATTAATTTGCATGCCTGTTATTTAAAAACTTGTTATCAAAATCATTAAATTACATGTATAAAAGCCTAGGCTAGGTTATTAATATATTTTTCGAAACAATTTCTTACATTGCATATTAAAATTATGTTATATCTTAGCCGCATTTTATCCTATTTTTTTAAACAATATCCATGAAATACTTTTTTGAAAAAGTAATTTGGGTTATTAATGTGTTGATGTAATTATAAAATAAAATTTTCAATGCCAGCAGTTTTGATATGAAACTGCACTTTAGAACATAAAAAGAGATATTTTTTCTTTAAGAAAGGAAAATCTCAATTTCATTAGAAAGTATGGCTACTGCAGTATCTCACTATTTAAATCCTCTACTTTTCTATTAAGATAATAACATGAGTTTATATCTTTAAAATCTTAATTTTTATTCCCAGAAAGCAAAAAAAAAAAAAAAAAAAAAAAAAAAGAATCTATTAGATAAAACATTTCTGTAAATTTCTCTTTATTTTATTTCAAGAGCTGCAATTTGAGGCTAAATTTTCTTTCTTCAGAAGTAATTTTTCCAAGTACCTATTATCTAATTTTTAACGAAAACATTAATTTTGAAAGAACAGGAATTTAACGAAAAGGCTATAGAAGACGATAGCGCATGTAATCTTGTATACTAAGAAACTACATATTGAATAAGAAAATTTTAGAAAATGTTCACGTTTAATAAAAATAACTCATTGCGTATGTATTAAAGGTATTGATCTACCTTAATTATATTGAAATTCAAATAATTCCAAACAACTTTTTAAATATTTATTATTTTTAAATACATGTATATGATAATCGTAAAATTCTATTGTAAAATTTGTTCCGTTTCTTGTATTACTTTTGTATGTACCTTAAAGTATTACATCAGATGTATATATTTATATATACCGTGCAAATAAAATTTACTTAAAACAAGTATAATTTTTTAAAGATCCTAAATAAAATGTAAATGACTACTCTTTCAGTTATTAAAATTATCGTTTATAGCGTAAGTCGAAAATATAATAAATTAAAATGGGAAATAGAAAAAAAAAACCATGTATTATCATAACTTAATTTAAGTATTGCAATCACATTAATTTAACTAACGTTTTTAAGATGTCCGATTTTAATGTTTACTGCTATCGCAACTATATTGTTATAATTTTATTACATGAAATTTACTTAGTAATTGTAGGATGCCACTGATCAGGCAATTTGAGTCTAATACACATCTAACATCTGCCTTGAAAATATGATGCTATCTGCATGTCTTTGCATTTATTGGAAAATAATGTTTTAAATTCGTGATGTATAAATGAATAAATGAAGCTCCTGAAATGCGCATTAAGCACGAGGGTAATAGCTTATTATTTGTTGAGATTTTAAATATTTTATTGCTTTATTTAATACTATTTTGAGATTATAAATAATTTATTGGCTTATTTAATAATATTTTGAAATCTTAAATGTCTTAATGTCTAACTTAATATTTTTTAAGATTTTAAATGCTTTATTTTCATCAATACAAACAAAACACGAGATTTTCATAGTTGCTGCAATTTATGGTGATAGGAAAATTATTTCACAATTTCCCACTTTATTGAAGTATAATATAAATTAATTAATATTTGGACCTATAAAGAGCTACTGTCCGTTCTGAAATTTAAACTTCTAACAGCATTTTGTATCATTCGAACCCTACGTATGGAATTCAATACTGGCATGATAAGAATGTTCTGTTAGTTGAAATGTCTTAGTTTTATTTTAGATCCTCCCCGCAAGGGAAGATATTGTAAATGCACAGTCGTAGAGAAAAACATTTAATAACTTCAAAATACATTATTAATTTCTTCTCAGTTTATAATATAATTTTTACATATTTTGAAAATCGATTTCATATTTTGAATTTAAACTTAATTTCAAATTTCATAAAATAATTCATTTTGCCATGCATAAATAAATGGAATTCCAAAAACATTGTCATTGTTAAAATATAAATTTTAAAATTATGTTACAAAACCCATTGTCTTATTATTTGGATTTTTCATGGCGTAGAATCCCTAACTTTAGAATTTTATGCAATTCCCTTAATTAATTTAGCATATATGTAATAATTTTACTGACCCTATCCAATTAACCCTGTTTATATTCTGATATCTAGTCTAAATTTAAGATAAACATAGTACGAATACTGGTTTCTACACTTACCTAGAATTCAAGTATATTATCTTATATGAAGAAGAAAAAATGATTAATATATTACATTAATTTTAATTATTCTAAGGATAAAAATTAAAAATAAAGGAAAAAGATTTAAGTTGTTAACGATGCATGTTACGACGACTAATTAAATTTATGGCATTTCTAATGCAGTTTGAGTTTTGTAAATGGTAAGTCTGAACTGAGAGCTTGCATTCTGATTGGCGCCCAGGTTCACCCTCATTGGAGGAGCTATTGGATTCACATTTACTTTTGTATATGAAGCATATAAAGTCAAACTTACGAGCTCTCCTCCCAAAAATCTAGTTTTAAGGGGTTAAATATTAGTTTATGAAATCTAATTATTGATCCTTATTTCTCGATGTGTTGAAAAATAATAAAATTATTGTGACTGACATCTGTACGGAAAGAAAGAGAGCTTTTGAATACCTAACGAGTTTTTTTTCCTAATGTCTCGGAGACTAATGACAGGATTCTAAAACTATTTGAACCATTGGCATGTTTATAAGCGCATACTATTCTTTACCTAATTACAGAAACGATGATGTTCCATAATGAAAAATACAGATTTAAGAGGTAATTAGATTTTTAATCATTCAAAAACGGAGTAAAATTTAGTTTTCCATGAGCAGTTATCAGTAATATTAATTTAGTACAGGTGCAATGAGAATTAGGAAACTTCTTAATGATGCCCTTGCTTTGATGACTGCATGCGCTTATTCTTTACGAAATCTTAAGAAAATATTTAAATTCTTCCTCAGATAAGTCCTCTTAACGTTTTATTATTAAAATTTTTGTACTAACAGAGCTGTAATTCCCAGTGCATAATTCAGAGAATTTAGTTGATGTAATTTTAACTTACCATCCGAAGAAAACTTTCAGGTTTGTTGGACTTGTATCAATGGATTAAATACATTATGGTCACATAACAGATGCAGTCACGGGTTTTCTGCAGAAGTAAAAGCTGACATTAATTTCGCATTGATGTCTCCGCCCTCTTAAGTCCCATAGACATTTTTAAATTTAATAATTAGGTAATGATGTGCTAGCATTTAAAAGTATTCATCCAAAGCCTTTGCAAAACAAATACTGATTTATGTTTGTCATTTTCTAATATAATGTAGATACTCTTAAATCAAGAGAATTTTTACAATTATGTGCGTAGATTACTAAAAAATATGCATTTTTTAAAGAGTGATTATGTAATAAAGTAAAAGCTGTCAGTAGTAATATATGTGAACTCATTGGCTAAAAATACGTGATTGCATTGTCATGTGATCCTAACGTCATATCAATTGAGCCCATTAAAATTTACTAATATATATTTTAATCTACGTTAAATGTGGGATTGTGTGTATACCCTTATATATTAAGAATGAATTAAAAGTTCTTCAAAAATATAACCTCCATTTAACGGAAAGGAGGTAAATGAATAACTTTTAATAGTTTTGAAAAAAAAAACAATTAAAAACTAACTGAAATGAGGTAGATGATTTTTATGTTCTAAACATAAAATGATGGTGATATAGTAGTTGATTTAATTTGTATCAACATGTTATATTTCACCCGTATGGTCGAGTATCATTCGTACAAAGTTACTACATTTTTATATTTATCCAGCGTACTCCAAATATCTCTCATTTAGTATTTTAAGAGCATTCTCCAACACTATTAAGAAATAAGGTATTAAATTTTTTAACAACAACATATATAAAAAAGAAACCAGAATGTAGGTTCACATTATCTCTCATTCATAATTTAAGCTCAATTCGTCTCATCACCTCCATATACTTGGTTTCTTCTCAGAAACCTTTTTCTTTTACTTCTTTTAAAATTAAATCTTTATCGTACTCGGGAACTTATTCTACTTCAAATATTCGGAAGTGTTGAATTTAAATTCATTTGGAATAATATTTATATTAAAACATATTCAAGTTTATTTTTATGTATCATGAATATTTAAAGGAAATATTTATTTGAATAAAATGTTTAATCTTATAATGACATAATTAGAATCTATTGAATATTTATTAAAAAGCTGAATCGCCCAAAGAGCTTATATATAACATACACTAAAGTAAGCAATTCAAAATATATTATATTTTTATAAAAGTTTCTCAACTTAATATTAGAATGTAAACTTGGATAAGAGACATTCGGCAATTATTGAATCGGCAAATATTGAATTCTTAAGAGATAATTTTACGTTATAATTGGCATAAAATTCTTTTAATATTAGATAATTAATTTTAATACGTTTATTGAATTTAATATTAATTTCTGAAATGATTTTTCTGTTCATTCTGTCTAATGTATTATTGCAAGTAACTGGAAAATAAGTTTTTTTCTACTGCTTTAATCGAATCAGAAGTATTCCATTGCTTTTTCTTACTCTTAGAAATGGTGAAAATAGTCCAATATTCACTTTTTGAATCAATGATTGTCTCAATATTTTATTCTGCAAACAAATTTGTTCAACTATTTTCTCTATATCTCTCTATTCTTTAGATAAGATAGGCGGCACTTTATCTCTAAGATTTAAATATTATCTAAAAAAGAATTAATTGCGAAATAATCGCATTTAATAATTATGAGAAGTCCAAATACTCGCATAGTTGGAAGGAAGAATCTAAAATTAAAAAATCAGTAAAATAAATTAGAAGACAATATATTTTAAATAATATAATACCAACATTTGGAGCAACTGTCATATTATTAAATTATTCAATTGCTCTGACAGGTTTAACAGAAACTCACAAACATTTAAGGGAGAGGGATAAAGTGGTGTCCATACCAGTCGTCTTTTATCCGTCTTTTGATTAATTCGTGAGATGGTTTTTTTGTGTGTATCACGCATGTATTTGTGAAGTGTGTCCACAAAAATTGTGAGGTGAGTGTGTAGTTCGTCTGAAGATAACGTTTAAGTATCGGCCAAACTTGGTAAATAGATCTTATTTATGTAAGTCACGGAGAGGAAGGAAAGCTCAACAGAAGGAGAAATAAAGCATTTTTCCTACCCAAATAAATCAGTGACAATTCTAAGAATTATGAGAATAAAATGAACTTTTGTCATTAGTTGATTTGAGAATTTAAAGTGTTAACAGACACCGGGTAAAATTAAGGACCATTGCTCTATGATAGTTGGCACCACGTATCATAAACTAGCGACAGTACTGTAATAATGATGGTCTTTATTTAATATCATTTACAATCCTTCCTTGCAATTCAGGTTTATTCACTGTTGTTTAATCCTTTTACGTGAAATCTTTTACGGGCTTAAATGAGCTTTTACTTTCTGTTTTAAAGTTATTTAAAATTCTTACATCTCTTCTTTAATAATTTAATTACTCTTCAGTTTATTTATCAATTACAAAGCAGAGCTCAGGCCTTTATTTCTAGGTAAAGTTTTCCCTTTGGGATTTTGTTACTTCCAATGAATACCACTTAGTTTTCCTTCCCTAAGAAAGATAAACACAAAGAATTTCGCCATTTCCTAGTGGTTTCTTTTTTAAAGCACTTAATTCATTTAAATTAATTTGGTAGGTTTAATGAAGTTTCACAGAATGCTTTCCTTCAAATATTTTTTTAGTTCGGGAAACTTGCAAGCAGCAGACCTATCTCTGATTTTAAGGGAGAAAATGAAAACCGATAGAATAAATTATTCAATAAATTTTAAAATTTGCCACATTTTCTTTGCTCTCTGTGATTTGTTCTTTTGCTTTACTTAGGTATTTTGTTTTTTTAAGTATGTTTACTTGAAGATTGTGTGTGTGAATTTATAACTAATTCTAGAGCAGGATAAGCATTAACAGAGAAAGTTTGAACGATTGAAGCATTTTATTTAAAGAAGGTTTTCTGCGAGAAAATTCTTGCTCACAATTAATCGTACCACGCTCGCTTTATTCTAAGCGAAATGGAAATTTGTTTTAAAGGTGTTAATGTATTTAAGTTAGACTTGCAGAATAAGCATGATGTAATTACTGATGTGATGTTTAGTCCGTAATTGGACAAATGTTTTATAAGGCGCATAAGGTAAAGTTTTTGAATAAATCTTAGTTAAAATTACGTTAAGAGTGTTTACGGAATATCAACTGGGGAGGGGGGGGTGTTTGTTAGCATTCGTAATTGTTCAAAAAGCTGGAAATGTGCTGAGTTTTAACTACTTCAATAAACCTTAAGGTATTTTCAAACATTATATGTAAATTTGATGATATCAAAATATGTAGAACTTCCATATTTACTTTACAATTACGTACTTTTGACATGACATCTGAATATGAAATAATTCAAGTGTGAAATAGGTTTGATACTGGATCTCAGATTACTGCATATCGTGTAAAAATTATAATATGCATTATGTTTTTGTTTTATTATATACCACTGATACGTACAATTATGTATAGTACTAAAAGAAAAGGATCTACATAATAAGCGAATTAAATTTTAGAATTATGTTTCAATATAATTGTTCGAAAGAAGACTTTTGGTGCACTTCTGTTTTCTCAACTTCAATATTGTTATTTTTATCTAATGCATTTCAAAGTTTTATCTCAAAAGATAATTGAAAAAAAAACTCTCGCTTGAGAGCAAGTATGAAACAAAAATAACTACACTCAAACATGAATTATTATAATTCAATTTCAATAATTGTCAATATAATTATAAATTCTCCAACTCTCAAATAATTCACGTGATAAAAATAGTATTGAGAGTAGTTTTTGTGTTTGTGTGTGTGTGTGTGTGTTTGTTTCAAATTTCAAGTGTCTTTTGAAAGATACGCGGAAGTATTTCGTAAACTTTTTAAAGAATTAAATATTTTTCTAACACTGAGTATTAAATTTTAACTGAAAATTGCTTTCATTTTTCTTCCTGAAAAAATCTAATAACATCAAGACAAATATTGGTGCATTCATTATATACTTCTTTTTAAAAGTAAAATAAATTCAAGTATTTCATTTTTACTTAGACACACATCCATCCATCCATCTATATGTATATATATATATATATATATATATATATATATATATATGTGTGTGTGTGTATAATTGGACGTTATAAATAGTAAAATTATTAGTAATATTTATGACAAGTAATACCTTTAAAATTCATAACGTATACTTTATTCGAATAGTTGCATACATAATTCTATCTTGAATTATATTGTGGAAAATAATAATTAAAATTACGTTTTATTCTAAAAATAATTATAACAATTGTTCCCCAGCTGCATCAAGGTAAATTATTCAATAAAATTTTATATATATATATTTAAAAATGATTGGTATAAATTAAAATATATTCATTGGGCCATTTTACTTTATAAACTAATATTAATCTATTTTTATATTTCATATTTCTTTGAAATTTATTTCATTCAATTCTTAGCCAATAAATGATGACTCTTAGAATATATAGTATAATTTTTGCCCTGAGGCAATACTCTTTCAGAGAAACTGTTTTCTAAATACAAAATACCTCGACACTCAGAACTACTAAAATGTCTACCCATCATAAAATTCAAGTTCTAAATACAAGTTTTCACTCATCCAAATTGAAGAACAATTCCAAAAATAAGACTAATGAGCTAAACCTACCTAGGGGGTCTTACCAAAAATGTCTATCAACATTAATTCTCCAATTGAACTGCAGCTCCGAATCCATGGATCCAATATACCTCAAAATGTTTGTACTGATTACTAAAATCACTAAAATAAAACTCAAATACTTCTGCAAAACACTACTTTATTTACAATAAATATACTAGAACACAACATCAGATAAATTATGATATCAAAATACAAACTAAACCAGCGAAAGTGGCATTCTCTTTCATACATTTAGGACATAATTTGATTGGCTAGAGAGCTTGCGCCAAATGTGTATTCTTATACAAAACATACATATGCTCACATGAAAAAGTTCAATAAACTATCAATCATTGGTCGATGGCGCAAGAGTCAAATCTCTTCATGATGGGTCATTTTCGACATTCCTAGGGATAGCTGATCAATTTCACAACATCTTTAGTTGGAAGTTTCTGTATTATAGATTTAAAATAATTTACAAAAATGATTAAATAGTATGATAAAAAGGCTTTTTAGAATTTTTATTTTTATTTTATGATTATGTTTTATTGGTATAATATGATTCTAATAAGCAGTAAAAGTTTTTGAATTTATATTTTTTCTGTGATCATTATTTAATAAAATTGAACAATCAGTCAATGAATTAAAGAAATATGTTAATTTTGAAGACTAGTGTTATTTTGAATCTGCAAGTTATGGCCAATGCAAGTGATTTGCAATAATGACAAGTTCCAGGCTCGTAACTTTAGGCTATCATTGAACATCAGAGAACAATAATACCAGTCTTTTAGTTATTTTTATTAAATTAATCATATATTTCCTGAAGATGTCACCTATTAGAGTCTTTAGACTGATTTTTGCTTTTTTTAACCCATAAATTTAATATATAAATACAGAAATATATCAGTTCATATGTCATTTGGTAAAGTAATTGTAGTTCCAGTTCAATGACGTTTTTCCTTCTATCAACTGAATAAAAATGCGGCGACTCTCTCCTTCAACAACGTTAGAAGTTAAAAGGCCATACTTAACCAGTCAGAGAAGATGTCTTTTCAGCCTAGTTGGTAAGAACATGAAAAAAAAAGTGACTGGTCAAATTTCCTTCGGACCCACAGGACCTGGGTTCGAAACAACGCTGCCGGATCAAGTTCACAAACTTTCTCCCCCTCCTCGGGGTCGGAAAAACCATCGGCCGCCGAAAAAGTATGATACTTTTTGATAGTTAAAAAAATAAAACTTGTAACAGTTGTGAGCACTCTTGTAATAGTCTTTCACTACTATTGCAGTTCAATATCTTCTTTCATTAATTTAGCATCAGAATTTTTTTTCGGTCTGTTGAATGTAGTTTTAAATCGGATGAGAAGGTTGACTAAAAATATTATATATAATTTTAGAAAATAATTGTATTTGATTACAGTGATAAGTAAAAAAATGGTGTTCCTTCCTTCACTTTAATGCCAATATTTCAGTTGGATGTTTGTTGAATACATAAAAATCATAAGAGAAATTTATTGTTGGTTCTCATTTTTGTCAAGAAAGAGATACGTGTTTATAAGATGCTACAATATTATTAGCGGATTGAGCAATAACACTTCAAGTTTCTTGCAGGATATTTCGACACACTTTACACATAAGTGTTCATCTAAAATAAATTAATATACGCATCTTAATTAGTACCTGTTATGATTTTATATTGGTGTTCGATATCGTCTCTCTTGAAGAAGCAACAATATTAGCAAATGTTATTGCATTCTATTGAGATTGATGACGAGACTCAATAGTAGATAGGTGTTTGTAAAATTGTCCACTACATCTCCATTTTAATTTGTTGTCTTATTTTCTGTAAAAAATATTCAGGAGAAAATATTTGAAAAGAAGTCTTACTAAATGTGACCGTGTAAGTTTTTAAACTTTTTCATAGTATTTTGAGCTACACTCTTCATGTTCGCAGCTTTGCTATACCCTAGATATTTCGCTACTGACATTGAGACATTTTTCTTCAGTTTGAAGGAACCACTCTGGCAAAACTCGGTGCCAGGCGATGCAAGGCGACAAAGGAAGGCAGCCTGCTCCACCTCAGCATTGATTTGGATGTGACGTCCCGAGGATGCGTCTTTTAATGCAGGGAACAGGTGAAAGAGCGATGTGGCAAGTTCGTGGCTAAGGGTCGGGTGATCCATTGTCTCCCATTCGAAGTAATGAACTTGATATTGTGTGAGCCTTGTTGTCAAATTAAAATTAGAGACTCAAAATTGTCAATTTACTAAGAAATAACGATATAAAAAAAGAATATTGATTACTTTTCACTAGAATATCTAAAATATACAAATGTATCATACAATCCCTTCAAATAGTTTTAATTAGAATAAAAACGACTTCACAATAGGCTTAATTACTATCAAATAAAATATGGAATAAATTCAGGGCGTATTTTATGTAACAAAGAGATTTTAGTTGAAATATGATCATTTTTCCTCCCGTTAATTCAAGCATTTTTGCCAATATTTTTTACTAGAAATCTTTTTTCTAACTATTCACAATCGATGGGGAACAAAAGTCACATGGAAACTTCAGATAAGAAATTTAAAAAAAAATATCTATTTTTGTAATGTTAATTTTGAAACACGGAGGAACGAATAGTTTTCAGTCAATCGTTTGGAACGAAATCAATTTTTTTTAACCTTTCATTACTCAATAAGAAAATAATTTAATAAGGGCAGTATCTTTTTAAATTTAGGTTTGTGAAATAGACTTTCAAATATTAAATTTATTCCTTTCTTCACTAAAAATGGTTGTTTCATTCCAACTTACTAGGTCTTATTTTACGTTCATAGAAGAAAAAATATTAAGTAAATCCCCTACTCAATCGAAATAACTTTAATACATCAAAGCTTATTAAAATGTTTCAATCGACTTAATTTAGCACTTTAAAAGAGATTTTAAAAAAAAAAAAACATAATTGTTATTAAATAATCACTTAAAGAGAAATAAGGGTTATTCAAATTTTATTCCCTTATCAAACGTTTTTTTTTTTTTGTTACAAAGATAAGAGTGCTTCATTTAATTTATTTATCTCTCCAAAGTATAATTGTAGAACAAACTAATAGCTTAATTTTAATTCTTAAAAACATTTAAATGATTTTATTCAAATGTCCCGAATAATTATTATTCATCACTGAATTAACTGAAACGTTTAGTGGAAATGTATTTCTAACTGAATATATATATATATATATATATATATATATATATACTTGGGCGAAATGAACCGAATTTACAAAATTGTCAATTTTTACAAAACATATTTAAACAAAGATACTATTTATGATGCCGAAGAATTATGCAAATATTCAAAATCGAATTCGCAAGTGTGCATGTTTCCTGTCTGTGTTAAGAATATAAGTACATATAGGATTTTCGGCGATTTGTGTGCTCGAATTCTTCTACGACATTCAACGTGTTTTTCGCAAGAGTATGACACATTTCATTAGGAATCAAGTAAAAAATGCATCCAGGAACGTACGCATGATGGAATGAGATTTGGAATTTTCGGTGGATTAAAAGTTAGGGAATAGCTGCCGGTGGTTATAAAGCTAACAACGAGAGTAGTCTACAGTTTGTGGAAACTGTTTCAGGCTATTTGTTCAATATTGAAGACCAACCGAGAGTCGTCCAAGATACAAAATGTTGAATAAGGATCCATTTTTGCACTTTCAGCTCGACGACACAGGGCAACTACATCTTCACAGCTCTCTCGAGATCTGTATGCCGGCATTGAAACGAGTATTGCATTCTACAGTTTCCAGAAGGCTTTATGACATAGAGCTGTATACCTGAAGATTGTGGCCGCGGTAGCCTAATGATCATGGCTGCGGACTCGTGCCCGGCTGTTTTCTTTGAATCCAGGGTTCGAGCCTTGGCCACTAAAGACCCGCCGTGTAACCGGGGCCTATGCACGTTAAATCTGCAGGGGCCCAAGGTCCTTATGAGGCTTGATGTGGCAGTTATGAGAGGGGGTGCCAGCTCAGGTGTCGTCCTCGTCACTTGACCGAAGTTCAAAATTACGAGGCCATCTTGCAAAAATAATAAAACCAAACCAAATACCTTAAAATCCATTTATTTGCGTTTCACTCATCACAGCTCACAAAATTGAACACTTAGAATAATACATACAAAAAGAAACCTTAGACCAGAATGGAGCACCATAATGTTTACACATGATTTAGTTTCAGTATTATCACTCATTCTCGGCGTACCTGCATTTTGAAAGAGTCTGAGACACAATATAATTCCTCCCTTGTCAGATAAATTGATCATTAGAAAGGTAAACATGTAAAGGCAGTTTAAAGGATCATTATTGTAATGTGGTTTTGGGCAGGCATTAGGCCTGATGGCCACAAACATCTGCATGAGTGTGACAGAAGTTGCCTGATTGCTACGAGGTATATAAAAACAGTTTACAGCTTTATATTGGAAGTTTCATGAGTCCAGTTGGTACTGGGTTCCTGTTAATACATGACAACTCTTGTCTGCATAAGGCCCAGTTGGTAGATGATTACGTTACAAATGAAGCTATACGCTGCACGAATATGCCAACGAGATCTTCTGTCAATACCCAATAGAGTATGTCTAGGATGCTTTTGGGAGAGCAAATGCATCTCGCCACTACACTCCGAGAATCATCCTAGAGATAAAAACTGATTTTCTGAGGTATTGACTGCAATAGGTTTTCCTCTTACTGTCTCATGTTCAGTAAAGCGTCACGCATATTGTAGAGTGAGAGCCTATATAGATAGAATACAAATGTAACCCATATAGACAGAACCAGTGTATATATAGAGAACACATACCCATGTTAGATTCATTTTCTGTTCCATTTTCCACCCTGGATTTTATACATTCCTGCACTTTATGTTATACTAATCATGCGAACATAAAATGATTTTTGAATTGATGGGATATCTTTATATGTTATATATATATATATATATATATATATATCTGTGTGTGTGTGTAAGTATTACGAATTTTAAAAAAATGAATAATGTAAAAATAAAGAATTTCAACTTCTTAGATGGAAGGAAAACGTTTTTGTTTACTCAAGATCTTTCTTCATTTTTGCTGATTGAGAGAGGTAATAAGTATCCATTAAGCAAGATACACATCTCCAGATTTCAATTAAATCACAAGAGATCAGAAAAGAGAGAGTTTTTTTCTCACCTTCTCTTTTATGGAAGGGATTTTTCTAGATTACGTGGTAACTCAAAACTATGAGGTGTAGGGATTCAAAGTGACTTAAATGATCTCTAAAAGCTTTCTAGGGATTTTTTTTTTTTTTTTTGATCTTTGATCTAAGAAACGGAAATTCAGCATATTTACAGTAGCGTGTTATTCAAGATTAATTTGAAATTGCATTTGAAAATAAGAATGAACTCATTACTTTTAAGTTACAGAATGAGAAAAATTAGGCAATTAAAATTTTTTTAGTAAAATTATTACAAATTAAAGTTGAGTCGTGTGTGTGTGTGTAACGAGAATATGTTGCTTCTTTTTTTTAAAAAAAAAATTTAACATGCAAAGGATACACTTCTTACTAAGGGCATTTAGTATCCAGAAAATGAAGGTGTGTCTAGTTATCACATGTGTAGAGGCAATTTGTGTTACTGGTCGTTAGTTCATGAGTAAAATGTCTTAGTTGAACGCTGAAGTAATTTTTAAAGGGTTTATTCGACGAGTGGCGGATATGTTGTGATATACAGCCTTCTAGAATTCGAATTCTTAAATCACAACTTTGATTGAGTGTAAGGATCTTTGATATGTTTGTGTGAATAGATTTGAATATTCTATACTTTATCTGCGAATTAGCAGACATATTCCTTGATAACTGTTCCCAAAAATAATTCCCTACCTGGTTGATTGTTAGGCTCTTTTATCCTTGCAGATAAAACCATCGTATTACGTATTTAGTTATATAAGGTCAAAGCTATAACTTCATTAGTATTATTTTAACAGATAGAAATTAAAATTTCAAAATTAGGAGGGGAAACTTAAAGGAAAATGTATAAAAAGGATTTAATAAAATTTTATTGTTACTGGCGAATATTGAAGTGTCTAAAAATATTATTATTTTAACTATTCGTTTGGCCCTTATTAGATTTAAAGTTATTTATTTATGTAATACGAAAATTTACTACATTACATAAATAGTAGTATTATAGAACTCATTTAAGGAAAATGGTAGTAATTTAAAAATGCAACAGAGTCGCAGAATGTGTTGCAAAATATTATTAGTCCTGATGAGTAGGATTCCAAAAATTAATATAGATGATAAACATGATTCAAGAAAGATATAGTGTTTTTGAATAGGATTGCAAATGTTAATGTGTTAATGGAATACGATTCCGAAAATTACTAGGGTGATTGAATATGTTTCAAAATTTAAACAGTTATGAAGAAATAACTGAAATGTAATAAGTTCATGAGGTGCATTCTAGCCATAATACATTGGTTCTTAAATTATTTTATATAAAATTTATATTATATAAATTAGTATTTGAATACAGATTAAAGCTTATAATGTAGGAAACATCCGTAAATTTAAGGATTGACTGATTGATTGGTTTTACTACTATCACACTAGAAGTAACACGAAAGCATTTGAGCTGGTACCTCCCTCTCCTAACTTCCAATACACGCCAATGAGAGAATTTTGAGACTCGACAGATTTAACGTGCATCAGCCCCAGTTGCATGGTGGGTCTTTAGTGGCACCAAGGCTCGAACCCGCGACTCGAAGAAAACCACAGGAAGCGAGTCAGTTACCATGAGCATTAGGCTACCGAGGCCACGTTACTTTAAGGAAAAATTATCTATCTATATTGAGACGTAACCGGAAACTGTTAGGAAAAAAGTAAAATAGGGAATATATAGAATGATTAAAAGATTAATAGTAAAGTTTTCGAAAGAGTGTTAGTGCATTCTTAGATCACGTTTCCCAAACACAAACACATTTACACCACATGCGAGAAAGGAGAAATCAATCGTCACTTTGAGTCTTAAATTCCTTACGTACCTGAAGAAACTAAGCCCCTGAGGGGTACATAGAAGTAGAATAATGAAGGACACTTAAAGTAAAAGTAATAGGGTATTCTCTAACTGGAAGTAATATGGCGAAACCTATTATTAAAAGTAACAGTATTACACATTTTTTATCTTCACCAACTGACAAGTGTTTCTATTCATGATCATGCGTAATGTAGTAAAGCATTCATAACTTTTGGAGCCACATCATCAAGTATTTACATCATGTAACATCTCAGGTATAAGGTTCAAATCCCATCAAATAATTTGTAAAGTATTTCCGTAATCTCAAATAAGAGCTGAAGGAGAAAATAACATAACTAACTGAAGCTTTTTCCGAATAAAAAGGTTATATATATACGATTTAGAATATATATATTTTATTTTAAGTAATTTATTTATCAGAATTGAACTTATTAATTTCATAATGTAAGGCGAAAATTTAATTGACTTATTAATGTATTTATAAAATGTTCCGCAAAATATAGCATAATGTCAATGATTTGGGTAGAAACAATATTAATATTTATATTTAGATATCATGTTTATCAATAATTTGATCGTTTTATACGCTAAATAGTAATGAAACTATTTACCAATTCAGGTTTGCATTATAAATACTTCATTCAATGAAACGGTTAAGGAGATAATTAAATATTGAATTGTATAAACCATCAAAGTGTTAATGCACGGGGAAGTTGAAACATTGAAGTTGAAACATTAAAGCTAAGTACCGAAGCAGGTACCATTTTCAATTTAGAATCTCTGTCAAATCTGACATATCTAATAGCCTATTACTATTGAGTAAAGTTTGTTTGTTGACATCTCTATACATTCGATGGAGCATCGTAAAGCTTTAGTAATGACTTATAGAAATGACCGAGAAACCTAATTAAAATTTATTCAACGTATTATTTGATCTTTATGTATATAATATTATAAATTACAACAATTAATAGTGATCTGTTTGGTTTCAGGAAACCATTCATTGAAGCAACTCGCAGTATACGGAAAATAATTCGATATAAAAACCAACGTTTTTAAAAACAACGTTTTTATATAGTATGTAAAATGTTAAGAAAGTTATTGAAATATTAGTTAAAACTGGTCCAAATATCTAAATATTGCATTTATAGGCAAGTAAGAATGGTTCCCGAAATTTACTAGAACTCTAGCTTGATGGGAAGTTCGTTTAATTTAAACGATTTGATGACACACACACACACACAGAAACACGAACCAAGTGAAATACATAAAAACGTTAAAAGTAACTAAAATTAATTAATTCATCCGTAAATTAATGGTTGGAATGCAGTTTAACCCAATCACTTGGCGACAAGAATTATTTGGCAGTATTTTTAGCCAAATGTGGTTACCCTGTCCGTTGTACGACTTAACGTTCAGCAAAAAAACAAAAATCGCCAAGTTTGATGCCAATCTTTTTGAAATCAAGCTGCCAAGTGGTGATAAACGTGATTATTGAAGCAGCAAATACTAGCTAAAACTTGTCGCAAATCAAATATCGCTTGTTAGGCTATGGTGAGAACGATTCCCAGCGTTTCAGATTTCTAGCTTGATGGAAGAACAATTAACGATCGAAAATTTGATGACACACACACACACCGGAAATTCAGAAAACGCGTTTTAAAAATAGTTCAATCGGTGAGTTATCAAGAACGACCTTGAAATGTCAAGATTACAGAGAGAAAAACTATAAACCTAGATGGCGACTATGTACAAATAATTGCTTCAGATAATATATAATAAATAGTTATTATCTCTTTCTTAGAATAATTAATACTTAACGATACTCGGATTACTGAAAGAAAAAACTAACTTTTATAGCTGTAATTTACAAAAATGCACGATGATTAATTAACATGCAGAAATAATTTTATACACATATGTCTCGATTTTGATAGTTATTAAAACTTTTACGGAGTTTTATCTTTTCTCAGAGTGATTGTTTTTTCCTTGTTACTTTGATCGAAAATTGAAGCTGTTTCATTTGCTTTCTCGCTTAATTCTGACTCTGAAGGAATTTTGACAATTCATCTATTCTTTAGCCTATTTTCAAGACTCAATAATAGTTGTTTTCCATAAATATGCTGTTTAATCTCATGTATTAATTCAGGAATATTAAAACAAAATAACTTACATACATTATTTTAAATTCTTAAAAAATTACCATGAGAAGTTTTAGAATAATATATCAAAACAATGCTGCTTTTAATTTTACATCAATTTGTAAGAAAATACGAAATTAAGCGATTCCTTGCCTTTTTTAAATTTGCATCAAGTTTTTATATTTAAATTAAATCTTGAGATTTCTGTACCCAAAAGTATTAATTGATATCTTTGTTGACAAATATTATAAATTGATTAAATTATTTTTATTTTTTAAAACTGTAATTATTGCAATGAATAATATAAAATTATATGACTTGTCAATGAATTATATGTTTTAGAATATAAGTAAAAAAAACTTTAATCTGTGAGATCTGGTAAAGTAATACATAAAAAGGAATTTCAAATGTTATTATTAAATAACTATACTTAAAATTATTTTTGCTCATATTTAATTATTCTGTAGGGATATAATGTAATTATTAAATGATACTGTGCTTTAAGTGATATGTTTTCTAAAATTATGGAAAATGAAATGATGCTTTAACTTGATTTCTTTAAATTTATAGATAATCGTAGCTTTAAAAAATATATTACTCTCTTTTAAATATATTACGAATTTCCATGTTATTATACAAAACATTTACTACAACTGAATTTATCTACACATTAATATATATTAGAATGCATGTATGTGGAACAAAATTATGCTCGTACAGCTCATAAAAACCTTATTAAAATTGAAAACATTTTTTTTTTTTTGATATTTCGCTTCTTTAATTAATTTTACACTTTTAGATATTAACATGAAGTATTCTTTAAGGAAATTATTAGGAATTATCTTAAATATCTCATGAATTACACTTGAACCTCTCCGACCTTACATTGTTTCCACACCACATGAAGACTTTGTGAGGATATGTTGAATTACTATACTAATATTATTCAATATAATCTTTTACACGGGTATTAGATAACTTGATACGGATAGAAATATGTTCAGAAAAACTAAACAAACATCCGTATCATTCATTTTTAGTATCTAGTGTTAAATATTTGCACATGAAAATGTATGTGTTTTTATCTTGTCAATACATTAAAAATATTTCTACCATTTAGTCAGGTGTCTTGTGTTCTCATATATATATATATATATATATTATTTTATTTTTATCTCTTTATGAATTTTCTGAAGTATTGATATCACTCCCGTATAGACAGTATACATCTGGAGAAATCAATAAATATTTTACCAATAAGGAAATATAAGCTCAGATTATGAGACTGCTGATTTCGAAATACTTAATACTTATTCTTTTCAAAATTTATTTTAAATATTTTTCCTGAAAGAATTTAATCGAAAATTTAAATACTTTTTCAATAATACTGTGTGTGTAATATGCGATCTTTTTTTCATGTTTGTAGGAATAATCAAAGTTTTTTTTTTTTTTTTAAATGTAAGTTAAGAATACATTTGAACTAGATTTTGTAAAACTCACGCATAATTTATTCATTTTAAAAACTTGAATTGTTACATTTGACAATAAAATATTATTAATAAAACAAAATTCAAAAATACTTTTTCCTATAATTTTAGATGTCATAATAAGGATATTCAAATTTGTTGCATACGATCTGATAATTACAGATAGCTATGCAAATCCTCCAACTTAGAATTTATATAACCTGATTCATATATAAGCTCCAATATTCTGTGGAATCAATATTAGTTTAATTTCATCTCCGAAAAGCATTTTTGGACGTAATTGAAGATTAAAAAGTATGGTTTTTGCTTGGCAATGAGGAATGTTAATTCGCCTTATAATTAAAAGAATTCAAAAATACAAAATTACTGTAGAAAATGTATTCATATATGGAATTTAAGTTTGGCATCAAAAATATCTGGTGCAAAATCAAAGCTCTCTCATAATTTTTAATGACGCAATTTCATTTTACTGTTCCATCCTTCTGCTTCAGAAATTGCTCGAAATTTTCAAGGGAAATTTTCGAATTCAAGAGTCGTACACATTTTACGTAATTTTGATTTTGCAAAATGTGTCAAATTCAATAAAAAAAACCAGTATTATAATCCATAAATATATAATAGAATACAAAGAGAAACTTTACAATCACTGAGGACTGAAAAAAAGTTAATAATTTGACAATTGAATACAATACAATAAACTAACAGTTTAGACTACAATTTTTAATTGCATTATTTGCTATTTCATAAGAACAGATTTTCAAAGAAATATTTCTAAAAAAAATATTTAAATATGATTTTTAGAATAAAACAAGAAAAGAATTTTTATAATATATTCTTTAGATGAAAATTAAGGGAAATTTTCATATAAAATCCATTTTGCATTGAAACTGATTTCTTAAGAGTATGCTATCTTTTACCAAAAGTGTTGTAAAATCTTTTTTTTTTAAAGAAACAAAACTATTTCACAAACAATAGATAAATTGAGGATTTCCAAATCAGATTTCAAAGAAAATGTATTCAAATAAATCCAAGCAAAACTGAATCCAATTTCTGCTTATGAATAAATAAAATAGCAAGGATGCTTTGGTTTTATGGTAATTCATGAATTTTATTTCGATATGTTCTGATTTTACATTTCTATCTTCTCTCTAAATGCAACGTCTCTGAAACATTTGTTCTTCTGTGCTGCCACTTATTCATTCCTATTCCGAATCTTGATTCCAGCTGTTTGAAATGAAATGTTGCTTAACGATATCAAAATCCTTAAACATCTTTCATTTTAAACGTTTTAGGCCGTATCATTGCTTTGCTTATCAAGAAAATCATACAGGAATGTATAAGAATAAAAATTATATGCATTTATCGAGAAATACATATCATTATCAAACATTGAACCTTCTACTTGAGGATTTGACTGTAGGATCAGAAATTCTTCTGACTGATTGATTTTTTTTTTCTACAAACATGCATTTAAAATAAAGAATTAGCAAAGAGACTCAAAGTTATGGAAGAATAAAAATAACTGTTATGCATTTTCTTCTATATTGGTACCCCTGGAGATAAATTTTAGCAGCAATTGCTGAATGATATTTTACTTGATTACTTTTCCTTAAAACTAAGTTACTCATATAAGTGTATTTTGATACTCCATGTAAAACACCGTTTTAATTTTTCAAAGATTCAAAGATTTTTAACATAAAAACCTGCATTATTAAATATTTGTTTTGAATTTCAAAGATAATAATTTTTTATTCATGCTTTCTGAAAAATAATTTAAAGTTAGTAAAAAACGCACTATATCAAATGATTATCTATTGTACAATATAATTAGAGTAATTTTTAACGCAGGCATTTAAACTTTAGCTTATAAAATTTCTGCATAATTCGGAAAATGTAAGAAAAAAATGTATGTATTGGTAATTTTTCTCGAATAACTTATAGGAAATCACTTGTTGAAGGGGCAACTTTATTTTTATGCAAACATTCCAGTCGACATCTCTATTCGAAAAAACACCAGCACACGTTGGAAACGGATAGGCTTGTTCATTTAGTAAAAGCAGTTCAGACAGGTGTCGTGTAATTCATGTACAAAGGAACATTATAAATGATTACACGGATCAAATAATGACCCAAAGACGACGAATGGACTGTTTGGCTTAAAGAAAATCATTGGAATGCTAGATTCTCCTCGAATATAAACCAAAATGGCTCGAAATTTAATTACTATTCAGTATATGATCTCCAGACTGTAGCCGAAGTTTCGAATAGTGAGAAAGTAACCGAAAACCAATGCCAGATTGTCTAAAAAATCACTCCTTAAGATCAATATCTTTCAATAATTACATGAAGTCAGAGAAACTGTTGTGCCTGAGAACAGGGATTAGAGGTCACATTCGTCAAAGAATTACGAGTTTCCAGACGAAGTATTCACAAGAAACTCATTCATGTTCTTCATGCCAATCAACCAGCATTTTGGATTCTCCCCACATTTCTAGGCACGAACACAATCGTTTTAGATGAATATCGGAACTTTAGTACTGCAGATTAGAAAGAGTGGATCAATGATACGTTCATAAAATAATGAGAAATGCATTCTTTTCATAATGTGAAATACATTATTTTCCGCCCAGGGAAGTTTATGGTGAGGACTGATGAACATACCTCTATGTCAACGAGACGGGGTTTCTTTCTTTTAAAAGATACACAGATGCTGTTCTTGAACATTATGTTCACCTGTTTTGAGGTGCTTTTGGTCCTGATTCATATGTACGGATAATATGTGCAAATCGTGATAATATGTGCTGATTCATATGCGCAAGTCGCCGGATAAACCTGAGAGACAATTTCCTTGAAATTGAAAATATCCAACACAAGCCATGGTATGCTCACTCATCAAATTTCAATCTTATCGAGCAAGTGTGATATATACTCGTAGGACGAAACATGTCATCTTTACTAACCCACCAAAATTTATTCCAGTACTGAAAAACATTTTACCTGATATTGGAAATCTTTGGTCCCTCAACTTATCCACAATGCCACTGTGAAAATGAGAAATACTTTATCCAGAGCGCCTAACTATCAGATGTGACAATACACCTTATTAAACGGCTAAATTACCTTTTTAGTTCTTTAGTTTCTCAATCAAATGGGAAATTATCTTAGGCCTAGTTTTCTTCCACACTTCTTTTGGATAATTTTAGTGATTATTATCGTTATTTTGTGTCGTTTTGTTATTTTTTTTCTACCATTTTACACACTCATATCACATTGCCCGCCATTCTTACTTAGGCAACATTCCTTTACACATATTTACCAATTATTTCGTACCTTTCATAACCAATATATATATATATATATATATTTGCGTGTGTGTGGTGTGTGTGTGTGTTTATGTGTGTGATGTGTGTGTGTGTGTACACACAAACTTAAATATATGTGGTTGCATAGTACTTACGTTGTATGAAGATGTTTCATACAGATTCAAGGATGCTTCATTCTAAAATTTGCAAAATGTCAGATAGGGAGTTTTGATTTTTTTGGTTTCAATTTGAAATGCGTAAATATTACCAAACTCCAATAATTCTGTATAATATACTTATATAAATAAAATATATTATTTTACAGCATACTTTATCGGGGCATTTATGATTATTAAATATTCTTAATTTTAGATCTAAATACATAGATTCTCCATTATTGAAATCTTTATTTCTATGAAAAATTCGTTGTGCAAGCAGCGTCGTATCCGCCGAAATTTCTCTTGCCCTTGACGGAAAAGCTCTGATAAACTCCTGATGTAAATGAAGATCTCCTTTTTCTGGTGTCACTAACACCTGGAAAGCTTTGAATTTCTTTATTGCAGGGTTTCACAAACCAATATTATTTGTTTTCTTCGGTGGCATTTTGTTGAGTATGATGCTATGAACATCCCTTCCTTATATAAACATCATTTCTTTAAAATCTCCTTTGTACAAATGCAAAGAAGCTCGATGCACTTGTTAAAGAAAATAATTAAACTTTTGTTTATTATATACATATGTATTTATTCCGTTTGCAGCCGTTAAAAAAATTTGTTCTCTTCCAATGTAATAATCCAGACGATAATTTTAGCTACTTCTAAAGAGTCTTTCTTGTGTATTTACATCTTATTCCAACAATATATATTAAGTAATAATAGCAGTTATTTGCTCACAAATAACAATGTTATGAAATTGTTGGTAGTGAAAAAATAAATATATAAACCGGTGCTTAGTTTCTACAGTACGTGTTTTTATACGTATTTAATATTTTCATCCTTAAGTATTTTATTTTTTAAAAAAATATGAAAATATTAAATCTCAGTTTAAATATAGGTGCAATAATAAATAAGCATAATATAAAAATATTATTTCTAATATATTTCCGAGCTCATATTACTATAGCTTTTGAGTAACTGTTTGCATTTTAACCAAGCATGATCCTGTCTTTGAAATCCTTTCCAATCAAACTCATTTTAAGAAACGCAAAACAATGCACTATTCTGCATTTCTGAAAAGATTTCAATTCCTTCCCTCATATTAAAAAAACAAATAAATTTACTCATTATTAAAAGCTTTAAAACTTAATTCTTAAAGTATCAGGACATGAGGGAGGAAATATAATACCGAATTTAAGACTTTTTCTTTTTGTGACATTTATATTTTAAAAATTATCCGTAAAGCTTTGTTTTTTTATGTGCTTAATAATGATATTTTCATCATTTTATGGAATGATCAAATAATTTTTTTGGTTAAAAAGTTTTTTTTCCCTTTGAGTTCAATATGGACATGATTTTTTCAAATACATTTGCATTAGTATTATTTTTTTGAAAAATAATATTCCCTAAAATTTAAAAATATTTTCTTTTTCACATAGAAAATAATACAAAATATAATGAAACAATTTTTTAATGATATTATGGAATATGTTCTTTGAAAAAAAATCTTAAAGCTACGTAATTTTGGAAAATTTCATATTTTTTTTTTATTTCTCATATTTATAATTATTTCTTAAAACTTATGTATTACTTAGAGAAAAAAATATTTTTAATATAAATATCCCTTATACAAGATAAAAAATTTGGAACCAAGTTCTAAAACAGTTTTCTTCAAAATGGTACCAAAATGCAAATATGTATCACAAATCATGTGTATATTCTATTGTGAGTTGTAAAAAAAATTACTTCTTTTGTCCTATAAAATAATTGAAATATTATTTTTAGGCACACAGATAATATTAGCTCTATTTCTAATTCGAAAAAATATATATCACAAAAACAAGGAGTCTTACGTTATGGTATTCCACAACTTCCTCGCATGTCCTGTGGTACTCTTAAAATAAAATTATCAGTAAAAGAACTGACAAATTAGAGAGATTAATGCATTCGAGAAATTAACTACAAGTTATAACTTCACATTGTGCTCTGAAGGAAGTCAAGGGGCAAATAGCTTTCTGGCGTATTCATCGCCACCTGTCATTATCTTACTTTTGCATGTACATCATCAACATAACCATACATAGCTTAATTTCTCAATGCAGAGATCCAGCTCACGGATATTAAAGCTCATCACGTGCTGTTGACAAAGATTGATTGTAAAGACGGCATAATGATGAAGCAGAATATGGTGCACGAACAAATTGGGCCCTATTGTGCAGAGGACGAATAATGAATATCGCTTATGATGGATTAAAAGTTTTAAAGAACTTAAGTTTGTGGCAACGGCGAGTTATTTAAAAGAACAATTGATATATATGTATGGGGAATAAATATGTTTTTATAGAACAATCGGTGATTAAGGGGTGGCAGGAGCCTTAAAACTTTAAAAAAAATTGATTTTTTGAAAATAATATTTTTATTTTATTTGGTTTATTCTGAATAACTTGTTGCGAACCATTTTTTTGATATTCCTATTAGTTACAAAGATATTCCTATGCAAAGTGAAGCCACTTTGGAAGACTAAGTGTAGTCACGAAGTCAAAAGAGTAGATTACTTTTAGATTTGTTGATAGATTGTCACTCTTGTAGCAGTAGAATGTTAAAATTAAGACTTTTTGTGATATATGGGTTTTCTTATATGAATAACTAAAATAAATTTTAAATTATTCAAATTGTTATCTTTACAATAAATTTTCACGAATTTTTTTTCTTCTAATTTACATTTTAGACAAGATAGATAAAGTAGAATGAGTTTTATATAAATGATGGTGGTTATTTTTATTTAAAAAGTTGTTTTGTGAAACTTAGACCTAAATTTAAGACAATAATACTGTTACAGTGTGTAAATAAGTGCAAATTTTAAAACGCCCCAAATCACGAAACAACTGTAACAAGCTTTGCATATTATATTTGTGACCTACAAAGTAAATTAAACCAAGTTAATAATTTATGTATATATAACATGTGTTAGTAAGATATTGATTTAATTATTGTATGAGAGGCCTTTTATATCGGCTATTATAGTAGGTATGAAATTATACAAATTTTTAACTTTAAAGTTATTTTTTCAAAACATACTTTTTCAAAACCTCATGTAAAACGTATGAAATACTAATCATTAGAAATGGTTGAAAGTTTGTACATATCTTTCAGTTATTCTCCAAAACCTAAATCTAAATTTAATGTAATTGCTCAAAAAGAATTTTCTTTAAATTTCAATTTTCAAAAATTTCAAAAATTTGCGAATTTTATATTTGGACAGTTTATATAAAAATTATTAAATAAACATTTTGAAAATAAGATAAGTTAAGCAACTGAAAGCAAATTTTATGTTTGATTTGAGACTATTTTGGTGGTATTCGCATAATATTTGAACTGTACCTTAAAAATGAAGTGAAACATTTATTAGAAAAAAAAATTCAAATCTTAAAAATAGAGCCAAATTTTTTTTAAAAAAATTAACTTTTAAAATTAACTATCAAATAAAACATATGAAACCATTTCAGAAATTTAAAAAAAAAAGCATTTTAGACACATTTTTCGAATGTAAAGGGTCCTGAAACCCCTTAAAAATGGCATAACTATGCTAGATAACTGTGGTTTTTTTTAAAACTTTTATTTATTCACTTTCCTATAAAATTTTGGTATGGAACAATAACACAATCCAAACAGAGAATCACAGGAAACACTTAATTTGTTAACAATATTTCATGTTGCTGTTTAAATAAAGTAAAAAAGTAAGTTATATCGATATTTTTTACAATTTGTAGTGATTCGTAAATGAAATTCGTTATAAATATTTAAGAGAAGGCTTTAAATTATATTTATATATTCATTCTATAACAAAAAAAAAAAACGACGCACCAAGAACGAATTGCCTGATTGTAATGGTATTTTGTATGAAAAGACATCTGGACCGAACATGGAAATAATTAAAATTTCATGTCCAATGAATGAAGAGCGGGAGCTACAGCGCATCGGAACTGCTCACTCAGCAGGTGTATATAAGAAGCGATTCTTAATCTGATGACCAAATTTCCTATTACATTGCGATTTAGCATACCTTTCAACGACTGAAACAATGCATCTCTGTAGGATTCGAACTCAGTACAAGCAATTGTAAGAGTTTGAAAGAGGTCGTATCATTGGATTGAAAGAGGCAGGTTGGGTAAATCGGAGAATTGCTCCTCATATGGATCGAAGCGACTCGGCGATTAGAAGATGCTGGCAAGAATGGGTGTACATTGGCTGATTTCAGCTTCATGATGGTAGTGGTCGTTCTAGGCCCCCAGCAGATTGGAAGGACAAAATAATTGTCAGATCAGCTGTCACAGCGCCTGATTCATTGTTATCAACCATCAGACGGGCGACCCGCACACAAGTGCCCACCATGACCATTCACAAACGGCTGATAGAGCGAAATCTACGCTCGTACCAACCACTACGCCTCATGCCTTTCACTCCTGCATACCGTCGAGTCAGATTACAGAGCTCCTTGGCTTGATCAGGTTGAAACGATGCTGACTGGGGACATATAGTGTTTAGCGGTATAGTGTTAGCCGCTTCGAATTGTGTCCTGCCGATAATCTAAGACGTGTCTGGAGACGCTAAGGCCAGCGTGCCGATCCTGCTTTCACTATTGCAAGCCACAAAGGCTCTCAAAAAAGGAGTTATGGTCTGGGGTTCCATTTCCCTTGATAGATGTACCCCTTTGGTCGTCATTAGAGGCACAATTCCTAGATAACTCTGAAATAAATCATTCAATTTTTCTGAAATCTTAATAATTTTCTATTCTGTACATAATTTTCCTGTCCGCCAATTTTTGTCACCATGGGATAAACTCCTTCTTAATATGACGGGGTTGTTTTGTTATACAGTGTATACACACACACATATATATATATATATATAGAGAGAGAGAGAGATGTGTGTGTGTGTTTATGTGGCAGGCTTGTGCGTGTGTATCTGTGTATATGTGTGTCTGTAAGTAACTCTGTTCACAGAATATCATGATATTTCAATTATTACTAAGAAATAAACGAGTTATCTGAATAAAATTTATACTGCATATCAATTCATCCTTATGGAAACAATGTTGTAAATTACAGCTATTAGTATTCTTTCGTTTGTTTCCGGAAGCTGTATATTGAAGTAACCTGCACTATAGAGAACATCGATTTTAACCTGCCGAGTTGTGTAACGACTACTTACGAAACATCAAAACACTTTCGAAGAAATGTTTAAATTTGACGGTGACTATGTACAGAGAAAGAAATTGAGAATAATAAATAAGTTTTGAGTTAATATTTCTACCTCGATTACTTTTTAATAATAATAAAAAGCTTACGACAAACAGCCTGAATATATATATATATATACTATATATATACATATACTCTATATATATATATATACATATACTGTATATATATATATATACTATATATATACATATACTGTATATATATATATATACTATATATATACATATACTGTATATATATATATAATGTATATATATATAATATATATATATACATATAACATACTGTATGTATATAATGTATATATATATATATATATATATTTATATATATATATATAAATTAATTTTATAACTTTATTTGGAAATTTAATCCATACAAAGATCTCGAATATCAAAGAACGATGATAGAACAACAAACATGTAACAAAATATAACAAAGCTGTTACAAGGATCGAGGGCGAGGAGAAGGCAGTTATCACAATCAGTCCCTTTCCTCCCAATAGAGTCTAAAGTGATCTCCTTGTTCCTGTGCGACTCTGTCTAGTCCCGTGCAATCTAGAATATCGTCGGAGTTCATTATTCCTTATTTGCAGATTGGACATATGTTGATGTCGAGAACACTTATCCTATTTAGGATCTCTCCAAGGCAATCGTAACCCGTCATTAATCTTAAATAGGCGACTGCTTCTTTTCTTGGTCTTAGGTTGTATGTTTTCTAGGTGTTTTGGATGTGTTGCCATTTCGTATCTTTACATATAATATTTAAATTTTTTCTGCTGGAGCTTTTGTAAGCATAATTTCTAAGAAACCGGAGAGCAAACTTCATGAGCTTTCTCATTCTCTATTATCGTATTACAGAAATACATATATATACATACATATTATTATTATTAGTTATTTTATACAATTATTATTATATAATGCTGTATTAATACATATTAATAGTTATTACATACATATATTGCTACTTCACACACATACTATGTGACAATATTGCTATTGCCACACTGTCATGCTACATGCATGCACACATTCATTAAGTCACAAAACCAATACTCATCGTATCTATCAACTGGTTATTATATACATACACATACATTATTACCATAGCTGCACATTGCATACATACATGTTTTACACACATAGCATGTATCATTATATTACGCCATTACATATTATTGTTGAAAAATATGAAAGAGTTATATTTTATATTATATACATATATGTTGGCTTTGTTATATATATATATAATCATACAACCATTACAACACTATTGGCGTACATGCATCATTGTCATCATTCATATATATATATATATATATATATATATATATATATAACACATCAATCAATAACTCCTGAGACTAACATTAAAAAAAACATTTTTTAAAATTTTTTTTATTCATCAACATATTCCTTTTGTTAAACACCTTTTAGGGTGATACAATCGTTCCAACGCTTTTCTAAATCTTTTTTTTTTTTTCCGCAAGAAATCTTTTTCGTTGCGAGTAAATAGCGATAAACAGCTTTCTAAATCATCGACTCGTTTCTGTTTTTGTTCCATCGAAAGCAATCGCGGCACCCACTTGGAAAAACCCTTTTTCACTTCACTTCAAAAAACCTTTTTCCTGGTCCGATCGACTTAAAATTTTGACACGTTTCAAGCAAAGGTTCGTACTCTAGAAAGACCTGGTTACTGGTTTACTACGAGTGCCATCTCTGGGTTAGTCTCGGGAGCTATTGATCGATGTGTTATATATATATATATATATTGCGGACAGTTTGGAGAACTTTTTTTTTTTTAATTTTATATGCTTATAAAAAATGTTACGTTTCACATAATGCAAAATGGTATATATCATTTTAAAAAGAATGTTATATGAATTCAATAAAAAAAATCAACATTCAAATACTTTCAATACAAAAAAAAAATAACCAAGCGGACAAAAAATACTTTAAACTAAGAAACAAACGTAATTTGAAGTGGTTTGTAATGTCTGACTTTCATGGCCAATAACTATTCTTGTTCTTTAAACCAATCAAATGAAATATTTCAACTGTGAAAATGATGCCAGTGGAAGTTGGCATCATGTTTACAGTTGGAACAAATCATTATTGTGCTTTGTTATGTAGAAGGGGAAGGCTGTTTCTTATGTAATCAAATTACAAGTAGGAATCGGTGTAAAAAATTTTAATATTTAGTCAAGAATCAATGACCTCGAATAAAAGATTAGATTCTGAAATCGCAAGACAGGTGGGTTATTCAGTGACTGCATCTGGAGTTTGAAAGTTTTATTTGCGATATCAGTAGATAAATTTCATGAAAAAATAAAACAGGAAGAGGTTGAAAAAGGTGACCTTATCTTTTTATGACCAAGAGAATAAAAAGACGATGTCTCCAAGATAGAAAAATGTCCTTAACGGCCATCAGAAGTTATTTGAATGACGGTAGTGTTTCAGTAGGTTCAAGAACAATCAGAAGATTAACAGATATTGAATTAAGAGGTACAATTCTTCGAAAAAAGCCTTATCATAATTTGAAGTAGCGCAGAAAAAGACTACAGCTGGCAAAAGAACACATTAGTTAGACCTATGATCAATGGCCACAAGTCTTTTGGAGCAAAGAAACAAGCATATCGTTATTCTGTAGAGATGGGTGATAATGGATAATAGAAATGGGTGCACCTTTTGAAAAGTCTCGTGGCATCAAATGAGGCTACTATCAAATAAAAAGGAGCTAATTGAAGCTATAATTATTACTTCCCATTATGTAATAATGAAGGAGGAGCTTAAAGCCATCGTCAGCTCAATGAAACATCCATGTGAAACTGTAATAAAAAATAAAGGATTCCCTGCTAAGTACTGATAGCTAAATGCAACCAATAGTATCTAATGTACATCAATAATTATTACAGATTAACTTTTTTGTATTCCTAATATTTGAATTTTATTTTTTTAATTGAATCCCATATTAAAGTCTTTTTAACATGATATGTGCCATGTTGCGTTTTGTGAAACGAAACATTTTTTGTAAGCATACAAAGTTAAAACACATAAAAATTTCCAAAAGTGTCCTCAATTTTGTCCACCACTATATATATGCATATGTAATTATGTATGTATATATATATGTATATATATATATATAAACACACACACAAACACACACACACACACATATATATATATATATATTGATTTTTTGTTCTAAAGCTCAATTCACTTGAATTATTACATACTTAGAATTATTTTAAATATACTTAAATAACATTAAAGGAAAATAATATTTAAAAAATATTTTTATATCAAAATATTTATATAAATAAACGTTTGATCTACGAATTTCATATTATCAGCAGGAATTCAAAAAATTAAATGCCTGTGAATATGATTGATTTTTTTATATTTATTAGCCCTTCGTAATTAAAGTTCTGCGACCATCGACCTACAATTGTTTGTGAAACACATAGAACTTTATGGGGAAAATTATGAAACTGACACTTTTTATTAAAGTGATGTCTGTTTAATATGTTATTCCAATTTTTACATATCATAATCCTACAGAAAATAATTAAATCGAAAATATTTAGACTCAATTTTTTTCGACTGCTTAAAATTTTTTGAAAGCTGCTTATTTCTACAAAACCAGAAAGCATGTTATTAGAATGTTCTATTCTTCGAATTCATCCATTAATCTTTGTTTACTATTTCAAGTTTTGTAAGAATATTTTTTTCTTTTATTTATAAACCTTATTGAAGCGAAGTTCACTTCAATTTAATATTTTTGATGTTATATATATATATATATATATATAAATCTCTTTTTCTCGTGGTGAAGATTTCTCAATTGGTTTTCGTTTCTGTTTGCAAAGCTTACTAATAATTTTCTATCTTGCAAAATAAAATAATAAAACCCAGCCTTACTTTTTTGCGAGTGATTTTTTTTAAAATCATCAAATTGTAGTGAGCAAATTCATTAAATTTGGTAAATAGATTTTACACTAATTTTCTTACGAGTAAAGTTTCTTCTTTTGTTAGTATTGGTGCAAGGGGAAGAGATTGATGAAGATAAACCTCTATCCAACGAACTTCAAATCATTCAGGGTAACAAAGGTAAACAATGTAGAAAAAAATTTCAAGATGTGTTCGATATCTTTGTCTGGAAGTTCTTTTTTTACAGGAAGGATTACTAGAAGAATTAAGTTTATAAAATTTCTTATGCTACAAGATTAGTGACTGAGAAAAATTAAACTATTGATTTATGATACATAAGAACGTGGCAAGTAGAAAGAATCTATAATTAAATTAATTATCTAATACTTCTCTTGATTCTAAACGAAAGAACATTTTAAGTTAGAAACAAACGTTACTGAAGTTCATCAAATTTATGATTAAACTGTTATATTAAACTGCAAGGGTTTTCTAGATAATAAGATTACACAATTTCTTAAAAATTGGAACGAAATATATGTTTGAAAGATTTACAAATTTGTTCATGTACATCAAATATTGTTTTTGCCACAGCCGCCTTCCTTTCCAATGTTCTTCGTGAGCTTTCTTTTATACCTATGTCAAAAAATATATCTTCGTATCGTATTTGGCTCATTGTTTGATGGTACTCTCAACATCATCGTCATGTGAAATCCTTCTTCCGTCTATAGGAAATTCAGGAAGATATAAAGATGAAAATCTCATGGTGCTCTATCAGGACTGTGAGAGGGGTGTTTAATAATGTATAACTAAATATGTCTAAGAGATGCTATGTAGAGTTGGCTGTGTGGGGATGTGCATTGTCATGCAACAAACACTTTCTTTTCGTTCATACTTTCCTTCTTTTAAACGTGGCCGCTGTAGCCTATCTCCCATGGCCGTGGACTAGTAACAAGGGTTTATGTCGAGTCGTGGGTTGGAACCATAATGCCACTAAGGAACCACCGTGTAGCCAGGACTAAGGCATGTTAATTATGTCGAGGCTTGTGTGTGAATTACATGCACCCTTTGTCGTTGTGTTAAAGTTAGGAGAGGGAGGTGCCAGCGCAGGTTTAATCCACATATATTAACCGATTTTCAAAATTACGAGGACCACCGTCAATAATCCTCGTGATTCTTCCAGTGCAACGTTAATAAAACCAATCAATCAATCTTTTGTACAGTATTTTCCTCCGTATTTTTTTATACTTTCTCAGTATCACTCTGCATTAAATATTTCCCCTGGGATAAACATTCAACGAGGAGAAACTTTTTTCGATTTCAAAAATTAGAAGCCATGATTTTTTGGATCAAATCAATGGTTTTGAATATTTTCTGCATTCTTTATAGACACAACAACACTTTACACATTAGTATGGTTCGTGATATCATCTCCTTGGACCTTTTATTTCTTTAAATACCTGGAATGTCACGTTTCCACTCACTGGAGAAAAAAAACAGGATTTTGTTCCTCTACTTCTAGATTCGGAGGTCCTCTTTTTACATGGTTCTCCAATGACACTTTTAAGCCGACTAAGTTAAACGAGCACGCAATTTTCTCCAAGCAATTTGTGATTTGATCTGGAATGCAGCATAGTCAATTTTTTGGAAAGAAATACTCTTTCAATGCGACTCAATACCCTTATAATTCCAGGACATCCTCGTACTTATATCAAACTACGTTGAAGTCTGTATTCAAAGGAGTCATTCATAAGTTGGATTACTTTAAGTTTTGGAATAATTTGCAGTGACTCTCTTCACCAACAACGCCAGAAGTTAAAACTCCTTGCTAACTAGCCATCATAGACAACTTCTCAGCCTAGTTGGTAGGAACGCAGCAAAAAGCGACTGAACATTCTTCGGACCCCCTGGACCAGGATTCGGAACAACCAGGGGCGCATCAAGGCGATTAACACACTCTCCTTCTCCACAGTGAGTAATAACTTCCCCTATGCCTCGGAGGAAACGTCCTATACCGAAGTGGTGACTCAGGACTTGAACACTAGATGGCAGAACATGTTATTGGTTGCATATGCCCTTGACACAACACACTTGCTTTTGTTTGTCTAACAAAAACAACCACAGATAAATCACGACTATAGTGATATTCCGGCTCTGGTGCATGTATCTACGAAACCAGCAATTCAACAAGAGATAGCCGATGACTCAAAATGGAAACTGTCTCAAGCAAAAATTCAAATCAATAGGTGGAGAGGGGGTGAATATCAACTGTAGTAATGCTAGAAAAAAATGCAGCTTTCTCAACAAATACCAATGTTTCTCTTCGAATCATTAGGATGATTCTGGAGGTGGAGTATGCATCAACTCTCATCAATAATAGTTCCAGAAGTTAAAAAGCTTTATTAACTAGCTCGAATAGGGCATCCTCTTTAGCCTAGTTGGTTAAGGCATGACAATGGTGGCAATGAGGCAGTGACCGATCAACATTCTTTCGGATCATTGGTCCAGGGTTCGAAAAATGCCTTCTATCGAGGTCAGCAACACTCTCGCTCTCCATGGAGCACGAGGTAGAAAAACATTGACCGACGCTTAGGAGTAAAACGCCTCACTCCGAAAACTCATAGTTAAAATAGCATAGAATTGTCTAAGATAAACGCCTTTTTTATGCATATACTAATTTTAAAAATAGTATAAATGTTTTAATAGTTTGAATCTACCAATAAGTGTAATCATCTGTATGTAAATTCAAGTTTTTTCATGACTTAAAAGTATTTTTATGAATTTATTTTTATTTTTATTCCAAGAAGATTCGTAGACTTGAGATATAATAAATGTCTCTAACTTTGAAATTTTATTTATTTTAGAGACTTGAATGTGTTGTAGGCAAATATTCGAAATCTTTCAGAAAGCTTAATGAGGCTGTAATTTTAATTCAAAAAAAATTATGAAATGATGTGTATGCCTGCTTTAATCACAAATAAAATAAACATTTTAAAAATAATTGATTATGGAACATTATAAATTTTTTACTAAAAATATTATTTGTCACTGTAATAAAGATCTGATTTTAACTTAGAAAATTTGTCTTATAGGAAAAATTAAAATATGGAATGCACCTTCCCTGTTAAATAGATTTCATTTTGTAGATTTCTTTTTTAACAATACGTTAAAAATACTAGTTTCAAAATATCACATTTTTCTTTTTTCTTATCAATTTTTTAATCTGTTACAACGAATTTCTTAAAATGAAAGAACTATTGCAATAAAATTCCGATCTCTGTCAATACATGTAACTTCTCTTCATTCACTGTCAATACATTCATTCGTTTATTTCTAACAGTAATAAATTTAATTTAAATGCAATTCATAGTTATTTCGATGATAACTATTTATTGATATATTTTTCCGAGATGACAGCCTTTCGGTATTTTTCTTATAATGTAATTAAAATTTTCAACACATTTGCTAAAAACACAAGAATTCAGAAATGATGTGAATGTCTGTTTAGTGCTGGCTTCGAGAATGAAAAGGCCGAGAGTAATCGAAAGCGTTATGACATCAATTTTAAGTTAATCTCAAGGAATCTGCTTTGAAATTTATTTTCGATATGATCTATCAGACTCACAAGGACGAAATCATATTCAAAACGCGAGATTTTGAGAGTCAAATGAAAGCAAAACTCCTTGAATCTAGGAAGGAAGATATCTTTTCTTAGATGCGAAAGATGCGATGTACAAAGGTCCTCCAGAACGTTTTTAAATCTATGCAGAATTACTCAAATATTTGTGGATTGCATAAGTATTCGAACTTTGAAAGATTATGGTCCATCACGTCCGAAGAAAATCACCGATACCTGAATGCTCCATCGCTACTGTGAGCCTACTCATAAATTGCAAAGGAAGTCCTGACATAACATAGCAACACTACCTCAACCACCCTACAATTCTACCAACTGGGCTTAATTTTATCCTGGTGTCAAACCTCCAAAAGGGCATAATTTCAAGTTCAAGTAGTTTCACAGGAGGACCTGAGCAAAATTCATAAAGCTACTTTGAAAATAATGCTTAAATCAACTTCGCTTTGTAACTTCAATCCAGGTGCTTATTTTACAAATCTTATATATATTGATGGATTGTAAGAAAATATCTGCTTGGTATATATTTTTGATAAGCTGTTTTAAAAATGAAATACTGAATTGCTAACATAATTTTCAAAATATAGTACTTTAATTCTAAAGGTGTACTTTACAAAAATGTTACGAAATATTTTCCAGATCTTATTTGTGTTTTAAATGCGGAACAATTAACATAAAGTTTTCATTACTTCCAAGGACCAAAAAGTGAATCTTCTACCCTCTATATTTTCTCATATCTAACCAAACATCAACGTCTCTTTCGTTAGTGATACTTTCATGAAAGCAAGACTACCTATAAACAAACTGAATTCTATTTATAAGTGACAATGTATTTCAACACGAATTGGAATATGACGGTAACTTTCAAAGAAGATAGTTCGGCAATGAAAGGAAAAAAAAATTGAGTTAGCTGTTAAGGAACTTCAGTTTTGAAGGATTGACTAATGACGGCAATTCATATAAAATCATTTACCCATTTAAAAAGGATTGTTAATTAATTGAAATTTATATATTCATTCTTTTCTCAGTCATTTTCCTGTTTGGAAATGAGTTCGTTAATTAAGATTTAAGGTTTCTAACTGCTGTACCTCGTTATTCAAGATTTTAGATGCCTCTAGTAGACTTGTTTTTCCATTCATTTATTATGAACACCATGACAAAAATTAAATCTTCATAATTGAAAGAAATTAAATTCATGAATGATTCTGAATTGTATTAAAGATGTCTAAGATGTCGAATTATTTAATTTCAGTTAAAATGGTTTTTGTTTGAGTGATTAGTATGAGGACTGCCTGCGAGGAATATATATATATATATATATAACCGTGTGTATAGAAAACTGCATCATATTTACTAATTTTTGATTCTGTTCTGATGAACGTGTTGATGCAGTCTAGGGAGAAAGACTTTATTTCTCAAAGAAAGACGTATTTTATAAACTAATATTGAGGACATCTTAATACAGATAACATATGGTGGCGAGACTTCAGGTTAAAGCGCAGAGTAAACAGATCGAAATAGAAATGGAAAAAAAAGAGAGATCGAAAAAGATTGCAACAGTTTTTATACATCTGAGGTTCTAGATGCTCTTTCCTTGTTTCTCGTAATTTAAAGGTGACAGCCGCAGTTACAAAGTGAGGCATTGTTTAGAAGATTAGTTCAAATTAAGTATTAAGATAGATTATTGGGGAAAAAGTAAAAGGAACTTCAAAGGAAAAAAAATGAAATACTTATGCAAAACATCTCAAAAATTTATAGGGTGGGCATGGAAAATCGCAAATGTATTTTAGAGTTTTAAGTCTATTTTTTGTGTTAAATAAAAAATTGTAATTTTTTAATTTCGTTTAAAGATTTTAAGAGGATAAAATGGAGCTTCGTTTCCACTAGTTTAACAACGTATATTGAAAAAGATAAGAATGAAAAAAACTATATATTTATAATTCCTTCAATATTTATTTTCTTAAAAAATAAAGATTTTCAAGACGTTTTACATACTAGACGTACTTCAGATATAATAAGAATATATGTTAACATCTATAGGCATTAAACTCGAAAGATGATGTTCATTTTTTATTGTATTCATTTTCTTTAATATCATATTGCAAATCGCTCGTTTAATTATTATCAAAATAGCAACATAATTTTGAATTATAATAAATAAATGAACAATGAATTAGAAATCTGCAAACATTGTTATCTATAAGAACGTTATGCTCAATTAAATACATCTTAGTCTCAAACGTACAGTTTTATTTGTAGGATGCTATTACATCAATCAGAATACTATGACGTGTTTAAAAAAGTTTATAAAGTCAAAAATGTATTACAATTCTATTACCCTAAAAAAATTGAAAGATCTCTTGGGAGATGTACAAAAGTGTTTATTTTATTAAAAGGAAATAGAGTCTCTGGACAAAATTTTGATCTTCCTTAGAGATACATATGAAAAACTGCAACCACTTATAAGAAAAAGAAAGAATCTGAAACAGAAAATGATAAGAAAATAAAAATAGTCAGAATGATTAGAGCATATTAAGTAATTATAATGATATAAAATTCGATAATTCTCTTAGATAATTTG
The DNA here is from genome assembly GCA_019974015.1 of Nephila pilipes. NCBI lineage: Eukaryota > Metazoa > Arthropoda > Arachnida > Araneae > Nephilidae > Nephila > Nephila pilipes. The sequence continues at coordinate 106,981 of BMAW01080488.1, forward strand.
AAGATTCCTAAATCATAAATTCGGGTAGCCAATCCTCGCCGTTACACATTATTTAATGAACCGATAAATAAAAAGTAATCAAATGGGAAAATTTCTCGTATTAAACAAATTAACTTAATTTCTTAATGAGTTCTAACTTGAAGCAGAATTTGGCTTGGAGATATTTCATTTTAATCCCTTCTTATTGAATGTTCCGTTACATTCTTGATGGAGGGATGCTTCATTTTTTTATTTATTTCTTTCTTTTTGTGGCCATGGTATTCTGGTGATCATGGTCGAGGACCCATTTGCATCAAGTCCTTATTTCGATCTCTGGAGCTGATAAAGATCCATCGTGTAGCGAGGATGATACACGTTGAAACTGTCGAGTTACCAAGTTCTCTCTTTGGCGTGGTGCAGAAAAATGAAGGGGTAAGAGCTAGGTAAGGTATCGTTCTCGTCACTTGACAGAGACTCAAAATTGTGAGATTCACTGCTAATATTCCTCAAATTGCTTCTCAGCATGAAGTTATTATGCAATCATAATGACACAAACGTTTTTTTTTTTTTTTTTTTTTTTTTGCTATATGATTTGTGAATTTTGGTTTCAATCGATTAGAGACTGGATTCCTTCACCTCTTATATCACTATCATGATACTTGTGAGGAGAGAAATCTTTGAAACGTAATAAAATTAATGTATTATGAGGCTTGACTGAAAGCAATATGCCTCCATGTCCATAAATGTATTGATGTTTTCCCGATTTTCAAGAGTTATATTACACTTGGAAATTTCGTGGGTCCTCTATGTAACACTATTATTTCCTTTGTGTCCAGATGTCTTGGCACCTGAACACTTTCACGAGTGCTGAAAAAAATTGTGATCTACGTGGAAATGATTTTCAGCGAGGCGTCTTGTTATCCAATCTTGTAACTGAACTTTGACCTCTTCTTAAACATGAAAAACCAGATTAAGGATAATAACTTCCAACCTCCTGACAAGGTAAAATCTTCCATTATGACCTGCTGTGGACAACAATCATAAGAATTTTTTTCTGGATGATTAGTAACGTGTTAAATTAGTTACGTGGAAAAGGATTGGGTGGTTTGTTTTATTAAAATTGCATTAGAAGCAACATGATGGTTATAGGCGACGGACCTCGTAATTTTGAACCTCGATCAAAAGACGAGGATGACAGCTGAACTTGTACCTCCTAATTCCCTCTTCTAAATTCCTCAACATACCAACTGGAGGACTTCAAACATCGACAGATTTAACGTGCATCAGTCCTAGTTACATGTCGCGTCTTTAGTGGCATCAAGGCAGGAACCCATGCCGGGACGAAAACCGAGGGTCCAGAGTCCTCACCCATGACAATTTGACTACCCCACGTGGAAAAAAGGAGAATAAATATGTAAGAAAAATAAATATAGTATTATATAATGAATACACTGGTTATCATAAATTAAGGAAAAATCACAAAAATAGCGATAACTCTTTCAAAAGTAAGCCAAACCGTGCAAAATTTGCATATGTTGTCCACTAAGAGTAGCTGAGTAAAATTGCAATATGCAAATTAGTGACGCTGCACTCGGCTTACGTCATCTGCCTGGAGCATAAAAGTCCAAGTTTGAGAGAAAGCACACAAATTTTACTGTGATTGCGACATTGAAAATCTGAGATAGCCAATTCGTAATAATGACCTCTAGGCATCATTTGCCTGAAGAACTACGATGGAGAGCCATCGGGAGACTAGAGGCAGGGCAGAGTCAATCAGAAGTGGCCAGATGGCTAAATGTGAGTCCATCTGTGGTTCATAGACTTTGGAGGCAATTTCAAACCACAGATTCGGCATCTAGGAGGTTCAGTCAAGGACGGCCAACTGTTACGACCAGTGCCGATGACCGATATTTGACATTAAGTGCACGCAGGAATAGAACCGCTACTCCGACACATCTTAGATCCTCTCTTGCTGCAGCCACCGGAAGGTTGGTGTCAACGTCAACTGTGCGCAGAAGGCTCCACGAAGGTGGTCTGTATGCGAGACGACCAGCCATTTGCGTGCCGCTCACATCACGCCATAGGAGAGACCGTTTGCAGTGGGCCCGACAACATGTCCACTGGACGTCAGATCAATGGAGGCCTGTTCTCTTTACGGATGAGTCCAGGTTTAGTCTAGAAAGTGACAGTAGACGTTATTTGATATGGAGAGAACCTGGGACCCGTTATCATCCATCAAACATCCGTGAAAGAGATGCATACGGAAGAGGCAGTGTCTGTGTTTGGGGAGGCATATCCTTAGGAGGGCGCACAGACCTCCATGTCTTTCCAAGGGGAACCGTGAATGCTCAGGTTTATCGAGACAACATCCTTGATGCTTATGTGCGCCCATATGCCGGGGCGATTGGTGATTGCTTCCTGTTACAGGACGATAATGCAAGACCACACAGAGCTCGCATTGTTGATGATTATTTTCAACAGGAAACAATTACGCGCATGGAGTGGCCAGCTCGATCCCCGGACTTGAATCCTATCGAGCACGTTTGGGATGCTCTAGGGAGGCGTGTATCTGCCATCAATCCGCCCCCTCAGACCCTTGCCGCGCTTGCATCTGCTTTACAAGAGCAATGGCTCTCACTTCCTATTGAACTGATAGACCGCATAATTGAAAGCATCACACATCGCTGTTTGTGCTGTATTGCTTCTAGAGGCAATCATATTCCATATTAAAGGAACTTTTTCTATTGCAAACCGATACTTCCAATTTGTTTATTTTATACATGTGCTAATTTCTATACTACTATTAATGTCTGATAATTTCTTTTTATGTTGTTTAATACCTTACTATGTGTTGTATATTGTGGGTAAGTTTCATAAAATTCCATGTGTAATTTCTTGAGTTATCGCGATTTTTGTGAATTTTCCTTAATTTATGATAACCAGTGTATATGTAGCTCTCAGGATAACAAAAAAATTGTTAAAATCATGTAAAAAATAAAAAGTTATGGCTCTGGAGGCCCTACTTTTCTATCAAGCCTCGTGTTTTCCATCATGACTAAATGTTTTTGTAGAAAAAAAGGATCTATCTATATCATTGTTAAAATTGGTACCTAAAACTATTTTATAAAAAAGAATAATTTCTTTAAAACTATTTCTTTACTAAGAATGCTTAGAATGGTTTTTTTTGTCCACGTCAGATTCAGCAACAGATATTTACTTTTTATTAACATCTGATGCAAATGAAACGTGATCTGATGCAAATAAGTTTTAGTTAAAGAGAAAAAAATCCTGTTTTCAAATACTTTTCTTGATTATAATATCGAATTTAAATGAAACAGATTGAATTTAAACTATTAAATCAATGTAGAATCAAGTATTGGAATGTGAAGAACGTCTTTGCTGAAACAATTATAACTATAGTGGTGTAAACTGTGGAATATTCAACTGATAATTAAACCGTTTATAGTATTTATACAATTTTCTTAATTAATGAGTTTCAGTTTTACAATTATCACTTTTTAGATAATTCAACTTTCAAATTTGTTATTTTGATTGCCAGATAATCGAATTAAATTGCTAAGAATTTCTGTAAAATAATTGTTTTAAATCCCAATTTCTATTCCATAAAAGACAGTTATAAAAGATTATACGTGTTCAATTTGACAAATTTTTAAAAACCCAAATTGACAGAAAAGAAAATTTCTGATCTTAAATCATATATTCAATTATTATTATACTGTAAATCTAAGTTCAATAAGATTTTTTTGTACATTTATGACAAGAAAATTAACCTATTTAATCTATAATTAATACATTGTATAGATTTTTCTCACACAATCTTTTTTTCTATAGGTTTAAATAGTCTCTACAATACATTTATTAGAAATACATTATGCAGTCTAAAACTGGCTGTACTGATTACGCATTTCTATTCATAATAAATACTATTAATCCATAATAGAAAAGTTTATGAAGGCATTCTGTTATACATCTCGGCTGTCATCTTAAATGTTGTTTCAATTGTAAGATCTAAATTTTATCTTAAATTTAAGCACCGATTAAGTAAGTAAAATAATCAGTTATACCTTTATTATTACCTTATTTAATCTTCTAATAAGTGTGGAGGGTGGAGTAATATCCCACAGTTTACTTTCCTTCTCCGCGAGCACTAATAAGTTCTATAATCAATCAAAGAATGCTCTTACCGGAATAAAATGCGAGTACTTCCCACAATTGCTCCAACAGAGAGTTCTAATCTCCCTATATCTACTATACATATCAGAATACTTCCACGTAAATCACAATAACATTCTTCTTATTACCACAACCTTAATTATTTCAAATCAATTCTTTTTATGACTTGATTATATCAATTCAGTGCACTTCCAAAGATTTCTAAATTTTCATCACTTTCCATTTGATTAGTAAGAAGCTAGGAACTTAAATATAAAGTCTGAAAGAAAACCAAAAGTTAATTGAAGGGAAATAAATTGCGAATAGCCCATGTTACAAATTACAATTATAATTTTAACAATTCACTTAATTTTTAAGCTCCAAGAAATAATTATTCTACTAAGTCAGATATAAAAGCAATTGACTTTTTTATTATTATTCTATAGTTTTGAATAATATCTCCATAAATATAGGAATAAAATTTTGAATTTTAGGAAAATAAATGCATTCCGTATTAAGAGATGGGCATCAAGTCTACTCAAGATTAAGAGTAGGAAACTCTTAGATTCTTTCTCATTACTTTCAATCTAAGTAAATGAAACAATTATCCATTGATTTTTCCCCTTTCATCTAGTGACATCAAGCCGCAATTACGACTGATCCATGGGATATTTAGTGACTGATTTTATTTGCAAACAAAGAGGTAATGTAATGAATTATTTTCCCTTATCATTTGACATTCAATCAGATTAATATGCAACAGGGTATGTTTGTTTTCAACTTCCGTTGTTATTCGAATAAAAGTTTGTTCTCCCTCAAATAAGAAAATGAAAGAAAATTACATTCATTTTGGGTTATTTCAGAGTACAGTTGGTTCTAAATTTTTCTTTTCGTACTGGAAAATATGTTGAATTGAACCTTGCAATCATTTTAGAATGATTAGTTAGCAGAAACTTACTTAACAAAATAATGTAGACCTGAAAGTAAAGAGCTTGTTCAGCGTGTAAGTGAAACTCTTTTAAAGTTGTATTAGTCATTCATAGCGTTAACAAACTATTCAGTAGTTATCCTCTAACTTTGAGCTTTATTTATAAACTTCTTATAGTTTTAATTAATAATAAAACTATCTACAACTAGGAGCAATAACCACGGTACGAGAGTTTCTATTATTATTTTATAAAACTTAAATATTAGCCACCCAAATGGATAGTGTTTTATTTCACTACAATATGCTACAACTGACCATCTTTCAAACTTTTTTCGAAATTTTTTGTGTTTGATGCCTGCTTTCACCAATAGTGAACTTAATTTTCAAAAGTATGTCATGATAAATTTTGTATTGGAATGAAACTCATAAGAATTAAACATTTTATTTATTCATCGATTGATATATTATCTTAAAACATATATAATAAGAAATTATTGAAAATGATACAATTATTCAGAATTGTAAGACAGCTGTGAGGACGCCATTCTTGCCTCAAGATTTTCGGACTACTTTTTCTTGTAATCTGGTTTCCTTCATGAACAGCCTTAGGGTCAAATGATTTAAATACTAATTTGCCATTAAAAGTCAACAAAGAGACATGTTCAATATATATATATATATATATATATATATATATATAACAAATTCATGCAATATTATAAATAAAATTAAAACAAACCGTTCTTAATGCATTATAAGGAAAATAGTCTCTTTGGAAGCTTTCTATTTTCTGGTACCGCAACGCATAGCATAGAACATTTTTTTAAAATTTTTCTAGATGTTATATACCTATAAAAACATGTGGCTGGTAATGAGAATTGTGAAAGGAATAACAACACACTAAATTGTCTTTTTCTAACAAACTTTAAATAAAAGAAGTTTAAATTGAAATTGAAATTTACAAACCAGTTATTGTGCTAATTTTGTCCACAACATTGAAAATTATAAACATAACCTTTTATAGCAGATACCTTTGGTAAGCAGATCAAAAAATCAATATTTTAAAACTAGGCATGCTAAATGAAGACAAAGAAAATATATTAGACGTACATCAACACAAAATAAAAAAATTTCTATAGTAACATGTAATAGAACAAGCATAAATATAAACGTGATTTTCCTGTAGAAAAAAAAAAAAAAACTTTATAGAAACACGGTAAGTATAATTTTCACCCAAACTGTTACTCTACCTATAAATAAATACAGATCTATGGCTCAAGATTTCCGTTGCCAATAATTGTCAAAAGAACTACTTATTTCAGAATGAAAGGGGATGAAAAATGATTTCCCTTTATGGAATCGAGTCTCGTTGTATTAAACAATCTGAAATTCATCAGTTGATAATCACGAGGATTGGCTCATACTCTGCTTAGTTTGAAACCTGTTCTGATCCTTTACGTAACAGGTTTAGGCTACGAATTCTTTTTCCATGAATGATACTATTTAACCCCATTAAGTTCAGTAAATAATCAATTTCCTTTTATAAGAAGAAATACTAATGTATTGTCGAATATATTTCCCCCACATGAGCTACAGATATCAATTACTTTGTTATAAAATTAAGAAATTCCTGTTATAATACAGGAAAAGTGTATATATTATGTAAAATTGTGAAACACTATATATACATACACACAGATACACACACACAATATATATATATATATATATATATATATATATAATGAATAAAAGAATTTCTTCCATCAAATCATATGTGTCTGAATTCATTATTTTCCATAATATTACTTGTTACTTCATGAATTTAATTTAAATTTTATATTAATGTGTTAAAATGTTTTAAACAGTTTATCAATGGATAAGTTTAAGTACAATAATTTGATATTGATTTAAAACACAAATATATGATGTATTTAGGGAAGAAATAAATATCCATATATGTTGGAAAAGCTGGCGATTTTAATGTTTACTAAATCACGATGAATAACCCCCAAGGAAAGGTTTTCGAATTAGAAACACAGCATATAAATATTTCAAATTTCTTTCTTTTAATATAGTAAATCATATTAATTATAATCAATAAATAATTGAATTTGGAAGTCTACATTTAAATTCTAAAAATAGTTTTTGGAATGTAATTTTCTTTCATTTATCCCCAAGTTTATTTTGTATAAAATAATAGGTTTACTTACATATTGAATTAGAAAACTATATAAATCCTAAAAAAATCTTTTTTACTTAAAATGTAAGGATTTATTGTAGAATATATTTAAATAAATTTTAATTATACAATTTATATAATTATAATACTTATCATAACTTTTAAATTCTCCTTTCAAAACTTAAGTTTTTGTATCTCGATAAATTATGAAGCTATTGGTTCGTTTACTTTGAAATGTGTTTAACGTAAAAGTTTGCATTTAGAGATCTCTCGAGAATTGAGAGAAAATAAAATTCTAATTTTATTTTTTTCCTAAAATAAGAAATAGCGGGATCATTGAGAATAAATAAAATGGACAGTTAAGAATCAATTTTTAAGGTAAATAATCTGGAATAAAAAAAAAGAAATTGAAATTCAAACCCTCCAAATGCACTATACCCTTATTTGAATAAATATATATAATATATATATAGAGAGAGAGAGAGAATTACTTTTCCATTTTGCGAATTTGTTAATAATTTGGTGAATTGTTTCTCCTTTTACTATTCCTGTGTGTGAAATATTTTTTCTTAACTTATTATTTGAATGAATATTCAACCTTTTCTGTAGCATAAAAATCAAGTTTAATAAATCCTTGTATGAATAAAAAATATTTAAATATTAAAAGTTTGCTTTGATGTATTTATTTTGCAAATGCTTCACATTGATAAATATAAATTTCAAAAATAATGATAACAAGAATTTTCCAAACTTAACCACCACCATTACCATTAAATAATACCACCATTAAATATTTTAACAAAAGAAAAAGTTTAAGAAATTCCTTTCGGAATAAAACCCAGGATTAGTTTCATTTCTTCCAATTACATGCATTTACCATACAATTTAAGTAAATAAACAATGTCTGTTCAAAAATGTCAAAAAGTCTGGATACTAAATTTTATTTACAGCTTATTATTTTTCAAGAGATTGATTTCCTTACAATAAATCTATCATATTTTTTGATGTTCCATGTTTCAAATACTGACGTGTTATATATCACTTTGTATAAAGTAATACCACACTTTCTCTAGTAAAAAAAATATTATTTATCCGACAAATAAATATATTTTATGAGAATCGAAATATTTTACGTGCTAAAACTATTTTATACTCTCGTAAGACAAACAAAAATTCAAATGATAAAATAAATGAGATAAATTCAAATTATTCACTCTTTTAAAATGACTTATTTATGCCAATTTTTATATTTATAAAAGTACTTTAACTTTCCAATTTGAGTTGAGCGTACTTTTGTAGATATTCCTTTTTTTCTCTCCATCTAGCTTCTTGAGTCTCCAGCTAAATTGGTAAAAATCTGGGAATGCCCTTTTCCTAATGTAAAACTATTATCGTCTCTTCTTCTGACAGTCACTTTTTTACAACTGCCACTTGCCAGGTAAGACGCAAAACTCCATACGAATTCTTTTCAATGAGAATAATAGCACATCTACCAGATGTTTCTTACAAATACAATTAATACGCATCAACCTTTATAAACTATTTTAATTGTCATAGGACGAAAACAATAATGCATTGAGCTCCAGGTCAACATGTAGGCTCAGCATCATGAGCCCAATGTCCAAACACAAATGAAATACATGATGGAGAAAAATACTGTTACCAGCATTATCGCTTTTAATTCATTACTAGTGAAATAAACCTCCAAAAAGAGAATGTATAGGTAGAAATAAAATCGCCAAAGTTTTATTATAACCTTGCCTGGGTATAATATCCATTTAGAGCAGTCACAAAACTTTTTTTCGGCATAAGAACCTCTAGTGGCCTGTCCGATCAATAGATCAAATAGGAAACTGATATTGTTATTTGAAGGCATGCGACCAAGGTCGTGATAGTTAAAAACAATAGAGCTCTCACATAGTTACGGTTATAGTGAAATAAGTTTGATATTTTCTAAAGGCATCACTCACTCTTTCCCTTACGAAATTGATCCACACATTCAAAATCCATAAATGGCGTTGGAGCGATGCAAATATGGTGATAATGGCCGGGTATAACTTTTTTCAAAGAAGAGAATTCTAAGGAACCAATAACAAGGTAAGAAAATAGAAAGAAAAAAAACTTTTATTAGAAATACAATTTCTAACGTGCTCACTATCGCAGCTATAAAGCATAACACATTGCATGCAGGAGACCTTTCACAGCATTGACGAACGTAACATCTCAAAAGAAATCTGTATTTCTCATTTTATGACATTTGCTATTTTTGAAAAATCTCGTATACTTGATGAGAATACCTTAGATTTCATATACCCTCAGAACTAGAAATCCATAAAAGTTGGGGATCACTGTGGCCACGATATTCCAAAGTTGCGGGAGAGAGTTGCTCTATCACCTAATGGCTTTTGTAGCACTTGTAGCACACATGTGGTGACGTGTACGGGAGCACCATCTTACATCTATAAAATGTCCTTGACGTCATTTTGCTGCTACAGTTCTAGAATTACGTAATTCTTCTGTAATACTGTATACCGATTATTTTTGATAGAGCATGCTTTCATACCTATGGAAGTGAATTCTTCAAAAAAGTACCGACCGATAACGAATGTGCTTGCAATGTCGTAACTGAATATAACTTTATCTTTCTGTAAAGGCACTGGTACCAAATAGTGAGAATTTTCTAAGACCGGGAACAAAGTTCTTCGAATTTACGTTCCGTGTTAAGAAGCATTTGTCCATAATATCCACAGTGACCATAGGCTATATTTTTCATATCTGATGAAGAAACAATTCGCAAAGTTAACACGATGTTGTCGGCCTCAAGGTTATAACATCTGGAGGATCTGGAATTGGTAAGGAGACATCCGTAGAACAAAGCACAAAAGCTTCAGAACTGTAGACTTTGATACACAAAAATTGCGGGAAACACCTTTTGGATTACGCAATGAACCTGCAATATTCGTATTATGCACTTCCACAACAACTTCTAAAAGAACAGATGGTCAAACAAATTGTTTCCAGCTTCTTCAAATTTCTTTTCCAAATTATGTATAATATTAAGGACCATCGTTTCGTCTTACTTAGATTTCGCCGATGAGCTCGCTTTACTTATTCTGAATTTTCTCCCATTGGGATAAAGCAGCTTTATCAATTCCCCTTGAGGCTTATCTGTTTCAACTTGCCAGCACTTTCGAGCATCTGATTGAACAAATAATAATGCCCCACTACTTATTAAATGTTTTCTACTAGCAATGATTTGCACATAATGTTATGTGTGTAAGACATTTCTCTGTGTGTGATTAGTGTTCTACCGTCTATCCCTGTGAATTATGTAATGTATTGCTGTAATGTAAATAATGTAATGTGTTATTTTAATGAATTATTATTCTATTGTAATGTAAATAATGTAGTATATTATTTTAATGTATTATTATTCTATTGTAATGTAA
>BMAW01080488.1:117701-135814 GCA_019974015.1 Nephila pilipes
ATTGTAATGTAAATAATGTAATGTATTATTATTCTATTGTAATGTAAATAATGTACTGCATTATTCCATTGTAATATAAGTAATGCACTAAATAATTCCAATATAATGTAAATAATGTGCTGCATTATTCCATTGTAATGAAATGTAATCTAAATAATGTACTGCATTATTCCATTGTAATGTAAATAATGTACTGCATTATTCCATTGTAATGTAAATAATGTGCTGAATTATTCCATTGTAATGCAATGTAATGTAAATAATGTGCTGAATTATTCCATTGTAATGCAATGTAATGTAAATAATGTACTGCATTATTCCATTGTAATGCGATGTAATGTAAATAATGTACTGCATTATTCCATTGTAATGCGATGTAATGTAAATAATGTACTGCATTATTCCATTGTAACGTAATGTAATGTAAAGAAATGTAAAGGGAAATTCAATCGGTAAGTTTTAAATAATCAGATGATTTTTCATGAACTACTGATTTTATAGAAGAAACTAACTTTCGCCAAAAAATAGTTTTTAATAGTTGGATATATTTATAAATGCATAATGTACATATTTTCTTTGGACTCCTAGATGACTTTAAAGCTAATTTTCATCCTGGAGCAGAATTTCGAGGTTATTTTTATGTTTGCAAACATCGCGCATCCAGAAATTTGTATTTTTCACACTAACCATGCTTCTCAATGAAAAATAGAAATAAAATTAGAATGGTTTCGCAAAACGGTTGCTTTGAATTATTTTTTTTCAGTAACAATAAGATTTAATATAGCTACAAACTTAAAATATCCCTGTCTACTCACAATCTTCACACTCGTCGTATAGCGGAATTGATGCACATTAAATCTTGTCGACGTCCCAACTTCTCGTGCGCTGTGGAAGTTTGAAGAAGTAGGTGCCATTTCAGAAATTGTCTCAGTTTCTAGAACAAAATTTAAAATTATGAGATCTGTCACTAGAAGCCCTAGTGTTGATTATCAGATGACATTAATAAAATAATTACAATCATTGTCTTAAAAAGGTGCGCCCCGAAACGTGAAGACGTGTAAACAGAATACAACAGAAAATAGACAAAGTACGAAGAAAAAAAATGTTCATTTAAGTATTAATTTACAGATATTGGTTTTATAAGGATGCGATTTAAGCTTTTAATTTTCAAGCCCAAAGTGATGTGATTAAAAGAATTTAGAATTGTTTGTAACACGAACAAATATTCACTAATTACATTTGGATATCTTAGCTTTTATTTATTAAATCTCAAATTATAGAATAGTATTTGAAATTCTTTTTAAAAGTAAACGTTTTCATGAAAAATATTTACGATTTAGGATACCTAGTTTTTCCAATAGGAACAAATTACGTAATTCTTTTTTTTCAGGATATATATATATATATATATATATATATATTACAAAAAGTAAATATTCCGATGCAACCGAAACTTTATTTTCTTATTCATTCTACATTTGGTGCGTGTGTATAAAATAATGAATATGTTCAGTGTTGATAACAAATGATGGATCAGGAGCCAAACTTGCTGTTTCCAAAAAACGAATTTCCATTGCGCAATTTTGACAAAAGAAAATGATGCATTTTCTGGGTTTTACAAAAATCCCGTTCTTTTTTGGATTTGAAAAATAGCGAGGCAATACATTCCGGTTCTTTTCACTCGGGAAAAGTTCCTGAATTGTTTCCTACTCAGTCACGCAAAAGTTGTGCAAGAAATGCATTTTTAAAAGAAACCTTTCAATGATAGGAGATTTCATTCTGTATGGCTCATCGTAAATTCGGCTTTTGAAAATATTTCATGCTTTAATTGAATTTAAGATGAAATTAATTTTTATCCAATTAATATTTAATTTTTTTTAAAAAAATTGCTTGAAAATGAGTAATAATTGTTCTAAATTTGTATAGTCATATTTATTTTCTTTGCATATTATTCGGTTTGTAATTTCTTCATTATTAGTTTACATTGGACAGCATTTCAAATACTTTTCTGTAAATTAATTCAGATTAATTAAATTTATCATTATTTAAGACATGTGAGTTTCAAGTACGTACATTCATACTTTAGTTATGTAAACATTAGTGAATTTTTATTAAAATTTTAAAAGAAATTTATATTCTTAATTTGTGGTATTAAACTTTTTCAGTTTAAATATGGTGTATTTCTTTCAATTCATAGTCTCTCAGGAATCAGGTTTCATTTTTCAACACGTAAGAATCGCAAAATTTATTTGGGCGTGTACAACATTTTTTTTCAATCGGCTTTAGCCAAGTTGTCATTTTCGCTATCCTGCCTCTATTAGTCCTCTTGACGTTAATTTAAGAGTGACATTAATAAACAGTGTATCAAAACCAACATAATTTATGTAGTTACGAAGCAAAAGTTGATTACTTTGATTGTTTAGCTTCGACAAGCAGCTTTCTGCCACATGTCATTCTCTGTCTAAAGCAAATTGTAACAAATGAATTATTTTCTGCAAAATTTATCATTAATTTAACTGTTTTTTAGTGCTAAACTTAGACGTTAAAATTTCATATATTCTCACAATGAATTCATTAAAATATTAGCCTACTCAAATTACATACGAAATTCTTCAATAAATATAAATTAATTGAGTGAAAAACTAATATTATAAAGATATTTTCTTATCCAAGTGCATTGTATTTAAGTTTCAAGAAAAAAGACTGAAAATAGCTTTGCTTTATTACTTTTGTACCTTTTCGCGGTCCTCCTCGAACAGCTTGCAAACTCCTCCCATTCATGAGGCGGCACGTTAGAATAATATATTCCTGCATGCTTAGGCTTGCAAATTGCGAGTGTTCTTCATGTGCACCAGTGGAGTTGGTATTTATACCCGTTCAACCACGGGTCGGAAAAAAAAACGACTTATTTTCTTTATCGGAAGAAAACAGCAGAAGAGGATACAAATTAGCTTGCTTTCGTGATCCGACTTCTGTCCTTCGACTACTATCCAATTTGATTTCCCTTCTTGACTTGTCCTGATCTCCTTCATGTTGTCGACGACAGAGATCTATACCGAATTCATTTTGAATACCGAATTCATCATGAGGGTATTTGAAACCAGGATACGTAACTAACCAGACTTCTCTGTGGCCGTTTTAGGGATTCCCGAATTTTACTTGGACTGATGACTACGAGGATACTTAACAACTGTTATTTGTTCCTATGTTCCTTACTAGCGTGTGGCAGCGGAAGCCAACCTTATTTTGAATGAGACGTGGGTTCGAACCCTGATGCCACTAAAAACCCGATGTGTACCTCGGCTGATGCTAGTTAATTATTTTTTGAGGTTCCAAGGATTACGTTTGATATGGTGTAGAGGTTTGGCAAGTGACGTGCCAGCTCAAATGTGGTTTGTGTCACTCGACTAAGTCCCAAAAATACGAAGTACGTCTCCAAAAGCCCTCGTGTTACTTCTTAGTGGCCCTGTAATTAGCAATTGTTATGACAATGCTTACTGGTTTGTTATATTTCTGATCATTTTAGTTACACAGTAACTACTATTCTTGTAAAAATTCGAGTTAATTTTATTTTTGATATTTGTGTGTTCCATTTGTACGTAATATTCTTTTACATAATACTGTATTTAATTTGATAAATTAATGTTGCTGATTTTCAAATGTAAAATTTTCCTAGATCATTCGCATTGATATAACATTTGAAAATTTCTATAATTTTAAAATATTTTTAAAAATGTTCAAACCTGTTATGATATTTTTTATAATTATATCTATAATAATGATGATGATTCAACAAATATAAATAATATAAAGCTAATGTATACAAACTCCTTGTTATAATAGAACTTAAGTTATATGATTTATCTGTACATTTACAAAAAATAAATTACTTTATGTAAAAATATGATACGGTAATGTTCTACATAATAGCTCAGGATTTTTTTCTTTTAGAGATTAAAATAGGTTACACAAACATTTTTACAGTAATGATGAATAATCTTATTTAAAGAAGTATTTTATATTTCTTGGATACATTTAAAATTAAGAACATGTGTAGTGTACAAAGTCTTAAGAAATTAAGTTAGAGTTATATTATCATTTGTAAGAAAGTACTCTTTTTTTCCAAATATGTTCAACTGATTGAATCTTTGCTCCGTGGATTTTGATGTTAATCATTTAATAATAAAAAAGAATTGTTTAGTGGAATGGTTCAGAACTATAATGCATTTTCAATCGGGGATTGTTATCCAAATCCAGATTCATTATTTCAAAAAGATTTATTTACATTTTTCAATTACTTCGTGATCTTTAATATGGTCTTAAAAATGTTTAATTTTTATTCGCTTTTATAAATTTATTTGTATTTTTATATATATATATATATATATATATATATATATATATATAATGCAAAACATATAAAGACGTTTTTAAAAATTTAAAAATACCTTAATATATTTCTTTTTTGAAGATACAAAAAAAGGAAGATAATATATTTAATATAGCAAAAAACTTTAAGCACTTAAGAAGGGTTATTCTAGAATTATAGGTTTAACTATCACTATCAAAAAATATATTATTGGAAAATGGTTATAACACCAAGTACATAAATTGAAAAAAAGTTCTGAAAATTTAACCCGTTCGGGATGTACGTACAGTAAACGCGTCACTCGCGATCTTCGCTCATGGTCAAACGTACCAAATACACATCACTGGAGAATCAGCTCAGGCGCCGAATGATGCGTATTCGTATTCTACGGTGAAAAATTTTCTAAAAATCTCTAGATGACGCCCTGTGAACATTACTTTTGAACTGAATAGTAGTTTTAAGATCTTGACCTTCAGTTTGAACACAGTCTGTCTTAATTCAGTATTTTCCAGTTGTTGTTGTGGGGAGGGGGGGAAGGAAAGCGTAACTTTTGCAAACGAACTGAACTTGGCTCTTTAAACTTTCACGTATATTCGTATTTCAGGTTTTATTTTTCCGATTACTGTATATTATTGGTCTTTGCTATGTTTTTTTTTAATTATTATTTCTTTATTTTTAGAGTTTGACCGTCAGTACTATTTGACTTTGCATTGCTTTTGGATGTATTTCGTTTACTTCCATAATATTTAGGAAACCTTGAACCGTGTTTACAATTGCTAGAAAGCGTAGTTTATCAGAAAATATACTCTTATGGTCGAAGAGTCAATAATGAGAGAGTGATTAAATTTCTAAAATGTTTGAAATGAATATTTTTTTGTGATTCTGATGCAGACATTTTGTCAGAGACGGATCAAATAGAATTCTGCGTTTCTCCGCACTTTGAGAATTACAACACTTAGTCTTCACTTTAAGTATTGTAACTTCTTGTTAATAGTCTTTATTGTATATTTTTTTATTAATTTTAATTTCTATTGATGTATTTTATCAATAAGACTTCGAAATAATTTAAATGGCGCTTCTGAAAATTATTTGCTCACGTAAGCAGTTCTTTAGAAACCTTTTTCTGTAATTTAAAGGAAAAAGATTATTAAAAATGTTAATTTTAAAATATATAACAGCTTAATTAATAATCTAAAATTTTTCTGAAAATGATAATATAAGGACAAAAAATGTTTTTGTGATTCTTTTTTCTAAAATTAAGCTTAGCGACGCAAAACGAGAGTCTCTTCCTTCTCCAGAGAACATCCTACTCCTAGGCGTGCCGTGCCGAATTGGTAAAATAGAAAGAAAAAATTAAAAAGGATAACTCACAGAAAGTGAAAAAAAATTCCATATACGAAATGTAAAAATTCCAAAACCAACAGGCAAAATCAAAAAAATGAAAAGAAAATTCAAGATTTTCCATATATAACACCCCATATGTATTAATATTACGAGCAGTAATATAAGGAAATGGGGAGGGGGGGAGAATTAAAACTTACAAAACACAAACAATTGAAATTTTTATAAAAATATATTTACTCACATTATATATTCATTATATCTTCCATTGAATTCATAAAATACTTGAAAAAACATGAAAATTATTGAGCCAAAAATCGGCAACATAGCTAAACACTAGCACGTGGATTAAAATTTTCAAACCTTGCCGGAATGCAAGCACTAAACTTTAACAAAGTATTTTTAAAATGTTGCCAGAATGCAAACACTAAATTCTAGAATTTCCTAAACACAATAAGAGGCCAGCAGAACAATCAGAAATCTATAACAAAAATTGTAAATAAAATCATCATCGCAACTAAAAATTAAACTTACATCATCAAGAAATAAAGAAATTTTATAAGATCTAATTTTTTTTCAGTTAAAAATGCAAAGACACATTATATTGTAACGTAGTCTATATATCACACTATTTCATAACTAAATTTAAAAAGAAAATACTTCAGGAATATATGTTTTTTCTTGAATAACTTAAATAGTAAAATTAAGAAATAGGAAATAATTAATGAATTCAAAAATAAAACAAAATAAGAAAATATAATACAGAAAAAAATTGAAAATATTTAGAAAAAACAGGAAAGTTAAATATCAGAAAAAAAAAAAAAAAAGAAAATCAAGATTTATAACAAAAAAGTAAACAATATTATAGTTTTTACATTTTAAGTTAGTCGTATTATTCAAATAATTAATAGGAAAATCAGCTTTGGCAAAAGTAAAAAAAGAAATTACTTAAATTATTTTCAATATTGGAAGTATATTAATTAATTTGATGTATAAAATTTTAAAAAAAATATGTAAGATGTTGCTGAAAATAATTAAACTTATATTGTTATAGAAGAAAAGAGTTTTACTAACGGGGATACAATAATTATTTATTTTGTCTTAATTATAATTAATAATCATATTATTTTAAATTTTCAAATTAACGTATAAAATCTGTTTCAAAGGAGTCAATATTAGTTTTATTCAAATTTTAGTAAGGAGGATAAAAAAAGAGATCAATCTGGTTTACTTTTTGGGTTCAAATTAATTTAATATATAACAGGTCAATTGAAAAGTCCCCGGCCTACCATAGTAAAATACATTTTTTTGGCAAAATAAGTTTTTTTTTATTCAACATAATTCTTTTCAAGAGTGATACACTGATTATAGCGACCCTCCAACTTTTCGATACCATGCTTCAAAATAGGCCTCAGTTTCGGCGATCACCTCTTCATTCGACGAAAATTTCATCGTTTTCACTGACTTGTGACGCGGTGCATTGTCTTGGTGAAGCAGCACTTTCTTCAAATGCGGCCGTTTTTCGGCGATTTCGTCCTTCAAACGGTCCAATAACGCTATGTAATAGTCGCTGTTGATGGTCCTTCCTTTTTCAAAGTAGTCAATGAAAATTATTCCAGGCGCATCCCAAAATAACCTTGCCAGCCGACTGTTGCGTTTTCCCACGCTTTGGAGCGGGTTCATCGTGTGCAGTCCTCTCGGATGACTATCGATTGGAATTCGGAGTGAAATGATGGAGCCATGTTTCATCCATTGTCACATATCGACGCAAAAACTCTGGTTTTATTACGCTTGATCATTTTCAAACACTGCTCCGAATCATGAACTCGTCGTTGTTTTTGGTCAAAAGTAAGCTCGCGCGGCATCCACTTTGCACGGAGCTTTCTCATACCCAAATATTCGTGAATGATATGATGTACTCGTTCAGTTGATATCCTTAGAGTGTCTGCTATTTTTCATTCAATTTCAATTTACGGTCATTCAAAATCATTTTGGGGATTTTTTTAATGTTTTCTTCGGTAACAACCTATTTTGGGCATCCACTGCGTTCACCGTCTTCGGTGCTCATTTCACCACGTCTAAACTTAGCATACCAATCCTTGATGGTTGATTTTCCTGGGTCAGTATCCGGAAACTCGACATCAAGCCAAGTTTTCGCTTCAAATGTATTTTTTCCCTTCAAAAAGCAATATTTTATCAACACACGAAATTCCTTTTTATCCATTTTTTCACAATAACAAAAGTTGCTTCACACAAAATGCTATAATTCACAAAATAATGATCCGACAGCTGTCAAATTTATACACGCATCTTTTGACGGTTAGAGCTAACTAAAACACATATGGATTTAATTCTAGTAGCACTATCTATGTGTCGGGCCGGGGACTTTTCAGTTGATCTGTTATATATATATATATATATATATATATATATATATATATATATATAATATACACCCAACTCTTTTTTTACTCGATTTTGAAATTACACAGTTCTCGAATAAACTTTTTCACACTAATTTCTTGTTCAGCTCTTATCGGTCCCATTTTATTCCAAATACTCAAATGCTGTGTTTATCGTTTAATACCACCTCTTTAATTCTGCCACTCAATCAGGATATTATAGCAGCATTTAAGTGTACAACATAAGCCAAATGTTTTAATACATTTTACACTCATGGAAAAATGAAATTTAATTGTAGTGGAACCATACAGAAAGTTTACGATTATGGATTGTATTACACATGCTTCACTTGTCATCAGTTGCGCCAATCAACATGGGACGCTTGTTGGAAAAAAAGTATGCAGCATGCTTGAAAAGTGGAAGCTTCGTAGAACAAAAATCAGTGTTTTTTCTGAAATTATATATTCATCAAATGCTATTAATGACGAAGGTTTTAATAACTATTGCGTCTGCATTACACATTCCTGAAAGTAAAACAGCATTCATATTTTTCTTCGGTGTATATGACACAATTGTTGTTTGTTTTTGGAAACAAAACATGGATGAATTAATCATTTCTGTTCCTTGAAACCAAAGGTGTTGGAGGATTTTTTTTTTTTAAACTTTTTCTCATGGTTCCAACAATAGTTAATTTTTTCTGCAAAAGCTCCTGTGACAGAGGGTAAGATTTATACCAGTAAGTAACTGTCAAATTACGTCCTGAGATATAAAGTGGTTCTACTGAACTTTTTAGAACACTACTTGGACTATGATCTAATTCAAATGGTCCTTTTGGCTGATTACCAGTGCACACTTCTCTCGTATTGGAGACAATATATCTCGATGTTTTAACTTTTTAACGAGTTCTAATATCGTCAAAACGTAGACATCTTATAAGAAAATTGAAATAGTTTGCAAACATAGTTTTCCAGAATATCTCAATACCGGTGTCATCTAATGCCCAGAGATCTTTCACGTTTACGTGTGGTGATTTATGCGCGTGTGAACACTGAAAATATATAACAATGAAATAAATGCTTTGATTTCAGCTTCAGTTGTTTCTTGAGCATCTCTTCCTCGTGAAAAACGATCTTTTATTGAAACAATAAAAATATTTGTGCATTTTACTACAGTTTGAATCAATTCGGGAGAGATTAGTAAATATCATGCTTCTATAACCGAAGTGACATCTTATGAAATACATGCATTTCTAAGAAGTTTTGTGGTAATTTTTTTTGAAGACACTCTTACGTTTGGACGGAATTTCTCTGTTTTCCAAGTTGTTACTTTATCCCTTCCTATATAGTAAATGTTATCATATTCTACATCCTTTTCTTCTGAATCTGAGTTAATTTCAGTAGCAGAATCCTGATTACTGTTGTAATCCACATCTTCTGGTTATTCATTACCATCGTGAAATCTTTCTTCACCCGACATTATTGTATCCAATAAATGTCTTAAATATTGTATTTATTCTTCAAAATTAAAAAAAACGCTCCATATCAAACAAAAAATTAGAAAGGCGTTCACGTTTTTAAAACTGTAACGGAAAAGCTTACGCAGGGTGTTACATACCATGAGAGCTGATAAAAAAATATTTATTTTTATAATTAGCTCACTAGTCCTTTCCCTTCAAGATAATAGCATTAAAGTCAGCTACAAGAGGAATCACCCATTTTCCAAAGAAAAAAGAAAAAAAAAAGGAAGAAATATTGAAAATAGAGGGGAGGTGGGTATGTGATACCCTGCGAGAGTTATGGCGGGTTAATTCCTATTCCAATCAGTTTCTATTCCCGTTGCGCAGAAAGGCTGATCAACGTTATGCATGTCGAAGGGCTTCAAGGCGTTCCTGGTGTAGTGTGGAGGTTGGGATTCGTGGAGGTATCAACTCAGTTATCGGCTTCGTCGGTTGAACAAGATTCACAATTACGATACCCGTTGACAATAGCTGTCGTGTTCCTCTAATTTGACGTTAATAAATATTCATTCAACAAATCAATTTTTTCCAAAGTATTTGATTTTCCTTATGTTAACAAATTGGAATCGCTCTCCGAAGTAGTCATTAGTTATAATTTCGAAAAAAAAAAAACAAAAAAAAACAAGATACACAACAACGGAATATAATGCGTGCTAATTTAAAACTGCTACACATCTCCATGTATTAACTTAATAGTTTGTTAATTAAAACAATTAACTAGAAAAATAGAAAATTGAGGAAACGAAAATATCTTTGTCATGTGTACCAAGTAAAGTGATGATAAAATAATTGATTAGAGTCCAGTTTCTGGTGGAAATGTTACCCGAAAAATGTCATATTATTGTGAAAATTGGAAATCCAAACAGAACTTAAATTTTGGTGTTAAATAGTTTTATTTATTTAACATTGAAAACTCCTCGTAAACATTTTTCAGGAATTTAATTTGAGAATTTGAATACTCCTTTTATCAGGAAAATTAAAGAGAAATATTTGAAATAGGGTAAAATATAATGCAGAACTAAAAGTTAAATAACGTTTCCTACATTATAATTGGCCGAAGTAGAATTGTATACAATGTACCCTACAAGAAACAAAACAATATTTATGAAACAAGTCCAATCGATTTCTGAGAAGAGAAACGAATGAAAATGATGTTTTCACTTCCTGACAGTTAAATAATTAAAAAGGAATTTTTAGCTGCAGACGCATCCAGTCGCAGATAAAAACGAGAAAGCTAATGCTTAACTCAATTTTCTCTAGAAGTTTCAAAGTGACAGTGGTAATGTATATAAGTTTTCTTTTTTGTTCAATATTTATCGGAACGGAACTAAAAAGAAGTAGCTTTTTTTTCTCCAATAAAATTGTTATAATTGAAAATGAGATGGGATTAAAAAACGATGACGGACAGTAATACGAAACTGAAAATTTAATTGGCATGCGAAAAAATATCATTCTGAAAAAAGAAATTTGTTCTTGATGTCTTCGAAGATTTTCAAATTTAATTAATAAGAGCAGAATATAGATAAAAGTATATAAAGTACTTTAATGTAAAACATATTGTATGATGCTGAGCTCGGCAACGAATCCAAAATTAAAAGCTTGTTATGTCTTAAAAATTGATATATTTAGAAAGGCTCCATATAAAGATAATCGCCGTTGCTGGAAATATTATGTGTTTAAAAAGGAACAGCATCGTTGGAAATTTGATCAAGCGCCGATGCTTTTAAAAATGATGCATAGATATCGACAAACTTTCAAAAAGCTTTTAAACGGAATTTCATCTGGCAGATTTTTATGAAAATAAAAAGGCAACCATAAGTATTAAGATTTACTGCATTAAAAAGGAAATGGAAGAAATGCGTAAATATTTAGTGTTATAGATCTTTATTTCCCGTTTAATGTATTCGATTCAGAGGCTGCTCGCTTAGGTTTAGTTGTTAGGAAAATCGTATTTCGATACCATCAATGTTTAATCAATTGTAATTCAAGAGAATATTATCATTTTTCTGATCATGTTACCAAGACAATGGAATCCATATTATTTAAAAAATGCATACATATTTTTCTGGAAATGAAAGTCATATTTGATATTGTAAATCGAAGGCTTTCAAACGAATGTTCAAATTATAAAGTATGCAAACATGTATACATATGCGTGCATAATATCGTTATTCATACTTGCAAAACATTTGTTCCTTGACAAGAATATTACAATTCTGAAAAAAAAAATTATAAAAATCCTTTTTATTGGAAGAAATTGTTGATATATGAAGGAGAATGTATAATTAAGAACCTAGAAAAAAAGAATTTCGGTTTAATAATTACTGAGTGTATTGTATTGCCATAGCATAAAATATTATTTTTATTTAATGAATCACACTCTTTACTGTAGAAATGAATATTTTTTTCTATCATTTCTAGATTAAATCCTAACTTCTTCAATTTCTTTTCAGTTTTATGTTTCTGTAAGTATAAAAAGTGTTTTTTGAATCAAAATGAAATTAAACAAAGATTCATGTAATTGCTCACTTTTGCAATACAATAAAATATGCTTTTGTGGTAACTGAAGCCATAAAATGTTTCAAATCCTACATTTTATTGATTTTACTGTTAAAAAAAGTATTTCAATTATTTCAAAAATGTTATTTTTATGAAAATTTGATAAACAGAACGCTGTAAACTTAAAATTTAAAGTAGTGAGTAGGAATGCGAGACCACCAAGACAATTATCGATAGTTTCATTTTTTCAAAATATGTATTTTTAAGGGTTTTAGTATATCTTCACAGAAATCTATTTTATCTACAATGCTGATGTTTTCAACATTATAAAATGAGAATACTTTCTTTACATTTAGCGTAATTTTTTTTCCAATAAGTGCTCTCGCATTGTGCTCATTGCAAAATATTTGTATGGAAAGTATATTACCATTATGAAATATTTAAACTTTAATTTTTTTTTACATTTAAACTTTTAAATGTTTATAAACTGAAGTTTTAAAATTATTTTTATGATCAATGTATAGAATGTTACATTTATAAATAGTTTGAAAATCATTTTTAATATTATAAATGTAGTGCACGACTTACAAACGCATATTCAGCTTTTGATTATCTATAGCCAATCCAAAATTACTTTTGTTGTAAGTGGGATTTTCTTAAATAATCAGGTATATAAGTATAGAAATATCTTAATATTAAGCTATGAATTTCATTATCTATTATTTAAAAAAAGCGAAGGTTATTTAAAATTTGCATAAAATGAGCAAATTCTTCTTTGTCGAAGAATCTTCGGTTACTATAAAAATATTTATTTTTTCAGGTTTTTTTGTCTCTATCTGATCTAAAAATATTCTTTGTCATCACCACATGTAAACTTTGTGGTTTGCCGTTTTTAAATATATGCCTTTTATAAATATAATTTTTTGCAATTAAACAACTATTATTGTCAAACATCTTTATTTCTGTAACAATTGAAGTTAAAGGTCCTCGGCTACAATTACACTCTGTTTTCATATAATTATATTTATTTAATTATCTGATGTATTCATCATTAACTGGTGTCCATTTTGGCTTTATTCCTTAGCTATTTTAAACTGTATCTCGTGCGCATATTGCAGTAAAATCAATAGAGTTAATAAAATAATAAGAATAATCAACAACTCCTTGATCATAATATTATTATTTGTTTCCTGGATTTTCTCTATTCTTGTCGTACCTAAGAGCTATTTTCTGATTAATACGAATGTTTTCTTTTTTTTCCAGATGTTATTGGTATACAGAATATTAAAGAAGATTACGATACGTATGAAGATTAAGTTAATGTGTACCTTGTCAATTTCATCTCTTCCCAAAGATTAAAGATTTCCGTAAGTATATTCTTTTCGTTTCGAATACAAGGAGAAATCTGACATAAAAGTTTCAAATGGATCTAATGATCATGAAACGAATGGTTTTAATTTGAGGTGATTCATTTTGTGCACTTTGATTCTACGCATGAAGAAACCAAGGAGGGTAATTAAATGTTTAATTCTCAAAGGTGTGCATCACGATTTCAGGATAAAAATGAGATTTCTCCTTCTGTGTGGTAGCCCCTCATCTCTCCTGGCAGTACACTTAAATAGTTAGTTCGACAAAAATTTGGTAAAGTCAACCATGACATTTGACATTCTTGCACACACTTTCTGGGACACATTAACACAAACATGTTGCACTCCCGAGTCACACACAAATCACATCCAATCATACTCACGATTACTCAATATTTGGAGTACCACTGCAACCCTCCTTCAGATTTGTTAATTTAAATTAATGAAAAATAATCATGTTTGTTTCAATATATTTAATGAGTGCACCAAAGGAGAGTTCGTCATTTGAGTCATTGTCCTTAATCTTAATTCTCTATTCTCAACTATGATCAGAGTCTCTTCTCTCCACAATACGATCGCTTCATTCGTCCGAGTTGTTTAATTATTAATGTGTTGATTCAAAAAATAATCTAAATTCAGAGAAATATTTCTATATCAGAATTGATAACATCTAACAGAATTTTACTAAGACAGGTTTGATCGACTAGTCGCGTGTTCGCGCAAGTTCGAAAAAGAAATGAAGGAGAGCGGGCTATGTCAGATAGTGAACAGTGACTCTGAAAGAGAATATTAGTAGCTTTTAGATTCAACTAAAATTGGGAAAATCGAGTTAATATTAATAATTTTGTCCATGGAGGCATTACTTTTCAACAAACTCTCATTATAAAAAAAATTTGTAACATCCCCAAGCCATACGAATCGTTTGCTTTTTTTCTCATATTTTCTCATCTCTAGAATACTCATAACAAATGTGAATATTTTACTGGAGCAGAAATATATTTGTGTTATTGTTACATTCGGGAAGATAAATTGGAATCGATTATTGTGTTGTAGCATACAATTTTCGTTAATGTAGAATATATTGCTCTGACACAGAAGAAAGATATTTTACTCATTGTTACTTTGAAATGATGAATGTTAATCTAGTATTGAATTATCGAACTCCAGAAACAGATTTATGTGAATATATTTCTAATTGCCATATCCTTTGCCCATAATCATTTTTCACTGCGTTATCTACATTCAAGGAGGAATTATCCTTTATTCTGATAAAATGAAACGAATAAATTCAATTCATTTTGGAAGAGATAGCGAACAAAAGTGAAAATAAAAATATGTTTACTTTCAGTAAAAGTATTTTGAATGAATATGTATACTTGCATACTGCTGAATTTGAATCTCGAGATTTAAAATCTTGATTGATACGCTTATCTAGCATATTGAAGTCTTAGAATCAAATACATGTAAATTGATATTTAATTCGTTTCATATTAATGACGCACTAGATAACACAACAAAAGTTTGGCAATTAACACCAAAATTACAAACCATTATTAAATAACAGCGTCAACATCTGAGAGGAAATTTTCACTCTTTGAAATTACATACATATTCCATGAAAAGTTTTAGAACAGATTGTAGGAAGATCCCTTTCCCTTCAAGATAGTTTGTACTGGATACTAAATCAAGAGATTATTAATTAGCTGCACGGCGGAAGCATGAGTCTTATGAAATTAAGTATCATTTTGTTGATACAAATGTTTGAAATACAAGAAATTAGATTAATTTTATGGCACTAAAAAAGAAGTTTTTTACTATGTATTTACATTGATTTTAGGCCTCAGCATCTTGTTTATATAATGGCTGCCCAGTAAAAATGGGACACTTATTAGTTTAAAGAATGATGTGTGTACAGAATAAAGAATGATACATGAGAAACAGAATGATTGTACATAGTTGCTTATTGATACAGGTATCCCAGCAGTCCATCAGGGGATGAATACCTTGGATAAAGAAATTTTGGAGAGGTCTGAAGTCTTTCATAGACACCCCTGCCACATTGTCCTTTGCGAATTTTCCTTTCAGGTTTTCTTGGTTCAATCAAATACATAATCCGGAAGGTGAAAAGTCAAAGATGACTGTGTTGTAAGCCTTGCCCGTGACCTGGACAAGGTTTGTCATCTGAATTGGTTATTCAATTCAATTTTAGAACACTGGTGGGGATAGAGACACTGCATGTTGCCCTAGTACAAACCATCCCTTGTACAGTAACAGACCTATGCATGAAAAAAACACCTCTAAGAACATAAAAAAATCATTAAAAATATTGAAATTTCTAGAAGTAGTAGGAATTTTAAGATATTGAAGTACTTTGAATAATAATTTGATTTGTGTATAATTGATTGATTGAAATGAAGCTTTTTTTCTGAAATGTGCATTTTTTGTGTGTTCAAATATTGTGAACATATTTTTTTCCTTAAAAATATATAACTTTTTTTTAAAAGAAATTAGCTCACAAATTTCTAAGTCCTCTTAAGAAAAAGGTAGGGATTCTAATTACTTCTCATTTAAAGATATGCTTTGTACTTCTAATTTACCAGTTTGAATAAGTGGATAAAATATAATGAACGGAAAATGAATGTTTCGATAAATGAGATGTCCTTCAGTTTTGAAAATAACAGGAAAATTTGAAAATATAGAAAAATAGTTTTTCTGATAACAAGTTCCCTTAAGTTAAGTACTCCATAGAATCCTCGATGCTTTAAGATAATACATATATAAAGGATTAGATTATAATAACTCTGATTATTCTTTTTAAGAACTCTGATACTTCTTGAATTCACAATAAAAGTACAATAAATATCAAAAACTCTTAGCCATCATACCTGTTTTCTCATAGAAAATTTATTTCTTTCATGTTTTAAAGCCAATTTTCTGTTCTCTTAAAAGTGATTAGTTCGTCTCTTTAATCGTTCTATACATATAATGGTTACGAATATGGAGTATAGCTTGATGTTTTTATATGTATATATATACTGCTGTTTGTAGAAAATGCAACACCATGAAAGAATCATCAGAATCAAATGAAATTTAATGCAGAAACGACTTGTACTGATACAAATAAATGATGAAATTTTCAAAACAAAAGAAACAAATTAAGCGTCCGAAATCAGTATTTGGTGCAGCCACCATGCGCTGCAAAAAGTGCTGCTATACGACGTGGCATGGAGTCAAACAGATGTTGAATATCTGCTTGAGGAAGAGAATTCCATATCGCTTGTATGCGCAACCAAAGTTCGTCTTTGGAAACTGCAGGACGCGGATCACGAGCGAGACGCCGACCAACCATATCCCACACATGCTCAATAGGCGACATATCCGGTGAATAAGCAGGCAAAGGAAGAAGTTGCATGCGTTGTGCTGAACAGAAGTCTCGAACAGTCCGCGCAACATGTGGGCGTGCATTATCCTGCTGAAAGATAGCTCCAGGGATGCCTTGAAGGAAAGGAACGACTTCGGGCTGTAGCACTTCACGGACGTACCTGTTGCTATTGAGATTACCCTCAATTCGTATCAAATTGGATCGTCCATGATACGAAATCGCACCCCAGACCATAACTCCGGGTGTTCGACCACTATGTCGTTCAAGAATACACTCAGGAAGGCAGCGTTGACCGGCATAACGTCTAACACGAACACGGCCATCATGGGTCCACAAATTGAAGCGTGATTCATCTGAAAAGACAACTTGGTGCCAATCAGCTCGCCTGTCTCTGTGCTCAAGAGCCCACTGCCGACGCAGCCGTCGATGATTCGCCGTGAGGGGAATCCTGTATAAAGGCACCCTTGCACGCAATCCACGGCGCAGCAGACGACGACGAATTGACGAAGCCGACAATTGTACACCTGTAGCAGTAGACCAACGTGCTGCCAGCTGCCTGGAGGAAGCTGTGCGATCATTCACCGCCATGCGGAGCAGGTGTCGATCATCGCGCTCTGACGTCACCTTCTGTCGTCCAGTGCCTGTTTTTCGAGTTGTTCGGTGCTCGTCGGTCCACTGCTTCCAAACTCGCATCACTGTGGAACTGTTCCGCTGCATACGAGCTGCTATTGCGCGATAGGAAAATCCTCCTTCTCGAAGGCCGATTATCCTCCCTCGTTCAAACTCCGTAAGTTGCTTGAATTTCTTATTCTTCCGTCGTGGAGGCATACTCAGGTCTCACTAAACGTTTGCCACTAACAAATAATCATAGACTTTTTTCAACGTCCCGCTACAGCACTTTATTTATACGCTTTCAGCATCAATTCAGAGGGCGCTGCGCGCGCCGCGCACGCGCGATGGCTCTGAAACTTTATTAATTTGCATAATATCCTATAATTGACATTTGCTGCGAATTTCATTTGATTCTGATGATTCCTTCATGGTGTTGCATTTTCTACAAACAGCAGTTTATATATATATATGGAGTGACTCATAAGAGAATATAAAAAATTTAGGTGTCTGCCACTTTGGTAAACATTTTGTTCGGATGTGGCAGAATTGTACGTTAATAAATAGGTATCAGTGTCTCCTAGTCATGTTCACTAGAATTTATATATATGGTCTTTACCGAAAGAT
>BMAW01080488.1:157145-186165 GCA_019974015.1 Nephila pilipes
TTGTTCAGTTATTCATTATTTTCTTTTTTTTTTATAAAATCATGAGTACAATATTTTTCAAATCTTAAAATACGTTACCATCACTTTTTATGTGAGGATTTCATCTTCTTTAGAGTACATTCACCACAAACATCCTAGTATTTTAAATGTTAATTGTTTTGATGCGTAATAGAAGAACCCAAGCTCTCATCGTTGAGACGGCTCTTCGCAAATGATGATCAACTCGACGCGGCTTCAATAAAATTTGACTCTGCGAAACGGCTTAATATTAGCTCAATAGTCAGTTCAAGTTCAGTACTGCGATGTTTATAAATGAGTAAAATATTGTCATCAGTATATCACGAGATCATGTACATGTCTTTTTAACGAAAAAAAGAAAATCCTGTACAATTAGAAGCGAATGATTTATTTTTCTCAATTCATGAACTTGTCATAAAAATTTTGCTTTTTGTAAAAAAATTTTACAAAGAAAATACTTTGAAAAATATATTATTAGGTTATAATCTATTTTATTTATAATAATAGACTCTTTGAACATGATTTATTCAAGATATGCTTTCGAAACTTTTCACAACAATTTCAGTGTAGAAGAATGATTGCATAAAAAGCTAAGATTGTGAACTAGTTAAATGTGATAAATTTGTGCTAATCATCATTTAAATTATAAAATAGTTACAAATCTGAAGTTTTTGTTGAAGTAATCTCTGATTATAATACTGTTCTTAATAACTATTGATACAGAGATGATAAGTAACACATTATACAGAGGAAATGTGTTTTACAAGTGTTTGATATAATTTCCTGTGAAGGTTATATGTAAATTCAGTTAATGAAAGTTAATGTCATTATATGTAAATTCTCACACACATGCATATATATGGTATGTATATATGTATGTAATGTGTTGTGCTACTCATCAAACACTTGCCGCTCATATGAGGATTCACTTCCAACATAAATGATTAATTACGAAGCTTCATTTCAATCTACATATATCAACTTGTTATCTTTTCTCCTCCATCTTTTTCTTTTCAATTTTATTTTGCTTATATATACCTATTTCTAATTTAATTCGCTATTCCTATTATCTTTTTCTAATTTACCTAAGCATGTTTCATTTTGCCTGAGGAGAGACTGTAATTTTATGTTACTCTAATCAAGAAAAAGTCCCCTAGGTAAGTGATGTAAAATTCAGGAATAGCCAATCGACGCAAGATGTCTCAGAAATTATTTTTCAGAATGAGTGACTAGTTAAAATAGAGTATGATAACAAAGCGTTCACTGCATTATTAAATTGAAGAAAATATTTATAAGTATCTTCGAAACATTCATCACATTTCTCTCACACATAGTTTCCCTGTTACATGAGAAGTTCAATAAAATTTAATTATACACTTATACGCAGTAACATTTTATTCAACATGTTTTCTCCAGGCCTTATTCTTTTTACTGCTTCTTGAAAGAAATATTCCGAGGAGCTCAAGTATGCAATTTGATATTCAGTGAGTATGCTTTCTTAAAGAAGTATTCAAAACATTTCATTTCAGAGGTGTAACTTCTGCATTCTTGAATTCTTTTTTTTTTCACCCGAGCAACTCGTAAACCACCGCTTTAGAAATTTCACGAGTTTCATCCCGCAACTTTTTTTAGTGCTCGGTAAAGTGTGACTGTCACCTTCTCGTAAATACGAAGATTGAAATTCCTTGTTTTATGGAACACTTACTCTTTTTCACAAAAGTGTTTTTCACTCCAAACCTCAGATGTTTCTATTATATTCTTTTATATAAGAGAAACATACTAAAGTCTGTATGTAGGATTAGAGATGATTGTATAAAATTTGTAAATGTTAAAAATATATTGGAATATATATATATATATATATATATATAATGTTAAAGATATGCCTTCCTGTTAAATATTTTAACTAGTACTTATTTAATTAAGCTTCAAAAACAGTCGAAGCCAATTTAATTTTTAAGTAATTATTTTCTTGTAGCGGAGAAAGAGACCCACAGATCAGTCGGAGCATAAGATTATGAGAGAGTAAAAGCAAGAGTGGGCGTTTCGCTTGTTTTTACAACGTTTTTTCTGTATTTCACTTGGTGTGTGTGTGTGTGTGTCATCAAATTTTCGATCGTTAATTTAACCAACTTCCCATTAAGCTAGAGCTCTGTAACTTCGGGAATCGTTCTTACTCACCTAACAATGCAATATTTAGACATTTGCGACAAGTTTTAACTAATATTTCAATAATTTTTTTTAATAACGTAATTTGTGTAGTAACCGGGTGCTATCTATGGAAGATATATTGAATTACGCAGAGAGAGTGATCTTAAAGACGAGAGATATGAGGTTTTTTACAAGGTTTTAAATAATATTTCAACAATTTATTTTAATAAACTTTGCCACCATTTAAAAACGTTGGTTTTTTACCTCGAATTATTGGTTATATAGTAGGGAAATTTCACAATAAACCTCATAGAACATGTGGGAATTTAAACGCCGACTTTAAGTCATCCCTACAGGTCTGAAACCTGAGAACAACATTGTCAGCGAATTTTTAAGAACGCGTGATTGCATACATTAAAGTTAGAAAGGAATAGTATCAGGAAATAAAAGTGAACTCTTTACTTTTTAAATGAGAGAATAAATTAGCAAATTAAATTATTATTATTATGAGAATCTAATATGAATTAAAGTTAAATCAAAGATAAATCATTATATACATATATACAAATGTTAAATTAAGTTTAAACTGTATATATATTGGATTGAAGGAATCTCTATTTCTAAAGTGTATTTTAAAGATTGGTTTTGAAAGAATCATATATGAATAGTTAATAACAATATAAAAAAGATGAACTTTAATTTTCTTAGAGACAATTGATTTAAGTGTATATTATTGATTTTAGATATTCTTATTACTCAAAATAATGGTACACATATTCAATTAAAGTTGCGAATAAAGAAGATTTTACTTAAAATAGCTGTTTTTATTTCAAAAAAGATTAAATAATGTTTCTTAATTTATGGATAAATTTTTGATATTCTTTTATACAACCAATAACTACCCATTAATTTTGAAGAAAAATTAATTTAATCTGAATGTTTTGTCATGGCTGCAATAGCCTATAGGTCATGTTCACGGATTCGTGGTCGGTGGTTTTCTTAGAGTCGTGTGTTCGAACCCTGATGCCACTGAAGATCCACCGTGTAGCCGGGACTGATGCAGTTTAAATTTCTCGTGGTTGAAAGTCCTTCTGTTGTAGTATTGGTAGTTTGTATAATTGAATGCCAACACGGGTTTTGTCCTCGTCACTTAAATGAGATAACTTCACCAATAGTTGAAACACGAAGTAACTGTTGTGTTGCTTCTCAGTGCGACATTAATAAAGAATCACTTAATCACTAAATATTCTGTCAGTATAATACATACAATCAGAAATTATCAGTTGCATGAGAAAAGTATGCGAAGATTCCACAATATTCAATTAGAACTACTTCTTTCAAAGAATCAGTAGGGAAGGAAACAATTATATGACTCTAAGTAGAATCGTAAAAATATATATTCGTTATGTTTAAATTAGGTTAAATTAAATATATCGCCATCGGATT
Source organism: Nephila pilipes (assembly GCA_019974015.1). Classification (NCBI taxonomy): domain Eukaryota; kingdom Metazoa; phylum Arthropoda; class Arachnida; order Araneae; family Nephilidae; genus Nephila; species Nephila pilipes. The sequence continues at coordinate 160,761 of BMAW01080488.1, forward strand.
TATATATATATAAATTCCAAAACGAATGTTTGTTCACATATCATGTCTTTTAATTATCTAACATTATTCTTATATTGCATCCTATAATTGGAATAATTGCATCCAATAATTGTCATATAGATGCAATTATTACAATTATAGGACGCAATATAAATTATCGTTATACTATAAATTGCATCCTATAATTGTCATTACTCTTATGAATATGCATCCTATAAATTGCATGTTAATTTCTTCTTATTATAGAATTATTTCAGACATATTTTGCAGAGAAAAAATTGTCACTATCTCTAAACGTCTCCCAACAAAAAGGCAATGACAAAATTTTGTTTTAACCCACGTCTTGCTGGTAAAAAAGAAAGCGATGTCAAATCATTAAGATGGATGTAATCATTGCCGATATCTAATAGGGTTATAGCAAGGATTCAAAAGTTGGCGCATTTATCGCATTTTTTTGTGCTATTGTATTTACCATCGCGAAGACGTGCTATAATGGAATTCTCCCAAATTATTGTTATTTCAGAAGAATTCAAATCTATTTTTGGATGGGAAGATGCTAAGCCCCACATCATATAATTCCTAAACACAATTAAACGTGATGTCATTAGCAGTACATTGTGCTAAAATTCACTTCTCAAACAGTTCTCAACTTAGATCATTTGCAAGAGACCAAATGATTTTTAGGATTAACAATGGAAATTAAAGATAAAAAAAAGTACTACAACAATGCTGCAAATTTCGTTAGTAAGGAAATGGAAGAAATATTTTTTAAAAAAATAGACAATGAGCTATTCATTTGGCACATATCTCGTCTTGGTAAGATTTAACAAAAGAAAATGTTAGCAAACGTATCGGAAGAAAAATTCATTGTTTAATGTGAATGAAAGGATCTGTATTAAATAGAAATTAATAAAAATAAAGTTAGTTCTTCCTATTTTTATGAAGCTACTCTTAGTTTCCAGATCTATATTATATTAGACAGATTTTTTTAGTTTATTTCAAAATATCATACGCAATAACTTAAGAGTTTTATATAAATTAATCATGACTAACAATTACCAGGTCTTTTTACTGATATTAATATAATTAACCATTGCTATATAAATTTTTGTGCTTTGTAGAACGGTGTGCAAACATAAGAAGCTGAAAATAATGATCCTTTGTTGGATGTTGATTATTTTTATAAACATATTGTACTTCATAAACTTCGTTGTTGAAATCAAAGAGGTAATTTTTCTTAAATAAACACAAGTAATCAGTTCTCTTCAATTAATCACATTGTTTTTAGACAAAATGGCATTTCTATAATTTTACTTGCATAGTGACTCCTTAAATCCATATAACATTTATTGAAAGAACATAATTTTGTTAAATAAGTAAGGCAGGTAAACTTAATTCCTTGAAATGATAAAAAAAATTGGATGAATAATTAAATATTTCTTTAAATAGAAATGAAAATTAAATGTATTGAAAGTATAGCATTATATGTGTGTGTGTGTGTGTGTAGTGATTTCACTTAAGTATATTTAAATTTTCTATTCCTTAACTACGACAGTAAAAATTTCATTTTAGTTTCCTAATGTCATTCCAGTTTAGCTTTTAATTTATGCAATCATACACTCTTAAGATCTGCATATTCAGCTAATCTCACGCCTCAAATCCGTAGTGATAATTCCTTCAAAATTTTCTGTCTTTAGCTAAAATCCCTAGAAGACCCTCCAACCAATTCATGGTGATCTGAAGAAACTCTTGCATATAAATTCTAAACAAGTTAAATTCCCATCTCTTCCACTGCAGCCACGACACCATAGCGACATCTTTGGTGCTCCTCGTGTATCTGTCGTTTTAGAGTAATAAATGTATAATTTCAACATTTTCAAAATGTCTTCATTGTGTACAACGAATAGAAACCTATTTACATGGACGATAGTTATTCTTTAGAACTGGATGCCTTACGCACACGTATATATATATATATATATATATATATATATATATATATATATTGTTCGAAATATTTTCAGGCAGCATAAGGTAGCTTTTGTATATAATAAATTTCTCAGAATTATAGCCTACATATGGAATTAACTTAATGCTGAAAGGTAAATAATATTAACGATAATAAAGTTTCTCTAAAAGATCACTGAAATATATGTACATTTAAAGTCATTTAATTAATTAAAAGTGGCTGGTAAAAAGTTACCTGTTTTAGACAACAGATAGCATTACGAAGGTAAATGTATCTTATTATTGTGTGCTATCATATGATGAATAGTAATAAAACAAATTTGACATTGATTTAGTTACTATTGATTCCTGTCGCGTTGAGTTGTCATCATCACTTTGCTTCGTGTTATCATAGTTGCTGAGATTTGGAAACCAAGAAACAGTAAAAGTAATTGCTTGCCTTAGTTGTATATCTTACAAAAAGATAAAAACGATCTTATCGGCCGGAAACCTAATGGAAACGAATTTTTAGGTTGTGAAGATCTTCGTAATCAGGGATTGCTTTAAAAAAAAAAGGGGGGGTCACTGGACTCCATTACATTGCGTTACCCTATTCTTACTTCTTATTCTTATTATAGGTAACTTTTTAACCATCCTCAAAGATGTAAACTTTAATTTATTTTTCTTTTCAGTGCATGTATTGAAGGAACCTAGCTATAAGTAATACGTGTTAATACCTCTTATTTTTTAAATATTATAATTCACTCAAAAAAAGTTTGAAAAAAATCTCCATAATTCTAACACAAGGTTTGCTTAATCTACAGAAATTTCAAATTGGGTTTATTAGTTTGTACACAATATACTATTTTCAGAATTATTAATTGAATAGGGATAAAAATTGAATTAATCCATTTAAGAACGTGTGACTTATCTCAGTGATGCAATATAGAAAACAAAAATATTAAATGAACATCAAACAAACATTTACCTATATTTTAATTCCATAGTTAATAGAATAGTGAAATTAAAAATTTCTTAAGAAAATCACTGGAGTCTATCATTAAATATCTAACATTAATCTCGTTTTATTGAACAGTATTTATTAATTTATTTCCTGACATTTAGTGTGTATCACCATGTTTATTGTGAAAACAAATGCATTTTGTCATCCATTGTGGTACACAAATTAATTATAAGAAGAAGATGATTAATTCAAAGCCATTCCATCGAATTTCTTAAACATAGAAGTCAAACACTTAACTTAAACTATCAGGTCTTATTTTTCCATCTTGCAGGTGTGATATTTCTACCTTTGTAAATCGTAAACTAATTGCATAGAAATTAGGAACTCTAAACTAATTCGTTCAATGAATTAGTATTTAAAATTACAATCTAATTTCCTAATCATTTTACCCCAAACAATACGGCTAACTAAATAGAAAAGTAATGCATAAAGGGAACTAATCGAATGGGCTATGACCTCTTAATAGCAAAAGAGTTTGATAGAGGTTTCCTAATTGCTTCGATTGGTATGAATATGAACGATATGTAAATAGTTTTCATGCGAAAATGGCAACTATCTTCCCTGTTCTTGAAGGAATTTTAATTACTAGGTGGAAAAGGTGAAAGTGGTGAAATGAAGGGAGATGTTAAAATTCCGGAATCAGGTTCGAAGAATATTTTAATGATATCAGATATTTAAAATGTAGCAAAGAACCTTAAAATAATTGTGGAAATTGCTGTCGTTGAGTTTCGAAACTATTTTCAATAATTATCTAGTTTCTAACACATTCTTAGCATGAATTACTTGAAATTGATAAGTTATATTTACAGCTTAATGTTAAAAAAAATGTTTTTTTTCTTACTGAGTAATTTTTCTCAATATTAAATTAAGAGAAAAGACGATGAATGTTTCTCATTTCGTAAAGTTTTGAGACATTTTTATATCAAAGAATAAAAATGTGAGATAATTGTTTAATTCAATGACATTTGATTTGAAATATTTAGATATTTTCGCCTTCAAATAATTCATTCTCCAGAAATAAATATTCATTATGAAAGTAGAGTTTCTTACTACCTTAAATGAAATATTCCATATGACTTACATTTTTCACAAAGAATGAAATTGGGAAATTTATGCGATGCATATATTTTAATATATATGCGATACTTCGATTTAGTTTTGTATGTTACATAGATTTACCTTCATCTCTTGTATAATGAAAGCATGTATCGTATTCTGAATTTTTAACTTAAATATATAGTCTTTGAATAGAGTAAAATAGAAATAGAACATTTCTTAAATTATCATGAATGCTTTGTTTGACGCTTAATACTTTTTAAGTTATGATAACCCTTAAATAAGGTATGTGTAAGGTTTCTTGTATACTTTGATGAAAATTAATAAATAGGCGTAAGACGAACAATTTTTTGCTATTCTTCATACAGTTGCTCCTATTCTTTGACAAACAAAAAAATGTTGCGTTATAGCATTCCTAACATTCTGTTTTGTTATTCGGTTGTGGCCACTGTAGCCTTGTGGTCACAGTCTTGGACTCGCGGCTGGCGTTGGTGTGGTCGAATCGTCAGTTAAATTCCTCTTGCCACTAAAATCCACATGTAGGGAGAATCATGCACTGGTCTGGCTCCCATGTCTTTACAATCGTGTGGTGTAGAAGGTTAGAGAGAGGGTTGCCACACAGTTCAGGTGTTGTACTCGTCACTTGACCAACACTCAAAATTACGAGGTTGCTCTTCACCTAACATTCCCAGTTTTCAAACACCATTTCCAAAGACGGGGAAAGCCAGCATGGAACATTCCGATAGCTCAACCACCAATTGAGTTTCCCTGTCTTTAAGCAAACAATAGACGTCTGTTTCTATTTATGAACATTATATAATATGTTACGAAATAATGTTTTTGTTTTAAAAAAAAAATTAATCTCTTCCTGCATAAGAAGTGTCTCAAATCACTTTTCATCCCTTATTTAAAATGAGCATTCTTACAAGTACCTTTCTAAATTCTCATATTCTTAAGTACATAAATATAATAATTTAGTTCCTTTCTTTCTTTGTTATTGCCTGTTTATAAAATATAAAATTGAATGTAAAGCTATTCAATGAACAGGTCGAGATACTTTCAAACTGTTAAGAGGAATGAACGAGGTGTGCTTTTAAATAATGAGCCTGACGATGAAAATTTTTTTTTATTTTAATTTCAACATATTTACTTATCATCACCAACAATATACACCAAAGGGACAACTCGGAGTCTTTTGAAAGAAACAAAATTAGGCTATTACACAATTCCATTCATATCGAAAAAAAAAAGAAAATCATCACTCCTTTGAATTTTGATTTGTTCATTCGATTCTTTTTGGCTCTCGGTGAAAATGGACTTTTCCAGTGTATGTATTGTCATTTTGTTTCAAAATCATAATTAAATCCACGTTTCCTTACATGTTATTATCGTTTCAAATAAGTTTGGGTCATTTTGAATGGCAGTCAAAGTGTCAATACAAACATTTTTGCGAGCTACTGATTGTTCAAACGTGAAATTTTTAGGCACCTTTTTGGCACAAATGTTTTACATGTTCAAATTGTTATGAAAAATATGCTGTAAGCATTCTTTGTCAATTTTTGCAGTCTCGGCAAACACACAAAGACTTCACCGATGATAAAATCAAACCACAGTACCAATTTTTTTACTATATCATCATCCGTTTTTGACGTGAAAGAGCGACCATGGTGTCAATCATTTTCAACGTCTTCTCAGTCATCTTGAAAATGCTTGAACCACTCAAAAATACGAGCATACGATAAATATTCATTGCTTTACACTTCTTTCAAAAAATTATAAGTATCTGTAGCGGTTTTTCTAAATTGCACATAAAATTTCATAACAATTTGTTGCTCTATTGTTAAACTTATCACTTTTCGGGTCAAACAAAATAAATTAACAAGTATAAAACCTCTATGCAAAATTTTGCCAAGAACCAATTTAACCACACAAGGTGCGCTTTTTCAAATAAATTATTAAATTACTCAAATAAATAAACGATGAACTTTTGAGAAATGGACAATAGTAAACTTTTCCAATATTAAAATTAAAGGAAATGATAAATCCTTAAAATGAATTTATTTAAGCTAAATGTAATTAAAAATAAAACAAACAATAAATGATGCAATTGAATGTTCATAAGCTGCATGCAATTAAAATTAAAGAAAATGATATATTATTAAATTGAGTATATTTTATCTAAATGTGATTAAGATTGAAGCAAATGATGAAAAATTGAAATGTGATCTGGTACTCCAAATGTGATTCACCAAAACAATAGCCCCTTGGGTGGCTAATATCTCCAATGCGAACGAAGGTTGGATTTGTTTACAGTTGCGAGAACCACTGCATTTTAAAGAGAATTCTTCGCACTAAAGAGCTATCGGTTGCTGCTTTTATTACAGCTCCGCTTAGCGGTTCGTCGCTTGCATTCCGCCTTTTCAATGTATGGTGAATAATATTTGTTTACATGCTTTCTATCACTCCTCAAATTTTTGCTCATGAGTTTCAAAATACACCACAAGCAATGGATCTATGGACACACTTCAAGGACTTTTAGGTTATGATTTTCTCCTGATTACTGTACGTCGTCATACTTTCTGAAATCTACGGTTAGAAATGATGATAAGAAAACTCGCTCTTTATACTTTTCATTACGTCGCCGTCTAGTGGTTCACCCATGCATTGTGTGGTGAAAATTGCTTGTTTAGATGCTTTCTATCACCCCTTATGTTTTGTACCCTGCGATGTTGAAAGAAATATAAAATTCTTTTAGGTGTTCGGAAATTTTAAAGTGACAGAACGATGTTAGACAATGGCTGCAAGCTCAGTGCTTTTTCCCTTAAAATATCCAACATATCGCACAACTATGAAGAAAACAAGAAATACCTGAGCTTTGTAATAACTTGCAGATAGTAGAACAATATATTTACTATTTTCAAATAATAAATAGTGGTGACTAGACAACTAGGGAGTTAATGAGAAATCTGTTCATAAGCTCTATTCATATCAATAGCTGCTTCCATTATTTTGATAACCAACTTGCATATACACATTTTAATCTTCTAAAAGGTGCACTTATGAATATTAATATGCATGTAATAATAGTGCTTAATTTTTTTTTTAATTTTTAATTTCAAGTGAATGGATATATCTGGTGGACTTCAGTATTAGATTGTATTATACCATTTCAAAAAAGCAAAGTCGAAACTTTAACACTATTTCATATAGAAGACCATTAGAACAGTAATATTTCATTCCCATTATCCTAGTATAAAATATTTTAATATATATTCTGAATACTTATACGTAAAATTAATTTTTAATTTTACATGTTAAAATAAATTGTGGGTTGGTACATATTTATATTAAAGTTACATCATAATTAAAAGGCTCACGCATTAATTTCTCATTAACTCACATAAATATTAAGGATACTTTTGTGAGCAAAAAGGTGTTGCGCATTTTGATCATGTTTATAAAAATTGGCATAAATCAAACTTAAAAGATCCACGCAACTTCTACCTTGATGATTATATTTATATACAAAAGATAAAGCTCCCTTCTCCTATTTACTCAACTAATTCAAAGCATTCTAGCTTAAAGTATCTGTCGTTAAATGTTACACGAACATTGATGTTAAATTGGTTTCTTAGATTTATTCTTGAAGAGTGATTCTGTTTCTTTATTTTTCACTTATTCTTTTTAGGTTTTCCAATGCATTATATATTTAAAACAGCTACAGACAATGAGATAAGAATTAATCTACACTATATACATATCTACATCACTATTATTGTTATTTTTAATTTTTTTAAATTTCAGATAGTGAACAGTATTCAAGCTGTTTATAGACTTTATATTTGTTGGAAATTAACACTTCTGAAAATTCGGAAATATATGTCTAATTCTAAAAAAAGTAAATTATTTCAGCATTGCTGTTCAAGGATATATTTTAGACGCTTTCAATCGTTCCCCTTATTTTGAACTTTTTCATGTTATTGGAAATGTATCAAACATATTTTCTTCTTCCAATTAAAAACTAGATATTCATTTACAATTACGTCTTTCAAGGTATTTTTCACAAGTAATTATTTTTAATTAAAATGACATATAAAAATAGCTATTTTAACGTTAATATGTAGGGTGTTAACAATAAAATTTGTATTTCAATAAGTAATGTGCATACGAAAATGAGCAATAATTTATAAAAAAGACAATTGTTTTCAGTTTTATTTTTAAAAAAATATGATACAAGGATTTTATAAGCCCTCCTTTTGTTTCATGATAGACATCTAAAAGCTTGTTCAATTATCCCAAAATACATGGAACATGTCATTGTCAATGATCATAAAAGAGAGGGTTATATACCTCCGTCTCCCATCAAGATAACAGAAAATTCAGGTAAGTACATAATGTACTTATTGTAATTTCAAAAGACAAAATCTCAAGCTATTAATCTGGAGTCTTGATAGACTACTAAAATAGTCCAGCTCGTCATGATTAAATCGCTTAATACAATACCAAAGGATATCCTAGCAGTAATAACGACAAACTTCCCTGTGCTAATATATTGGGTCTCAATTCCATTTCAATGTGAAGTTGCTACAATTTTCTTTGAATTGGGGAAATTAAAATAACTGTAACAAATATAGTGTTGTTGTAGTGCTTTCTATGAAAAGGGGTCCGTACTCATCTTTCTTTGAGACCGTTTCAAAGACATTCACATTGGAAAAATCCTTTTCAATTTACATCTGAATACTTTACACGTAAATCCAGACACGTATATACAGTAACATTATGTCGTGGCTGATCAATAAGATTACAATACGGTTTTGGCTCACAGTTGCTATCTACAAGATATTACAATAAAAATATTGCATACCATTGTCACATAGTGGCAGTTGCTATAAATAATGAGGTAATACTTTAAGCGCAATCACCATGAGATACTTTAAATGGTTAGGGATGCCTAGTTTACTAACACAAGGGTTTGTTTCTTTTGGAAAAATGCAAAACAAACATATAACTTTTTTCTCGAAACCGTGTGTAGCACTTGGTCATCCAGATTCCGTTATTTTACAGGAATAAAATAGTTTCCTGATACAGTGAAACTCGTGCAAAACGCTTAGAGGGCCCTTCAAGTAAATGTTGATTCAGGAGAGATCCATATTTTCCCCTGAATGCTTGCAGCACTAACACAAGTGATGACGATTGTTTATACGCTAAGTCCAAATAGTTTTCCTGTTATTCATCACCATTTAGAGGTATGTGTCGAACAAAATATTATTTATTTTTCCTTATTTTAAACGTAGTAATGTGTTCTTACTTTTTCGAGTAGCCCTTACGGATAAGTTAAAGTATTGAAATAATAATATAACATCTGCTTCTTCTTCCCATTAGTACGTGCAGAGCTGATCATCGGACTGATGACTTCTGATTGCTTCTTTGACTTCATCGTCATCGAATTGCTTCTGATTAAACCAGGTTTGTAATTATCAAATTCATTGTCCCCTAAACTATGTTTTATAAATATATTCAGATTTGCTGCTGACAAATTTTCTTCGATGTGACTTACTTTCTCATGTACTAAATTATCCATGTGCTAAATTTATAGAACGGACTTCCAATTTTAATTTTTTGTTAATGTTTTTAATCTTATTTATTATACACTCAGGAATACTGAAAATAGCTCAACTAGAAGGTGTTGCACTACAGTCACGAAATTGCGCAAAGTTGTAGTTTGATATCTGATATGAAAATCATCCATGTTTGGTGTCATTGCTCATGATCACACTCCCTGCAGTGGCGCTGCAATCCGAAAGTGGATCATTTGAACCAGTGCATAGTGGAAGATATTACATTCTGACTACATGAAGACTTAAGTAAGTGAAGAAGGCAAGACCTTCCTCACAGTTAAGCGAGTTTGACAGAGGGGGAAGTCATGTCTTCAGCATTAAAACCACAGGCTGGTTTGACACTCCATGTTACTCTCTAGGTCATTCATTCTCCGTGTGACGTCAGAACATGTTGGGAGCATTCGACCTGATATGGTAGCCATGTGCGGAGAACTGGGTCAGGAGCGATCCGGAAGACGACGAGGCGATAGGAGCATGCAGCAAGAGTTACTAGATAGTACAATGATTAGTTTTACGATACTATCAGAAGTAAGGCTATCAGTCTTTCCACAACCCATTGCCAGATGCCTTGCCGAAGCGACTCAGCTATCCAAACACCTGATGTTACTATCTTTTAACACCGAAATATCGGAAACTCCGTCTACTTTGGTGCCAAGCCAGAGTGAAGCGGTTCGTTATGGGGACAGATAATATACGCATACGGGTGTGGAAGGTATCATGGTGAAGATTGTAATTGAACCATTCTGTCGCAAGACACACTGCCCATGCAGCAAGCGTAATGTTCTGGGAGGGCCATAGCCTAAGTTACACTGGTTATCATAAATTAAGGAAAAATCACAAAAATAGCGATAACTCTTTCAAAAGTAAGCCAAACCGTGCAAAATTTGCATATGTTGTCCACTAAGAGTAGCTGAGTAAAATTGCAATATGCAAATTAGTGACGCTGCACTCGGCTTACGTCATCTGCCTGGAGCATAAAAGTCCAAGTTTGAGAGAAAGCACACAAATTTTACTGTGATTGCGACATTGAAAATCTGAGATAGCCAATTCTTAATAATGACCTCTAGGCATCATTTGCCTGAAGAACTGCGATGGAGAGCCATCGGGAGACTAGAGGCAGGGCAGAGTCAATCAGAAGTGGCCAGATGGCTAAATGTGAGTCCATCTGTGGTTCATAGACTTTGGAGGCAATTTCAAACCACAGATTCGGCATCTAGGAGGTTCAGTCAAGGACGGCCAACTGTTACGACCAGTGCCGATGACCGATATTTGACATTAAGTGCACGCAGGAATAGAACCGCTACTCCGACACATCTTAGATCCTCTCTTGCTGCAGCCACCGAAAGGTTGGTGTCAACGTCAACTGTGCGCAGAAGGCTCCACGAAGGTGGTCTGTATGCGAGACGACCAGCCATTTGCGTGCCGCTCACATCACGCCATAGGAGAGACCGTTTGCAGTGGGACCGACAACATGTCCACTGGACGTCAGATCAATGGAGGCCTGTTCTCTTTACGGATGAGTCCAGGTTTAGTCTAGAAAGTGACAGTAGTCGTTATTTGATATGGAGAGAACCTGGGACCCGTTATCATCCATCAAACATCCGTGAAAGAGATGCATACGGAAGAGGCAGTGTCTGTGTTTGGGGAGGCATATCCTTAGGAGGGCGCACAGACCTCCATGTCTTTCCAAGGGGAACCGTGAATGCTCAGGTTTATCGAGACAACATCCTTGATGCTTATGTGCGCCCATATGCCGGGGCGATTGGTGATTGCTTCCTGTTACAGGACGATAATGCAAGACCACACAGAGCTCGCATTGTTGATGATTATCTTCAACAGGAAACAATTACGTGCATGGAGTGGCCAGCTCGATCCCCGGACTTGAATCCTATCGAGCACGTTTGGGATGCTCTAGGGAGGCGTGTATCTGCCATCAATCCGCCCCCTCAGACCCTTGCCGCGCTTGCATCTGCTTTACAAGAGCAATGGCTCTCACTTCCTATTGAACTGATAGACCGCATAATTGAAAGCATCACACATCGCTGTTTGTGCTGTATTGCTTCTAGAGGCAATCATATTCCATATTAAAGGTACTTTTTCTATTGCAAACCGATACTTCCAACTTGTTTATTTTATACATGTGCTAATTTCTATACTACTATTAATGTCTGATAATTTCTTTTTATGTTGTTTAATACCTTACTATGTGTTGTATATTGTGGGTAAGTTTCATAAAATTCCATGTGTAATTTCATGAGTTATCGCGATTTTTGTGAATTTTCCTTAATTTATGATAACCAGTGTAGTTGGTCCGCTCTAATTGACACCTTAAGCAACCAGCGTTATGTTAATGACATTCAACGACCCCACGTAGGACCTTCCTTAAATGGCCTATCATGAATAATATTTCAAAAGATAATGCTCGTCCAAAAAATACAGCTCGAGTAGTTTGAGCATTTCTATGTCATGTTCAGACTCTTCGACGGTGGTCCACTCCTCGGACTCTCATATAGAGATTTCGTGAGACCAGCTGAAAAACCAGGTTTCTCAGCTTCACTATGTACATGATTTGAAGGTGTTTGTTCAAGATTGTGGGTCTATTTATCTCAAAACAACATCCGATGTCTAATCAATTCATTGCCTTGCAATGTTGCGGCATGCATAGTAGCAGAAGGCGGCCCGACATGCTATTGAAGTCGCACTGTATGTGTCTAATTGATCACATCTTCTTTGTTTAATTGTCTTCATTTTGGTATTAAGTGAATCTCTCATCTGTATCATTATGAGCATTGAATTTTCTTTCAATTTGAAACTCTCTTCTTAGTGCGCTATTTTTTTCCAATGTTCCTAAGAGTATTTTCTTCTTTTTAATAATATCTATAGTTAGATAAAATGCAACCCCTAAAATCTTCCAATTGGAGTCATCATTAGTCTTATTACTAGAGTCACCACTGTAGTTTTGGGAGTTACATCATCTTAATTTCTGATGAACCTATTTTGTAATCACCCTGAAATATTTTAAGCACTGGACACTATAGAAAAAATTTCCTTGTCATCATCTTTTTTTTTATTCCTTACTGTCAATCTGAAATACAGGGTGTATTGTAACTCATAGGGAAAAATTTAAGGGAGTATTGTTATTATTATAAGTAATTAAATTTCACTCAATTAACTACGACGGACCATTCTAACAAAAAATTATATTTATTAATTGCAAACTATATTGGAACTCGAACCTATATGCGAATAAACGACCTTATCATTTCACATCCACTCGAATTCTAAAAACTAAGAATCCTCTCCTATTCCAAGGAAGCTCTTGCGCCACCTTGTGGCTTTACAATAAACCTCTAGGGAGAAGAGCGCCATCTTGTAGATTTACAATACATTTCTCTGGTTTAATACAAAAAGAGACAGTGGATTCAACAATGATAGAAAACATCAAAGCCAGGAATTTCCATCACACTATGTATTGGCGGAGATCAAGCGGTGAATCTCTAGACCTCACTGTATTGGAAAGCATAAAACGCGATTTTCTTCCTTATCGTCATATCTTCTATGGATTTATGGAGGCATGTTGACTTACAGTTATCAAGAAAAGGCCATGCCTCCAGAAATCCACGGTAGACATGACGATGTATTAGAAGATTCGAGATTTATGTTTTCCTATGCAGCGCCTTCTAGCAGTTCACCGTCTGCTCTCCGTCTGTACATTGTATGGTAAAAATTGCTTGTTTAGATGTTTTCTATCGCCCCTTCAATTTTGTTCATAAGTTTCGAAACACCCTGTATAAAGTATTGAATGATTCAAAATTGCAGCATTCGTTAGCCAACTTTAAAAACTCATTGTGCGGAACTTTTCTTTCTTTTCTTACATCGCTTTTATTCGTTATTTGTAATTTAAGGCATCAGTTTATTTGGAAAAATACCAAGAAAAAATTAATTTTCAATTCCCCCCCCCCTTTTTTAATTAAATTTTCAGTTCCAAATTTGCTGAACCTTATTGCTTCTTAATATTCTGCCTCTTACTCAAACTGTCTTCAGTGAAAGAAAATAAAAGTTTTGTTTTTGATTCCCCTCTGGGAAAGAATATAAAAAGTGAACGTTGATATTGACACTGTCACTCGGATGTTTCCAAGTAAATTGAATTAAGCTTTCTTTCATCATTTTGTCTTTAGATAGCTCTGAAGTCAGGAAATTCCATTTAATCGCTTTACGGAAGGAGAAAGGAAAAAAATTGATGACGTCAAAAGAGTGATATCTTCTGAGGGTTTAATAATTTGTTTTCATTCCGTCTGCATTATTCAGTAAAGGTAATTTTATAACCAGTTTCTCCCTGTGGAATAAGAAAACATTAAATATTTTACTAAGGATAATTTAAAAGTTTTAAAAAATATGCTTGGTAGATATTTTAAAAAGATTTTAAGGGATTCATTCACTTATTTAGTTTTTAAAAAAATCACAGTGATATCTGTTCAGTATATGCCTAAAATATTTGACATCAGGCTTCTTTTTTAAAAACAATTTTTTTTGTGTCTAACGAGTGTTTGAATAGAATCATATTACAAATGAGGTTAATGACTCCTTTTTCCTATTGTCTAATATTTTTTCGCGTCCAAGTAAAGAGTTGGATTTCATATAGAGATTTTTATTTATGTTAGAACGTTTGGTGTGTATAAAAATGTATTTGCAAGTAAATTTATACTACGGGGAATCATACTTAACAATTTTCAGACCACAATCACATCGTGTGTCCTATCACCATAGCCCCCCAGCGTCTGATGTCAATAAATTATCAGCGTGCAGTGAGTTACATAACATAACAGTTGTCTAAATCGCTTCACTCTCTAATGTACGAGGATTTTACAAATTTAGCTCTATTTCGGTTGTAGTTTTAATATACATATATCGAATAAAAAACATAATTTGGCATCGTAGCTTTTTAACGTAATTAACAAAAGATATAATAAAACAAATACGAAAAATTGCACTTATGATTATAAGAAACAATGCAGCTTAAGATACGTTTTTACATGTCTCTTAGAAATAGTGTTTTTATTACCAAAATATTATTTTTAATTGTTAACGTGTTATTTTAAAATACTTTACACTTCTAAATCAATTTCATCAAATATTTTGAGTTTTTTCAGCTATCTTGGATATTGTGCATTTTAATTGTTAAATCTGAGAAAAAAAGAGAGTTAAATATTTAATGATAAAATAAATTACTAAATATTTCAGAAAATGTGATGTTTTCTAGCCATTCTTTCCAGTTCTATAATTTCTAGACTTTTAATACTAAGAAAGTTAATCTTTTCTTGGAAAAAGAAGACCAAAAAATCAGCATTTAATACTATTCGCATTAAACTTATTTTATTTATTTACTTTTAGTATATAACAACTCAAAAGATAAGATGGAAAATAATTTAATTAAAAACAATAAGGTATTTATGAAAACATGACTATTTTTTTTTAGTTTTTGAATATAATGCTAAGTAATATTAATTGTTAACATTTTAATGCAGCTTGTAACTCATAACCCTTCAAGTGTCCTATTATTTATTGAAATGAATGTCAAGAACTGTAACTCTAAAATTAAGAAATGATTGATTGTAACATTTTGAAGTACCCAATAATTCTTTAATCCATTCAATTGGAAATTGTTTTGCATTTCAATCTGTACGTGGGTTGGGAGGGGCTATTTGTTGTTTTTAACTATCATAAGAATAGAAGAATGAATAAAAAATTATATCTTTAGCAACTAATACCGAATCTTTATCATCATCTTTATCACAAATAATACTGTGGAAAACAATTTAATCGCTTTTTCACTCACTTTTTTTACTTTAAGGTACTTTCAAACTGTCTTTTTCTTAAGAATCTGTCTCTTTAAAAGAAATTGTAACAAAACACTGACTCAAAAACTTATAAAATAAAAATGAAGTCTTAGTGAGAGAATAAAAAACACCGTGAAGAAAGCAGAAAAGGGTCAAGCGTAAGATAAAACAGACATTATCGTCTTCTTTGTCAGGTTCAGCCAGCCATTTCCTTTTTTATTTTTTTATTTCCAAACTTTTATACCGATGTTTTTTATTTTTTACTTTCTCTAGTCTTCTTAAATGCTCATCATTTAAAGTTGTGATAGGAAGGACACAAATGCTCTATCAGGTGTGTTTTGATAAATAATTAATGATTTAATTTGAACGTGCAGGTACTTTTTCTCTTCCAACTGTTTTTTTTTACTGTTTAGAAATGATTATCCAATATATATATATATATTTATATATATATATATATATACAGGGTGCTTCAAAAAAATGTATACACACTTTAAACTATTGTAGTTTTCCCGCTCTACAAGGCTAATGTTATATTTCTTCGCCAGGTGCCAGCATAATCGTCCCTCTATGTTATATTATCAGTTGGAATTTGTAATATCAACATGGGGGACGTACGTTTGAGTTTTGAAGAACGAAGCAGGTTATTAAGACCAGACTCCAGACCTTACACCACTGGATTTCTTCTTGTGGGGCACAGTAAAAGATGAGGTGTACAAACGTAAACCACGTAACCAAGACATTCTTTGGAATGAGATTCAAGCAGTGTGTAGAGAAATCTCATTGGACGTTTTGATACGATGTACAGAATCTGTGGTGACTCGTACTCAGAATTGTATTGATGCTGCAGGTCACCAATTTGAACAGTATTAACATTTGTTATTTATGTTTCAATTACATTGGACTATCAGCTTTCTATTTTCCTGAAATTTAACTTTGTAGAACGGTAAATAAATTTTCTATGGAAGTTCAAAGTGTGTATACATTTTTTTGAAGCACCCTGTATATCTGTGTGTATAATTGTTTTGGAATGATTATAGCATTTAATAGAGTAATGTGTTTCCTCTTCTGTCGCTCATTTCAAGGGATAAATATAATTTACAAATTTAAAAACAACTGTGTACGAGTATAATAAATATTTATTTAACTTTCATTTCTATTATTTTTCAATTATTTAACTTGTAAGATTATATGCTGCTTAATGAACAGAATTATTGGAGTTTCTAACACAAATAATGAATTATGAGGGCGTGGTTTGAAGTAGGAGTATTGCTGGTTCATGTGTGACAGTATATTATTATTACCCCGCATTGGAATAGAGCATTGAATGACGTGCAAAGTCAAATTTCTTGTTTAATATTTTGATATTTAAAGAATTAAATAGAATATAAACAGTTTGACTCTGTTGATAATTACTGATACGCGCAACTTGATGTTGTAATGCAGGCATGTCACTAAAGGATCCCAAATACTAGATGTTAAAAGTAAAGAACGTTAAGAGGTATTCAATAAAATTGAATGTTTTATTCATCCTTAGATTCTTCTTGCATATATCCAACCTATCCTAGAAATAGTTTTGTCAGACATGTGTATTTTATACATTACAGATATTATGTAATGCTTAGGTTTCCCATTTTCAAAGTTTTTCAATAACTCCCGTAAAATCTTATTATTCTCTACAGATCTTAAATTGCATTTATTCTCTATAAAAAGACACAAGACAATGCCTCAAAATTCCATTTTATAGGAGTAGAAGGTCACGTATTCAAAACCACTCCTGTCCCGTCTACTTCTATCTCCTTAATTTGATAGAAATATATAAATCGAACAGCTTTTTAGATCGGAAGAAGTAGAGTTTTATCAAATACCTCACTGCATTGCGAAAAAAGAAGGCTATTACCTGCACGTCAATTTATTCACAAATTAATTTTTTTATCATCTGAATTTTAGGAATATTGTTACTAAATATGCCATTTTAAAATACCAAGAAACTTTGCAAATATTTGGAACACTTCTCCTTTCATGTAACTTGAACAGTTATATCTTTGATCGAACCTGATGTCTACTCTGGTATTCTATTGTTCACGAAAATATGCAGATAAAAGAATTTTTATCATTTTTATCATGAAAGGAAGTCCCTAAAATATTCTTAATATAGTTTGCGGTAGTGAGATAGTATATAAAGAACAAAAATAGACAACCTGCAAATATTAAGTCGCCAGTCATATTAAAAGAAAGTCTTTGAAGTATATAAACCTGGATCCCCTCTTACTGTACTATAAAATACTATCAATTAAAATGAAATATGTATACGGTCGTCTATTTCGTACTTGTGATTACCGTTGTAGATTGTAATTCTTTATCTTTAATAAAAATAGTTAAGAACAATATAAAAAGTTCTAAAATTTAAAATGCAAATTCTTGCATCAAAATTATGTTCTAATTCAGGCCTGTATAAACCAAAAGACTTTGTGGGCCACTTTGGAGAAACATTTTATTAAGGTGGTCCACATTATATATATATATATATATATATATATATATATGTGTGTGTGTGTGTGTGTTTGTGTGTGTGTGTGTGTGTATGTGTGTGTGTGTGTGTGTGCGTGTGTGTATGTGTGTGCCAATGATGAATTGGATGCCGATTCAAATTCTCATGTTAAAAACTACTACTGCTTTCACCTTTAAAGTAGTGGAAAGCTACTAATCCTCCCGATCCTCATTAGCGAAATCAAGAACATTCTGCTACAACATAAATTAAGGAAAAATTACATTTTATTGAATTAAATATATCTGCACGAAATACAATTTAAAAAAAGAAACTGTCATGAGTTGTAACATAACGCTGGCTCTAAATCCTAATCAATCAAAAGACACCGAGCAGTCAGTCTGTCTGGAATAATGCAATTCTGCCTTAAATATATTAGGCGTGTTGCAATCAGAGTGGCTGCAGCTATTTCGCATGTTCCGCTCATTGCATTCCCTGCCTACGTCTAGTAATATACACCCGGCCTCTTCATTAAGGTTGCTAGTTAATTACAGATTACGTATCTCCCAATCGCACTAAAGGGTCCGTGTGCTTTTTAAAACGAGCTTTGGAATTTTTTCGAACAAGCGGTGAACAATATTGAAAAAAAATCTCTGATAAAAGTTGAGCCAGGTCATGAGATATTCCTATAGTAGTTGGGTATGATACGAATTCCAATGGTAGTTCTGTGCAACTTATGATGGAACGTTCTTTAGTACTTTTATGTACAATAAAAGTTTAAATCTTTATTCAAATGACACAGATCCGCATGCCGCAAGTTGACACCTGGCGGGACACATGAGGCCAGCAGGCAGCGGGTTGGCCAGGCCTGTTCTAAATAAACATATATTCATTGTTTTTCTTTACTCACTCTGTATGTATATGTAAGAGAAAAGGAGGGAGAGAGAAAACATATTTCAATACAGTTTAGATAGTCAAGTAAGTATTCAAATTAATGAAAATAAATATTGCATCGTATTTATCTTATTCTCTTTAATAACTCCCTATATTCCATAGTATCCACAAAAATTTTGCTTATGACCAGACTTTAGTTATTGTGCTTGTTTGAAAGGAATTGAACAACATATAATACAGTTACTCATATATTTTTTCGCTTACTGTTGGAAGTTCCATTTGAATGCTTAACCTTACGCTTTTTCAGCAGCGTTAAATCTTACCATAGGTTATATTACATATAGTGTTCATTTCATTTTGTGCAATGGCTACTCTTATTTTTAACTGAAACAGCTATTGTATTACCTATAAGCCGATTTTTAATAACTTTCATACCAAATTCGTTTTATTTGTATCAATCATTGGACACGGTTCATGTTTATCGTATCATTATTTTTTACACTACAGTTTCAAGTCTTTAAATTGAGAAAATACCAAAAATATCTGAAGGAAATGAATTATTTTGAAATGAATTAGTTTTTTAATTTTCTTACTTTCCCATATGTACAAATATCTGTATTGGGATTTTGTTTTACTTATCATTTATTTTTTTAATAATTTTTTTCTAATAGTAAACATTAAAGCTTTTACTTTTGTATAATATATCAATTTTCGACTTGCAAAACTGAAATGATATATTTCAGTTTCTGGCCGTTCTTGTTAAAATGGTTTTTAATGGATATGTAAGACATTTATTACGATTTGATCAATATTCGTTAATTATTGCATTCATTATTTTAAAACATATTATAATGATCGACCTTTTCTCAGATATGCAGACGTAAGACCTGAACTCTATGTAAACATTTCGCAGTCTAGCTATAAGTTAAGTGAGGAGAGTATTATTTTAAATTTATTGCTAGGAGCCTTGATTATATATATATATATATATTACAGACAAACACATTTTCTGAGTATCAAAACAATTCTACAGAACTTTTGTAACTCAAAATATAAGTTAAATATTTTAAAGAAATATAAAGAAAATAACATTAAAAGCACTATGCTGCATTCGATAAAATAACAGAATAAATTCTAGAAAGATGATATTAAACATAATTTTTCACCCCCAAAAAAACTTATAAACATTCTTTATAATATAAATGAAACAAAAGAATGAGTTTAAAAAATGCTAAGTTATTGTAATAATTTTTAACTTTTTGGTGCCAATTATCTTAGAATACGGCGTAGAATCCGACAATTTTTTAGAAACTTAAAAAATTAAAGTATAAGAAACTGACATTAAAGGTATACTATTACAAAGGAAAATGTTATCGATTCTAAAATTCCTTTTTATGAGGAATACTTCATAAAACTTATAGATTAAGTATGATCTCAGTTTAAGAAAGATTCCAGCAATTATAGAAGTAAATGATTTGTTGAGATTCCTATCTGGTATATTAAACTAAAAATATGATATCAAGCATGACATGGAATAAATATTGCTGATTCAGTGCTTCTTATCTAATTTTAAAAAAAGTAAAATAATCTTATAAATTATAAGTTTTAATATTTTAACTTAAAATATGTTAATTTAATTTTTAAGTAAAACTTTTTAAATGTAATTTATAATTCCCTTCATTTGCTTCGTAATTTTGTTAGATTTTATCGTCAATTCTAAATTCGAAGGGAATTTCTTACGAATAAAAATTATTTTATATATCTTGTTAGTATAATAAATATCAAAAAGATTGTTGATAATCATTTTTGTACTACAATGATTGAGTTTTAATCTAAAACAATTAAAGTATAATTAAACTATGTCATTCTTATGATCTCTTTTATTTAAATATATTCAATTTAGATCCTTATTTTGCTGAATTATTAGCTTAGGTTTTCTTTGTTGTCGAATTAAACTTCGCAAAGTCATCCGTACTACCATTTTTTGAAAATAATTTTTGTTTTATTTTTATTATATTATTATTATTTACATCTGTTTTTATAAACCCGTTTAGTTTTATACTAGTTGTTTCTATAACTATGATGTGTTTTGTTCTGAAGAGTAATTCTACGGTTTGTCTCTATCGTCCTCGAAATTTGAGTTATTTCAATTTTACAGCAATTTCAGTGCCGTAGAATTGCATAAGTAATCCTTTGCTTATAAATCTCAAAAATGTTCATGATGAATTTGAACTAAATTTACCTCTCTTTCAATACATCCTTATTTTTAATGCTAAAAAACTAAATTTTTTTCCCCTGTTTTCAAAAAACTGAAATACTGCCCATTCATGACAGGAAGGACTTCAAAGCAGTATCATACCGCTAAAATTTTCAAATATATTTTTACCGTAAAAATGACAATGATTTCTCATGTTTTGTAAGTATTATTTTGTTCATTTTTACACGTGCCAAATTAACTCGAAAAATAAATTCTAAAACATTAAGGTGTAATCTTATATTATAAAGTGTATAAGTTTTGCTTTCACACTATCCATATAGATTGACTTCTTACTCTTAAATGCCAGAGAGTGTAACAAAGAATTAATCAAAATTATTTTTATAAATGTTTGTTTACTTCCTGAAGCCAAATTCGCATTTTATTTATGGGATAATAACAAAATTCTTTTGTTTCTAACATGTTTTCAGTGCAAGGAAATTTAACGAAAATTTTTAATTACATTAAGAATTGCAAAGATATGGTTAAGGATTAAACGCTTAAGATATGGTTAAGGATTTTTATTTAAAAATTTAAAAAAAAAACCTATTTGAAATTTTTCTGGAATTGTTGTGGAAAGGATAGTGAGAACAACTCCTTTATTCCCATTAATATTATTTCATACTGCATCTCATAAAGTCTTTCTTTAATCATACTATGCAATAAGTTGTTTTTTCCGCTCTTGTAACTAATATATTCCTTTTGTTAACTCAAACTAGAAATGGGATACCTGCCAAAATAATGATTCATTGCCTAGTTATTTTTTTCTTCCTCTCATGTCATTGATAAAATTCGCCGCATTGTTGCAGTTCTTTCCAAGTTTTTGGTTCATTGTTAGATCTGAAAAACCACTTGTGCAATCATTCAGATAACCACAAGTAGTCCATGTTTACTAAATCAATTCTTATACAGCTTGTAAAAGAGAGTAATTTGGCTAATGACATATAGCGATTGGGAGAGGGGGGCTTAGAAAGATATATAATCAGTTTATGCGATTCTCCGGAGAAATTGTTATGATAGTTATATATATCGGGGTATAATTTCCTCACATATCGTAGAAATTCCTATTAATATTATTTTTTTTATTTTCATTGAAAGTAAATAAAGTTACATGATAATTAGAAACAAATAAAGTATAATTTCTGTCATTTCTAAATATAAACACACAAATAGTTTTTCTATAAATCTTTAATAAGAACTTTATACAGGATTTACGCTTCATATTGATAAATGATTATTTTATGTAGTAAATTGTATTTTCATTTGAAGTCTATTGTGAAGTAGAACATTTAATATTCGGCAATTGCCCTTTGAACTTGGAAACTTAATTTAACGTAAATAATTCCAACATGTTTCCATTTTGACATGGATGCTATAAATACTCACATACTTACTTGTTAAATAATTTTTATGAGTCAAACGGATTTTAATTCTACTATATATTAACATTAAAGTTCATATTATTCTATTTCAATTAAGCATCAGATCTATATTGTTTATTTTAGAGAGCTCATTTTACAGAAAACAGATTTAGTGAAATGAAGCACTTATATCCTTGGCAGAGTTAAAGAAGTTATTATTAAAAATAATTTCTGTTATTGAATATAATTGATTAAATACAGTATTAATATGTAATTATATATAAAATTAGTTTTATTCGACTTATTTATTAATAAATTGATTACAACCTTAATTATTCATTAAATGAATTAAAGAAACAATTTTTAATTCATTTGTAGATATTAATTCTTGCAACTTTTAACTATCTTCTTTACAGTCATTGCTAAATAAATACTAATTCTCTGAATTAACTTTATTTATTTTACGTTCAGTAAGAGAGAGAAGATAGTTCTTGAAATAGGAGGTGGACGGAACATGCGTCTTTTCGCCTCGTTAGCTAAATCAGAAGAGAGCGAAACTTTCCATGTTTAGTAAGTTAATACAATAATTATTCAGATGATGTGGTATTAGATTTAGAGATACTTGGTTGTTCTATATGGGATGAAATTTCTTGTAGGAATCCTCTCTTCATGTTTGAAAAATGGTAAATGCTGAATTAGCAGATTTAGAAATCGCATGATCAAATAAATTAAGAAAAAAACAGATGGAAATATATATAAATGAGTGCTAGTGAAATCTATTGTCGAATACAAAATGTGCATGGGCTGGAATGTATGAGCCTCAGATTGATATTCCGATGGTGTAGGGATTTTCATAGTGAAAGAAGCAGTACTGACGACAGGTCACGACCTGGTCAAGCGAATGTGGTTATCCCCAAGGAAGCAGTTACAGATGTGGACCGTTTCGTGAAAATTAATCGGCAAATCCTCACTCGAGAAATAGCGGAGGAAATGTCTATGAGCAGAGGAAGTGATCACACAATACTGCATGAAAGGTTGCAATACCGTAAGGTATGCAAGTCAAAACATTTGACAGAAGAGCGGAAGACTCATCGCATGTCTGTTTTCATGCAACACCTTACGCGGTACCGCGAAATAGGGAATCATTCCTTTCAAGCATCATTGCCGCTGATGAAACATGTTGCCATCACTTTGATTCAGCTTCCAAATGCATGAGCATTTAATGGCACACCTTTCATCCCCGCGGCCGAAGAATGCTCGCTTGTCAACCAGTGCTGGTAAAGTCAGATTAACGTGCTTTTTTGGCATAGATGACCTATTACTGTAGGAATGTCTACCTACGGGCATGAGTGTCAATGCTTCCACGTACTGTGCTACATTGCATGAACTGAGAAAAAATATCAAGATTGGCTGACGAGGCATACTGTAACGCAGGATTATTATCTTGCATGATAATACTCGGCTTCACGTGGCTGTGGCGTGCCAAACATTGTTACGGCAATTAGGCAGGTTGGTTCTCGAACATCCCCCTTACAGCCGGAATCTCTCACCGAATGACTACCACATCTTCGGCTCACTCAAGAATGCTCTGGAGGGACGACGATTTGCCGATAAAAATGAAGTCCTTGAAAATTGGTCCCATAACCAAACACGGAGCTTCTTCATCCACGGTATCCATCATCTCGTGAACGGCTAAGACACTTGTTCCAATCTACAATGGGACTTTGTCTAGCCTATATGTTACTTTTGTATTATTTCTTGCTTTTGTATACTAATTTATATTAGCATTTATCAAATAGACTGTAATGCCACTTTCATTTGGGTGACCCTTACATATATATTAAGAAATGCAAAAGTCTTGTCAAATGACCTGATCATCTCAAAAAATATACATTATTTTCGCCAATACAGCCATTATATTTCATGATAATTTTTTTTAGAAATTATAATTCAATAGAATGTAGACAAAATTTAAACCGAAAGTCAGAAAAAAATTGAAGTATTTACAATTTGAAGAAATTTACAGTATTAAAGTTTTTGAAAATTATGAAAAATGGAAAATAATTTCTACTTTTTTCGACTTTTTTAATCTTATTTTCAAAACCTTTTTCCACATCATTGTCGTCCATATTCCACAGTGCTTTCAAAATTAATTATGTTCTTCTCACGAGTTTTTGAAATTTCCATCCAAATTTAAGTTAAACCATTAAATATGATATTTAATACATAAGCATTTAGAAAGAGAAAAACAAGAAATTTTCTTTTGAAAACTGAATATTCAATTGCCAAAAAACATTAGATTCTCTCCCGTTAAAACAAATTTAATTTCACTTCAAACGGAAATAAAATATACATCCCACTGTTGAATGATGGAATTGAATTACAGAAAAATAAACGTGCATTTTAAATAAAAAAAATGCAGAATAAACGTAAAATTTTCTTTTAGAGATAAATCTTAGTTATTTATTTTAAAGAAATATTTACTGATCTAAACTACTGTTTTAAAAGAGAAACAATTTTGTTTGAATAAAATGATATATTGTACCTGTATAAATTAATGATAAGAGCAAAAACAATTTAAGCTTTCTATGTTTTTAATAAAAGGGAAACGAAGATAAAATATCTTAAAATGAATAATGACCTATCTTTCATGAAAAAAAAAAAAACACAGAAACTTTTTTTTTGTGCTTTTTGTAAAAAACAATTTAAACATGAAAAGAGATAAGAAAAAAATTATTTCACTTCCCTAGATTTACAAAATATTTCTAGATATCAAGGAAATACATGTTTTAAATAACTGATCATCTAATGTTATATTTCAGTTAGTGTTTATTAATAAAATCTTCAAGTTTAGTAAATTATTCACAAATTTTAAACACATAATCAATTGGACGTTTGGGATATATATATATATATATATATATAT
>BMAW01080488.1:186175-200822 GCA_019974015.1 Nephila pilipes
ATATATATATATATATATATATATATGGATTTGAAATTTTGTTTTCGGTTGCCATATTTCAAGACATGATTTGCGACCATAATATTTACCCCATATTGACTTTTAAAATTAAATCTATCTATCTGTCTGTGTGTGTGTTTGTTTTCCTGTGAAACAAATTAAATTAGTTGTATATACTTTCAACAATATATGTTAAACATACACTCTTTGAAAATTAAACATGGCTCGCTTTTCGTTACTTACTGTTACTATTTTACACAACAATCATAAGTAGATGCGATGTACAAGATACATATAAAACAGTTTTTTTATACATGATTGTCTGTTCAAGAGGGAGAACAAGAAGCAGATGTTCCTCAGTATGTGTTATGCCCTCCCGACACTGCAATGGATGCTTTGCCTGTCTCTCCATACTCGGCACCAGGTTGTCCAAACTTTCTTAAAGTAAGAGTGCCCAATTCTCAACCAGCATCTGTTTCAGTTGTCGGGTGTTTCCTGGAGGGTGTAATATTGGAGCTAGGCGTCTCCCGAAAGCATTCCTCATATGTTCTATGGGAATTAAATCAGGAGACAACACTTGCCAATTCATTAGAGTGATATATTCACTTTCCAGTAGCTGCTAAACTTCAACAGTGCAGAATGTCCGTGCATTGTCATCTAAAAAAAAGAAGCCTAGTCCAATAGCACCTCTGAACAGACGCAAATAGGGAAGGATCACCTCCTTACAACTACGATCTCCGGTTATAGTACACCTGTCGAAAACGTGGATCTTATTCTGCCCGTTCAGCATAATGCCTCCTCAGACGACAACTCTAGGACTACCGTAATGGTCTCTTTTCGTGATGTTATTGGGATGAAACCATGTCCGGACCTTTCTCCAAGTCAATTGGCATTGAGAATCGCCTGTGGCACTGAAACAATTTTCATCTATAAAGAAGACATCAATCCACCTAATGAGATGTCCAGTTCTTATGATCCTTACACTGCTCTAAACGGCGCAGATGATGGCCAACTTTGAAAGGGATACAGCATTCAGGACCTTGCTCGAATAGGCCACCTTTGTGAAGGCGTCTGGCTACAGTAAACCATGACACTTGTCGCCCTTTTGCTGTCACAGGTGCTGAGCAATGAAGCTTGCTGACTGATATGGGGATCACCTTCAGAATGATATATCGGTCATCCACTGCAGTTGTTTTAATATGGCGGCCAACACCAATCTTTTTTAACAACTGTACCTATGGTTTGGAAGGCTTTCCAAGGGTGCGAAATGACACTTTTGTTGATTCCGAAATCTTCAGCTACGCTGGTCTAACTACGTCCCTTCTCCAACTTTCAATCTTCAAAGTGCGAAATCGCCCAGGTGATATCTACAATCCATATTACACGAAAGAACTCACTTGCCCTTGCATCGAATGTCTTTAATTGCTCCTCCTTTCGTTAATTTTTTGTAGTCTTGAGCTGCGCATACCAGACCACACACGTTCTCACGTCGCCTATGACCTTTTATCCCTGATATCTGTATACGCTTCACTTTTGCACTGAATTGCGTGTTCATTGTTCTGACATAATAGCCCTTTTTCTTCAATTTCATGTCTATCTGCCTAAAATTTATAATGTTGCTTAAGTTTTGCCACCAGTGTAATTTCAAAATTCAAAAGTTAATAAAAGCTGACAATGTGTTTACAAAGTTTCACGTCATAGCTCCTATAGTTCCCTTTTTTTTCATTTTTCTTTCTTTCTTTCTCTTTCTTTTGTTAGAATGCATATCAATCTGTATTCCATTAACATCAGGATTTCCTGCTTATAATGGATGCTGCCACTATGCTTCACAGTCATAAACAGTCTGCTAGACGATGGTTGGCCACAGCATTAGTACAAAATGTGCACACAAAAAAGAAAATAGAAATATTCAGAAATGAAATCAAAAATTGAAACAATTGTAAATTTTGTTGAGTAATTTTACGAGCCTTAAGAATGCATAATTTAAACAAGAAATACAAACTATAGGATTATAACGCCCACACCTCGGCCAAATAGGTTTTGCTTCAACCACTAACCAGTTTAAAGGAAAACTTTTGGTAAGAGGGCAAAAGAATTCATAGTGGTCAGTATATCCAACAGAGACAAAAGTACATAAATTGATATTTTTCAAATTAAAAAGATTTACGACGGGTCTCATAATTTTGAATTTATGTCAAGTGACGAAGATTATCCTTGATTTGGCTCCTCCCTTACCAAATCTTAATACTACACATCCTGGAAGACTTTGAGCTTAATAAATATAACATGCATCTTTCCTACTACACTTCGATTCATCAGTGGTATCAAGGCTTTAACCCCAACTCGACAAGAATTGCCGGCTGCGCGACCTTGACTATGACCACTAGACTACCGCGACATCTTCAGGATTTGGAAAGGCTACGAAAATTCTTGCATTTCAAAGATAGATTTGTCTAATTGCTACACTCACCTCCTTTATTATATACCTCAGCAATGATTAGTTTGAATGAGAACTTTGGTTAATGAACAGTTTTTCTGCAATCCAATTTTTTGCTTGACTATGCAATGAAAAAAATGTAGATTGAAAGCAAGTGCATTTGGTTTCTCATTATTAATCGAGCTCCTTTAAGGATCTCTGATTCTTTTTTTTAAACATTCTTTCTTATAATATTAAATTTTAAGTTTTTTTTTTATTCTATTAAAAAAATTAGAATTTGGGACACCGTAACCTATTCCGAAACTCCAGGAATCTAAGAAAAAATATCTGCAGCATCATAACTCATTGAAATATTACATATTTTAACGCACAGAAAACATTCTGTGCACCCGTCAACGTATTTTTCTCTCAATATCTGTCTATTTTTAAGGTCAAAGCTCTCTTTAAAACATAAGATTTGACACACCATGATTCAGCTGTACAATTACGTTAAAAAAAATTTGAATTGGTGATAGAGATAAATACTTATTCCGGATTTTGATGACTCTAAAATAAGGTCAAAAATGCGTTAGTCTATATCTGGCCTGAATGCAAGTTGAAATTTAGTTTTGCATATATTGGTACATTTCTATGTTGCATTCTGTAGAATCCCTCGCTTAATTGTCATTAACTGTCGAGTTAAAACAGCAAAACTTTTATGTGGCTGATTTCTCATTAGTTAAATGTTATCAATCGGGAGGATTATGGAATCTAGCTAGCCATATCTAGCTCTCCAGTAAAGTGAGTGAATCTAGTGAATCTTTTAAGTGATTTTAGCTAGCGATATAATAGTAGATAACATTCGGAAACTTGAAAACAGTTGATAGCAAAACATATATTTTGTGGCCAGCAATATTTTGCTAATGTCAAACTGAGGCTACTCAGAAGGAATGTCTACGCAGAAGTTCGTAGATTTTTTTCTTATACGACTGTGTTGCCAAATGTTTCACAATTGATACACAAATAGTCGAAAATGCAACCTGGTTCATAATCCCTATTTTTGGATGGTGTTGAATGTAATTAATAAAGACCGAATCTCTACGTTAAATTAGTAAAAATATTAGATAGTAATAATAAAACTGAGATTAATCAGTACTAAAGTTAAAAATAAGTCAAGAATAGTATAAGATTTCGCATTCTTTCATAAAATTGTATAAATGAAAAAATTTAAATATAAAGGTAACCAATAAAGGCATTTGACCCTTTTTTGAGAATGATCATTAATTTTACATAAAACACTATAAATGGTGCAACCTTACTTACTCTCTTCTTGCGTAATAATTTTCATTACTAATTTCTTCCTTTATTCCGCGGAAAAAATGAATTCCTCGGAATAAAGGAAGTAAGAAAAAATAAATTTCAAAGAGTACGGTAACTGTGTGTAAAAAATATTCTATATAAATAAAAGAAAACTGAAACTGGTTCATAAAACGAAAATAGTTGCTCGTGTAGATTTTTTTTATATCTATTTTTATGTAAATTATTCCACTTTTGGGAAAGTAAGAACTTTTTTAAAATCAATTTACTTATTTTAATGAGCAGAAAGAGACCATATTCTTGGTTTCTGTTTTCATAAATATCATGCACAAAGAATTCTAATGAGAATGTAATTTTCTCTTTTGTTTTTCCCTGATTTTGAAATAGCGGATGATGCTTCTTAAAACATTAATTTCCTGAATTCACTAAATGTTTCCTTTTTGAGAAATTATACTTGAATAGAAGTTGGTACAAGAGTCGTTCAATAAAACCTTAGAAAATTCAAGAGCTGGTGCTCATAATATCTAAAATGGCTTGTTTTTTTTTTTATCATCATGACTCACTAGATAGCTTCCTTAGTCACCAGTTACTCGTATTCGTGATCATCACACATCTCCTTTTCTGTCTCATAACTTTTCCGGCCGATGTGATTATCTTCACGATTTTTGAAAAATATTCACCAGAAGCAACCTATGTTTTGATTTCTGAATGATTTTCGGTGCATAATAATGAATGAATGGTCTCATGTAGAATGACAGTTCGACGCGGCAGTAATCAGATCTTGATTTGGGAGCAAATGACTTTAAAATCAAAACTAACTTATGGATCAATATCAAATTTGTTTCTGCTCAGTTAAACAGATGACAGCACTCAATGTAAAAGCAATTGATCTTAATAATGCCACCTGTCCTCATATATAAGTACTTTTTGAACTATCTTCGTATTATATTCGCCAGTTTTGAAGATTATGAAAATAGTTTCGAAAATTTCAGGATCTAATCTTTCAAAGGTTGTTTTCATGTTTTTTTTTTTCATGCTTTCTTTTTTTTAATGAAATTTCTAAAAATATGTAATTTTTTTTGCATTGTTTATTATAAAGGAAATTAACCTTAAATTTCATCAAAATAATCACAGCGCTAACACTACTGGTATAGGAATTAAAGAAAAGTAATTTGGGAAATCATTAAATATTTTTGAAAGGAATTTTACATTTTTTTCACTCGAGGAGAGAAGAAATTTATTTTTATTCAATCTTTGTGAAAGCAAAAACATTTACAAAAAATATTATATTAGGGTTTCATCATGGTTTGCTATGATAGAGGTTATACAAAAGCAGTTTTTTTGCTATTTTTATGTTATTAGGAATAGCTTACCATTCGAGTTGCTTAACTTTTCAATTTTGTGAATTTCCAGAAATCATAGAAAATATTTTTATTAAATACTTTAGTTACCAATTAAACAAATTATATATTTAATTTCTATATTTAATTTATAAGGTGAATACTTTGTTAGTTATACATTAAAGTAAGCCTAAAGATTAAATAATATTATTAAATTCTATTTAGCAAAGTTTCTGATTATTATTTAAATATATGTCACATATATTAATTCACACTTTCGCATAAAATGCTTCAAATATAATTCATAAATAAATATATATCTTCAAAGAGAAGCTACAATGATAAATGTAAAATTTAGTTCGATTTCTTTTAAGTTTAATGAGACGTTTTCGAAAGGAAATAATAGCTTATTTTTATCCTAATTTAAATCAATGACAAACAATAAAAGTCATGTTATGACACTGAGATATATGTATATATTTATGATAACTATGATTATATATCTTTGATAGTTACTCATTATAGATTTAAAATCAATACTTTTACATTTTTGTGTGAAGTGTTACTGTACTTACATTCAGGAGCAATTATGTTAAAAACACATTGCATGTATAACTTTAAGGAACTCAAACCTCACAGTGCTTATATTTCATATTTTTGTGCCTATTACAATGAGAGGGGTATTGATATTCCACAGATATATAATTCAAGAAAATTTGATAAAAGTAATTTAGAAAATAAATAATGTTATAAGCAAAATACCACACTTTAGAAAAATATCTAAATTTGTTTTCTGAAAATGTTTTTTTCATTCAGATATTTCCCCTCAGAATCAACTTTTCTAAAACACTTATATCCATCATGTTATAAAAAGAGATCATCTTAAATTCGGTGATTCTAATTTTCTTTTTTAACAAACTCTCCACATTTGTGCATTGCGCTCTTTTGCAACCTAAATTGGAAATTTTAAAATATATGAAATATTTTTATATTTTATAAGATATTAGTTTCAAAATCATGACAATGTTCAGTGTATGAAATATTGTGTTTTTAAAATTCAGCAATTTTTCTTAAGTTAAAAATGCAGTGCATCTTATACAGGTTACATTTAGATCAATTTTACATATAATACACAGCATTGTGATTCTAAGACATTTACTAGTCTTTTAAATACTTACCTTAAATATACACATCTGTAAAGCGAATACAATAATTGATTTTTATTTCATTTTTTATGCCATGAATATGATTTCATTGCATAAACAAATAAATAATTGATTATCTTAATGTTAAAATATGACTTCTATATTTTTTAATTTTAAAAGTGATGATTATTTAAACTTGGTTAAAAAATATTCAGTTTTTCTTGTGAAGACATCTCATTTACCTCAAAAATTTGCAGAACATAACATTATATACAATTAACATAATTTTGATTGCAAAATTTATGTTTAATAAGATATTTTAAATTTTGTGATTCAAATTATCCTTCTTTTTTACATAAACACTGCACAAGAAATAAAGTATTTGAGCTTTTAATGGAAAAAACTCTCCTTCTCTGCATGGGAAATTATCTCATTTTATACTGTAAAAAAGCGCACTATGGATGAAGCAGAATTTATGGAAAGTATACCTAAATTTTAAGAACCTACATTTTGAGAAACATGCAAAAACACTTATTTTTCTCTGGAGAGTGGAGGGACAACACATTTCATAAATATATTGTTAAAAAAAAACAGTTATGTAGCATACTGTTTCTCAAATAATTTCGTTACATATTTTGCTTATACCTTCCTACCAAAAACCGCTAAGCAAGTAAAGCATCTTATGAGGAAGTTGCAAAATGGATAAGAAGTGCAAGGAAACCTATGAAAATATCATCAATAATATAAGAATTTAAAGAAGCTGAAATTATATCCCCAGATAAAGATACTGTGAAACAAGAAAATGAATGTGACGATCTAGCATACAAGGGTTAATTATCCCTAATTTTGATCAGGATATGATAAATCCTTTTAATTCATACAGTGAAGAATCATATTTGATAGCTACATATGATGTATAGTTTGCTGTAATTATTTTTATTTATAGAAGTAAAATTTTAAATTTGCTCCAATAATTATAATTAATATCTCGCTGTTATATATTTTTTTAACATTTCGTACATTGATTTTTTTTCGGAACTCTTTAGACATATTTTTAGGATTCGTTACAAGGTATAATATAAATATATTCGTAAACGCAAGAATATTTTCAACTTTTCTCACCAATAATTTAGGTTAAAATTATGATTTCATTTTTTTTTCTTAATTGATATGCCAAATTGGAGATATAGATTAAGATTTTACAGCTGTGACGTTAACGAATGGCGATGACAAACATGTAACCATTATGAGCTTTGAGCAATTGCTTAGTGTGGCGTTATACTGATGTGACGTTCCTGTGCAAATGTAGTTTCTTTGACGCAATTATTTTAAATGCGTTTTTTACATTGATGTAGCCATTCTTCCGGAAGTTACAATACATCCCAACAAAAAACGAATCATTCATCAATAATTCTTTAACCATCATGAACATGAAAATTAAAATTATATTTTTAACTAATGTCGAATTATTGCCATACGAAAATTTACTTTCTTTCTTACCCAAGGAGACATACCTTTCCGAAATGAGGGCTTGGAGTCATTAAGTAGATCTAACGGCAAAACTACTACTCCAATTGATTTAGATGGGGAAAAAATAAATATTGAAACTGGAGAAAGAGTAAAATTAAATACTTGGCATAATAGAATTCAAGCAATCAATGTCAATTTTCAAACAAAAATATTGATCAGAAATTTTCCAACAAAAAGAAGCCATTACTTTAAAAGAGATTAAATTCTTAAATCAACAGCAAATAAAAATATATCCACATAGGAACTCACTAAGATACCAATTAAGTTCAAAACACGTTTACAGGAAAACTAGAGATTAATTAAGTCAGAATAAAAGGAAGGAAAAATTATTCTAAAATGTTCTGAACTAAGAAATCCATCTAATAAATTATTCTTATTAATAAAAATAGATATTGGTTAAAAGAATACATTGTATCTATAATTCCTTAAAAATGAGCTGATGAAATAAGATTACTTATTTGTTAATTAATTGTATAAATTCGAATAATTATATACATTTCTACAAAGAGAAAATGTAATGTGTATACATTGGATAATGATTTTGGGATAGAGTACACCAAGGTTTATTTGAGGGAAAAGGAGGATATACTACATTTAAAATTTGCTATTAGAAATGCAGTTATTGTAAATTTCATAAATATTAATACAGGACACTAACTAGGATTTAGTAATTGGATTCTCTATCGCTTTTGTTGTGTGTGTGTGTCAGGTTAGCTTAGGAATTAGGAGTTTAAATTAGCGGTAATCCTGTGTGTAAATATAGTGAAATACAACTCCGTGATAGAACCACAGAAGCACGAGGGCAATTGATGGTGACCTCATAGTCTTAAACAATAGTCAGATTCCAGGATAGTATTGGTAATGTTATCTTCCTCTCTTAACATCAACACCATAGTTCAAGAGAAATTCGAGACTTCGTTTTCGTTTCAATTAACGTGAATCCGTTCTCAGTGTTCAACATTCATGGAGCTTTTTGCAAAAATAAACCTGAAATACAAACCTATTCTATTACAAAATGTTGATATTTTATTGGGAATTTTAAATGAAGGGGGAGCCACACGATCAGTTTTTGAATATCTATTTCTATTTGAATATCTATTTTTTTTTTTTAAAAAAAAAGAATTGCATTTTTTTTTAGAATTTAGAATTTTTATTTACTTGTAGAGCATAAGCCATAAAATAAACTGAAAGAAAAAAAATTTAAAAAATTGCATTTTTCTTCTTTTTTTTGTTGAGTTTTTAATAGTAATATATTTTTGAAAAATGTATTCATTAATATACTTGTAAAATGTATTTTTAATCAAAATGAATTGATAAATTAATGCCATTTTTTTAAAAGTTATTTATAGTTTTTTCGTGTATATTTACAGAGCTATTTGATGAAAACTGAATTTACATCTCACTAATAGAAATATCTGAAAATGTTTCGAATCTAATTATTTTTCTTAAAAAACTAAAAATTGTTTGATTTTTAAAACAATCTGAATTATTCTTAGAATGCATTCATTTATTATTAATATTTGGCTGAACTATGTTACCAATTTGTACTTATGGATAATTATTCATAAAATCTTTTCAAACTGTATAAATTTTATGTTATCTGTCGAGAGAAATTCATTTGAATTCTCTTGAAAACTGTTTAATTTTGGTTATTTTAACATATATTTTATTTTCACTACCGTTTCTTATTCGTGTTATTTTTTAATAAAGTATTTCTATTTTTTTTTTTTTTTGTTCTTTATAATATCAGTCAAAAAACTAATTAATTACTTTTTTACTTATATTTATGGTTAATACTATACGTGCCGACACATCAGATTTATCAGGAACGTAAAGAGAGAATATTCTTACAATAATTAGATGTTAATTAATCTTTAAGTGCTGTATCATATGTTGTGATGTTTTTTTTTATTTAAAAAATCATATGTTGATAAGCACTTATTTCTTAATTATTAGTAAATATTAATACAAAAGGCAGTTTTAAAATAAATAACATAATTTGAAACTAGTCACATTTTCATAAAAGAAAATTTTGGTTATTGAAATTAAACCTGGGGATGAGTGTTGTACAAATTAATTACTGTAGAGACAATTTAGCAAATTCACATCAGTGAATAAATTGAAATTTTTACATAGTATTAGATGCATGTGTGATATTTTTTTCAAGTTTTTTTTCAAAATATAAACATATCTCGCTATAATAAAATAATATAACTCATATAAATATAACTTAATGATTTAACTCATATAAATATAACAAAATGATTTAACTAATATAAATGTAACAAAATAATATGACTCATATAAATATAACAAAATAATATAACTCATATAAATATAACAAAATGATTTAACTCATAAATATAACAAAATGATTTGACTCATATAAATATATTATCTCATATAATATAACAAAATAATACGGCTCAAATAAATATATAAATATAACAAAATAAATTATAGGTGATACTTATTACTATTTTATTTTGTTAAAATTTTGTTTAATTTAATATCTTACGACTCTAGAAGCTTTCTTTGAATATAATACGTTCACTCAATATGCTAGTCTCTTTATATTTAGAAGAAAAATTTTAGTAAGAAATTAAACATAACAAGAGTAACATTTAAGCTCAATCTTGATTATATCATTATCTATATTTATTAAAGTACAACATCCCTTACATGTTTGCCATAATTACATTAATTCAAAAGCCATAATTACATTAATTCAAGAGCCATAATTACATTAATTGGAAAATATATAATTAAAATATGAGCTGTAATAAATTATTCAAATCAGTTTTACATCATTTAATTTAACAAAACTACGCAGTATTTCATACTACCATATGTACCGCAACTAGACTTAAGTTTCCAATTACTTCTGTTTAACTCTCGAAACTTCCATAGGTGGCGAATGGAATAGGTATAATTTCTAACATCCCATTACTTCTTGGAAACACTCTCACGAGTTAGAATCTCCAATTACAATGAGACGCGATACTTTTAATTATTGGGTAAAGTAGTGGAATAGAGGCAATGACACGAAGGACGGATTGAGAAAGTCGCTTAAAATTAATCGGAAGAATGGACCTGAATTTGGGAACTAATCCCTTAGTTTTGCAGTTACAAGCTTAAGGTGTCTTGAAAAGACAAAGCTTCGATTCAATTAGAAAATGGAAGACAAGGAACGTAATGGATTTGTTATTAAAATCGTCAAATTGAATGCGCTTTGAAAACTTTTGTTATAATTAAGTAAAAATAAAGAAGTTACCATTATTATTGTATTCATTTAATGTGATTGTAAGATTTTGTTTGAATCAATGTTACTTAAGGCTACACAAGGTTTATAAGTGACCAAACTACTAAAATAGAATAATGTTCAAGTGACAAGGGCAACACTAGAGATCATATCTTAGATTCCCACACAGTATTGTGCGAGAAATATGAGGTCTAACCATTTTTAGAATGAATCAGACTTTGTTATTTTTCACAATAGGTATTTAGAGATATTAAGATAGAATAGGACTTGTCTTAGTTGTTCACCAAAGATCAACTCAAACTTTAACTAATCTACTTAGTCAAGTTTCAAAATCGTATTTGTTTAACTATACACACATAAAAATTTTATTAATTGAACATATAATAGGTATGTAAATTTATTTATAGTTTGATGTTATATCTGAAATCAATTAAAAAGTTAAGAATATATGAACTAAATTTAAAAGACCTAACTTTTTTACTTTAAATAACTTAACTGTGAAAGACACGGCTTGAAAAGAATATTTTAAGAAGTAAATAAATTTTAATATATATATATATATATATATATATATATATATATATATATATATCTTGAGTATGAGAGAAAATTATTATTGATATTTATCTTTAAAATTTGTAATATCACCTTATTTCATTCTTGTTCTGTAAACGCAAGTTAAAAGAAGTTATTGATATATGTATCAATTGAAAGTTTAATACTAGCTTTACTTTTTATATAAATTGCTTTTCAATCTACCAGAAGCTTTAAGATTAATTTATTTAAAGAGCAAAAAGAATGTACAAACGTAATATGACAGAGATTTATTGCAGCAAATTGTAAAAATATTTAATGAGACTAAATTCCAAATTAAATATGTTCCTCATCAAAATTATACAATCGCATCTATGAAAAAGTACTAGTATATGTATTTTTTCTTTATATATATATTTTTAAATTCTGAAGAAGGCTTTTTGCAAACTTGAGAAATTGTGGCATTAGTTCTTTTATTAACAGACAAGTGATTACTTAATATCTCTTTTTTGAATTTTCCAAAATATAAATATATTATGAAAGTGCAATAAATTTTTGTGACTGCTACAAATAGACACAAAGATTATTTCTAAAAATTAGATTTATAAAAATTCTTGGAATATATCTTACCACCATGGTTTTGATTAAGATAAATGAATGAATTATTTAAAATAAAATGATAAATTTTACATCTACAGAATATATATTCTGAAGTATACTTACATCCTAAGTAAAAGAAGACAAAACATTCGCTAATTGTTAGGTTAAACTTCGGAAAATGATTCTCTTTTAAAGAAAGTGCGGAACATGATATTAGCAACTATACTGGGTGTTTGGAAACTCTTGGTCAAAAATTTAAGGGATGAGAGAAAATATCTAAACAACTAATTTTCACCATACAATGCATTGTCGAAGAGCAAGAGGAAAACCGCTAGACCGCGCTTTAATGGAATGCATAACATGCTCGTTTTGTTCCATATTGTCATTTCTTCCACATCGTCAATTTCAGGAGGTATGGCGGCGTATAGGAATCAGCAAAAGGCCATGCCCCCCACCCTGGCCGAAATCATGCTTGTTATACGTTGGCTCGTGAAACTTGCTTGTTTAGATCTTTCCTATCATCCATTAAATTTTTCCAATGAGTTTGAAACACCCTGAATTTATTAGTTTTTATTGATAATTCATACTAACGATGTAATTAAGCTTATTCACAATAATTGACCTAGAGAATAGTTATTTACTTTCTGTATTGAAGAAATGTCAATGGATTATTCAGTCTATTCACAAAGCTTTAGAATACGTGTTTTTTTTTAAGTGAAAATTTGGAAAAAACATATGTGTTTTTTAATCCGAGGGGAGAAGCATCTGAATAACAATTCCGGGTACTTTAAAAGAAATGCAAACGATGTTTCAGACTTAAGAAATGAGTTCCTGATGTTTCAATAAGTGGCTTTAATCAAATGTTTTCCTATTAAATCATTATGCAATTTTTTTTTCACGAACATTCAACATTATATTTTTTAGTAAAACTTTATTAACAATTTTTTGTTTGACTGAAGTATAGATATCTGTTTTAATATGATGTAAAGTTTTATTAGAACTACTATACGTGGGAGCATATTTTGTAGTAAAGTTATAAGTAAAATATGTAAAACATTTTCATGTCTTTTCTGCATGGAATACAAAATAACATTAAAATAGTAAATTAATTGGGAATATTTTTCTTAATTATAAGAGAAAGGTCGAATAATATATGTTATGCGAAACTTATTGTATATAAGGATATATATGGATCTTAATATTATATAAAGCTTTATGAGAGCTATTATACGCACAAGGTACATTGTACCTAATGGGCATCTAACAATACATTAAATGTTCTAGGTAACAATTGATTGCAATCCATGTATGTATTGAAACTCATAATCGAGAATAGTTTATAAGGTCCTCTAAATGTCCGAAGCATTGAATGAGTTATAAACTTCATGAATAGCTTTAGATGTGATGTACCTATTATCCTGGAAAATTCAAGTTTATCTATTTTACTATCACAAGTTGTAAATCCCAGTATTGTTACATAATTAGAATATTTTAAATTCCCATTCAAAGAAATAAAAATTATCCAGATTTTCAAACACTTATAAAATGGATTCAAAATGAAGAAATTCGTTGATAACTTTGATTTTTTATTTTTAGTAGGAATTTTTACTGTCCAATTTTACTGCAACATCTTATAAAATCATGTATGACATATGGTTAGAATGCTTTATTCAACGAATAAACAATGATACGTTTCTTTATTCATTCTTCAAAACCTTATTTAATGTAAAATGATGTATTTATGCGAAAGAATAAATTTCTGTATATAAAGATATAGTAATTTATCATTGACTCTAAATGTATAAACATATTTGGCAAAATAACTGAATTATTTCAGTCATTTCCCAGAAGTTCTCTTAATGATGACTTTGCAGTAATGTTTTCACGACTGGCTTGTATTTGTTTTCAAAAAGTATTTGAAAGGTCTTGAGTATAAGCATTCAGACATTTTAAATATAAAAACTATATATTAAAGGGTCTGTGGATCCAAAAATCTTCAATTTCAACTTTTAAAATAAGGTGATTTGAAAAAAATGTTAACTCAAATATCACACACAAATACTACATTATAAAATTATATAAGTAATGATTTAATTAAGATTATCTTCAAGATAAATAAAAAATTATATTCCATGTTCCTTGCAACTAAGTATATTGTATACTTAAGTTATTTTATATAATAAGCCGTAGACAGAGTAAACCATAAAGCATTAAAAGAAATAATGACTATATTTCTATAGCAATGAAAAAAAAAATACCATAAGAAAAATCAGAGGAAGTTATTAAAGCAAAAGACAAAAATAATTTATAAAGAATTCTATGCAAAGTTTTACAAAGAACAGATTTAGCCAACCATTGTGCGTTTTTTAATAGGTTTTCCTTAACTGACTTTACAAAATTTGTCACCGTCAAACTTTAAAAGTTTTTTCTCCCATTTTAAAGCGCTCAATTGAACTGAAATTTTCTTTGCACGATTGTTTGGGATGACAATATAATAATATGA